>CM066325.1:51145728-51458228 GCA_033807775.1 Saussurea involucrata
AAACTCTACATATGCTAAAGTGTTATTTGACTCCGGTGCAAACCGATCATTTGTGTCTCCGTCTTTTGCTGCTTATCTGCATTTAAAACTTAAAGTGTTAGATCATGCTTTAATGGTAGAAACTGCAAATGGTAATCAAGTACCGGTTTGAGAGGTATTTGATTGTTGTGTTATAGATATAGATGGGTGTGGGGTGCATATTCAGTTATTTCCTATGGCCTTGATTGAGTTCGATGTAGTATTGGGAATGGATTGGTTAGCCGATAATCATGCTAGTATTGTTTGCAATAAGAAGTTGATCAATGTTGTATTACCTGAGAGAGGACCGGTAGAAATTTATGGTGATCTTAGAAATCGTCAATCTTGCCTCATTTCTATGTTGAAAGCCCGTAAGTGTGTTAGCAAGGGTTGTCAGAGTTACTTAGCCTACGTGACAGATACTAAGCTAGAAAAGAGTAAGCTGGAAGATATTCCAGTAGTTCGTGACTTTCCGGAAGTGTTTCCTGAAGATTTGACTAGTCTCCCACCCGTTAGACAAGTAGAGTTTGGTATCGATTTGATTCCTGGAGCCGCTCCCGTTGCCCGTACACCGTATCGTCTGGAATCCTTAGAGATGAAAGAAATGATGATGCAACTACAAGATCTTTCTGATAAGGGCTTCATCAGACCCAGTACTTCGCTGTGGGGTGCACCGGTCATGTTTGTGAAAAAGAAAGACGGTCGATGAGGATGTGCATTGATTATCGGAAACTAAATAAGCTTACGATCAAGAACAAGTATCCGCTTCCCGGAATTGATGACCTCTTTGATCAATTAGTTGGAGCTTGTTATTTCTCCAAGATTGATTTAAGATCTGGTTATCATCAGCTGAAAGTGATAGAAGAAGACGTTCTGAAAACCGCTTTCCGTACAAGATATGGTCACTACGAATTTTTAGTAATACCTTTCGGACTGACGAACGCACTAGCTGCCTTTATGGATTTAATGAATCAGGTATATATGCAAACCATATCTCGATAAACTCGTTATTGTGTTTATCGATGATATTCTTATCTATTCCCGATCTGAAGAAGAGCACGCACAACATCTTTGTTTGATTCGTGAATTATTGAAAAGGGAACAGTTATATGCCAAATTTTCCAAATGTGAGTTCTGGCTACAGGAAGTTCAATTTCTTGGGCATGTAGTTTTGGAGAAAGGCATTCAAATTGATCCAATGAAAGTAGAATCAATTGAAAAGTGGGAACCGCTGAGAACGCCAACCGAAGTACGAAGTTTTCTGGGTTTAGCCAGCTACTATCGAAAGTTTATACAAGATTTATCTTGTATCGCTACGCCCTTGACCAAACTGAACAGAAAGAATATAAAGTTTGAATGGAAAGAAGAGCAAGATGAAGCATTCCGAATATTGAAAGAAAAACTCTGTAGCGCGCCGATTCTGTCACTACCTGAAGGTTCAAATGACTTTTTCGTTTACAGTGACGCCTCCAAACTAGGATTGGGATGTGTGTTGATGCTCCGTGGGAGAGTTATTGTTTATGCTTCTCGACAATTGAAGGATCACGAAAGACAGTATCCTACCCACGACATGGAACTTGTCGCAGTTGTCTTTGTTCTAAAGATTTGGAGACAATATCTATACGGTTCTAAGTGTCAAATTTATACCGATCACAAAAGTCTCCAACATCTCTTCGATCAGCGATAACTGAATATGAGGCAAAGAAGATGGTTAGAATTGGTAAATGATTACGACTGCGAAAATCTCTATCATCCTGGAAAGGCGAATGTTGTAGTTGATGCACTGATTCGGCAAGAGAAGAGCGAAACAATAAAGGCATACGAGCTGAACTTCTACCTAATATCTTCGAAGTGAAGAAATGTCAAATAGAAGCCTTTAAAGAGGAGCACTTGAAACCAAAACGGTTGGTGGGTATATCAACTTCACTCGTAAAAGATGATCGTGGGTTACTGTGTTTGGAAAACAGAATATGGGTGCCTCGTCTGGGTAATTTACGTGATCGAGTACTACAAGAAGCTCACCAATCTCGTTTTTCTATTCATCCGGGCACGAATAAGATGTATAAAGATTTACGACAGTTTTACTGGTGGTCGGGAATGAAGAAAGATATTGCTCATAATGTGGAATGTTGCTCCACGTGTATGAAAGTAAAGATTGAACATCAAAAGCCTTTTGGGCAGTTACAATCTTTAGAAATACCTATGTGGAAATGGGATCAGATTACTACAGATTTCATCATGAAGCTACCAAGGGCTCCAAAAGGATTTGATGCTATTTGGGTGATCGTCGACAGATTATCAAAGTCTGCTCACTTTCTACCGATAAAAGAAACCTATTTGTTAGAAAGACCAGCCAAATTGTATATCGATGAAATAGTAACTCGACATGGAGTTCCGTTATCAATTATTTATGATCGTGATAGTCGTTTGACTTCGAGGTTTTGGAAAAGTTTTCAAAAGAAATGGGAAGGCAAATAAAGCTAAGTACTGCATATCATCCTCAAACAAACGGTCAAAGTGAACGAACATTCAGACTTTAGAAGATATGTTGCGGGCATGTATTGTTGATTTTGGGGGATCGTGGGATAAGCACTTGCCTTTGATCGAATTTTCCTACAATAGCAGTTATCACTCCAGCATACAAGCGGCACCGGTTGAAGTTCTGTATGGAAAAAACTCACGAACTCCACTATGTTGGAACGAAGTGGGAGAAAAACAACTAGCTGGACTAGAATAGTTCATTTAACCACTGACAAAATTATTCAAATTCGTGAACGATTCAAAGTGGCACAAGATAGACAGAAAAACTACGCTGACCGACGCCGAAAACCATTAGACTTCCAAGTTGGAGATCGTGCAATGTTGAAAGTCTCGCCTTGGAAAGGGGTCATTCGATTTGGGAAATAAGGTTAGCTAAGCCCAAGATACATCGGACCGTTTGCAATTACAAAAAAAAACCCGGTGAAGTAGCTTACAGATTAGAACTTCTGCCAGAGTTTAGTGATATCCACAACGCTTTTCATGTTTCAATTTAAGAAAGTGTTTGGTTACTCCAGATCAGGCAGTTTCCCTACCAGAAATCCAAGTTGATGATAAGCTGACTTTCGTAGAAGAACCCGAGTCCATTGTTGACCGTAAAGTTAAAGTCTTGCAGAACAAGGAGATCAATTTGGTAAAAGTCCAGTGGCGATACCATAAAGGGCAGGATGCTACATGGGAACCAGAATCAAAGATGAGAACTAAGTATCCGTACCTTTTCGCTTGACCGAATTCCGGATGGAATTCTTCTAAGGGGGAGATATTACAATGGCTCGGGTAAGTTAGTTAGCTATTATTTTCGTTCCGTGTTATTTATTTATTTTATGTTTATTAGTTTAGGGTAAATTGTGTTGGTTTAAATGTTTAGGGGTGTATCTGTTGTTTTAGTAAAGTTAGAACCCTCAGTCGCAATTTGACAACCTTATAAATTGAACCGCCTTCTATTTTTATTTTATTCGGTTTCCTGTATGTGTGTGGGAAGATTCGAGAGAAAGAGAGATAGCAGAGGAAGAAGTTCATTCGATTAGGGCCGAAGATTTAATTCGTTTGAGAAGATTTGAGATTCGGTGGAGTTTATTGAAAAGTAAAATCTCCGTGATTTTCAATAGAAGGAGTAAGTTGCGTTATTTCTTTCTGGTGAGTTTTACTTTAACCATTTTCAAACTGGAATACATATATACTAGATAAGTATGTGGTAGGTAGTGTGATGATGTGCTTATGATTGAAATATGATATATTGAGATGTATGTTGTATTTATATAAGCATTACACTACACGATTGCACGTTGGCCCAACTTAGGGCCAGTGGAGTTTGGTTGTACGGAGGGACAACGGAGTTGGCTGTATTTTAGTGCAGCGGAGTAAATTGATTAGTTGGTTTAGCGCGACCAACTAATATGACTAGGGGTGTAAATGAGACGAGACAACTCGTGAGCTACTCGAGATCGACTCGGTCAAAACTCGGTCAACACTCGACTCGAATAGGCTCGACTCGACATACTAACGAGTCGAGTCGAACGAACTGATACTCGACTCGCTAAGCTCGTGAGATACTCGAATATATTTTATTAATTTATATTATAAGTTATAGAATATAATGTAAAAAAATTAATATAATTATTTTGATATAATACATCAATAATAAAGTAATAATAAAGTAAAAGACAATATTTTAATATAATACATTACAACAATAATAATGATTTTAATATAATACATCACAATAATAATATTAGTAATATTATTTTAATTGAATTAATAGAAATAATAATAATAAAGTAAAGATTTTTGGAAAAAAAATTGGAAACTAATCATGTAAAAGACAAGGGTGAACTCGTTACGGTGTGTGTCTAGTCTATCCCACATTGGTGGGATATGAAACTCAATGCTTTCAACTCCACTATATATAGACCCTTTCTCTCCCTTGTTTTTACATCATTTGTCTTTGCTCAATGGTTCGATCTTAAGGGCTTGAGCATAGTGGTTTAAGCCTATATGATTATTTTAATAAGAGTTCCCCCATAAAAGTGGGTTCACCTTAAGTTGTTTTATGCATTAAACGACTTGGAGCTTGATTCGAGTTCGAACTCGAGTTTGATTCGAGCTTGATTCGAGCTTGAAACGAGTTTGAGTTCGAACTTGAAACGAGTTCGAGTTTGAGCTTAGGAATTGGCTTTTGAGTCGAGTTCGAGTTTGGATTTTTACTACTCGCGAGTTTTCGAGTCGAGTTTGAGCTCGGGTATTGACTTTCGAGTTCGAGTCGAGTATAGTGATACTCGAGCTCGACGAGTATAATGATACTCGAGCTCGACTCGCATCATTTACACCCTTAAATATGACCATGTGAAAGAGTTGTACACAGTGCATACGAGTCATTCTTGGTATTCAAATACTTGTTGTATATCTGTATTTTACAAAATCATTTCTAAACTGACAGAGATTTTCTCACTTAGACCAATTGATCTAACCCTCATTTTGTTTTCAAAAATATGTCAAGGAGCGAATAAGGACAAAGGAAAGGATAAAATTTGATATGCTTTCGAACACTTTTTGTGATTAAGTAGTATTCCTGAAATGTTGTACGAATAGTTTTTGGTGCTTTGTAATGTAAAATATTAGCGAAAATTTGTACTAGAATATGTATTGTATAATTGGGACCAAGTGACCTATGTGATATAATATGTATTTTGTTATCTTATGACGAGATATAAATTCTGTTATATGATGTATGTTTGGGATGAATTGTTATACCTGTTATGTGTGCGTACCAAACACACCTTAAAATAATACACAAATTCGTCAACAATTTCAGTTAAGCCAATAAAACCTAAACTTTTGTTTAAGGAAGAGCTTTGTCCGATGAATTATATGAAACCTAAACTTTTGTTTAAGGAAGAGCTTTGTCCGATGAATTATATGCGATGGTGGGAATCTAACCTCAGCCTTAATAGATCGTTACATTAAAACATAATAAATAAAGCGTCGTTTTGAGACTTTTTCATTAATGATTTTGGACGATTTTTGTCAACAACTATCAGCATATATAAAGTAATATATAAATTCGTCAACAATTTCAGTCAAACCAATAAAAACTAAAATTTTATCACAAAAGAACGTCTTAATTTTTAACTTTTGAGAAGGGTGTTCATAAATAGCATGTATATGAAAACAAGCTAATAAATAGATAATTAATTATATTGTTCTTTCTTTCCATTATTGTGTGTGAGATTACCAATTTATGCTATAAAAATTGATTAAGCTTAGATAATATAACTAATACGATCATGATAAAGATTTTTAATGGCATGAGATGTAGTGTTGCATGCGCAATATTAAACCTCAACGGAAAAGTAAGGCTTCCCCAATCCCCGCTAACTGCTCGCACGAATTTATGAACTTGATCCTTTCTCTTTCTCGGGAGTCCCATGGAAATAGAAATAGAAATGGGCTAGACCTACTAGTCGTTTCTAAGAAATTTCACCTCTTCCTTACCTACAACGTTTTTCAAGTTGTAGCTTAAGATAGACACGGCATCATCTCAGATTGTTTTGGGGCGAAGCGTAAAAACTAGAGCTTCTGAGCCCTTGAATGATTTTTGTTTATCTTTTGGTTGTTCGTCACTTGGTTGCATTTTCGTAACTAATTGAAACTTAAGTGGGATGACTATTAAGAAGACAGACGTGCACATACATTCACATGAGTAAGACACTAGACATTCACATTGGAAAACACTGAATTTAATTTGTAGCAACCTTCACAAACCTGAACATGAAAAACACACTTCACGTTCAGGTGCGAAACACTGAACCCAAAATAGCTTTACCATAGAATTAGCGCACATTGCTAAGAAAAATACAACAAAACTTCAAACCCTCATAAAAAGCGACCAAAAAACGTGCCTAGATGTGGAAAACCACATGACAAAAGTGCCCCTCATTTTTAATAATGCATGTGACCAGCTCCGGTAGATTGAAAGAGATCGATCACTCGTTAGGGGTTTTCAGACTTCTCATGAAAAAGAGTGCTTCTCACCGGACTAATGCAACGTGAGGGGGAGACATACTCACGTAGTCACCCTGATTCCACACTTTGTTGATTCAATAGTATATCAAAGATAAATCGAGAGAAAATTTGAGAAAACTCCAACTTTTAATATTCATAACATATTCAAATTGAGAGCAAAACACCGTATTTAAACAATCACTACTAGAATACCGTGTATATTTGGCGCATTTTCAAGAGAAAATCGTATATCTCCGGTCATCGATAATCCCTAAGCACTACAAGAAAAACGTTAGTTAGTAACAAAAATTTTAGTGACCACTTATTTTTTGTCACTAACTACAACGTTAGTGACAAAAACAAAGGTCGTCACTAAAATTTGGTCGCTAATATGAATATAGTGACAAAAACTAATATTTGGTCACTAGAGTGGTCACTAATTCTCATGGCTAAAATAAAGATTATTCATATCAATCTAATTTAATGACTAAAATTGTGATGATTATGTTTTTCGTCACTAATATTATTACATAAAAGTATTAATGACTAAAAATAGTGGTCACTAAAATGAAAGTGGTAGTGAGAAAAAAAATAGTAGTGACTAATCTCAAATAGTTAGTATATTTGTGACTACAAATAGTTGTCACTAAGATAAAAGTGTTAGTGACTAAAAATAGTGGTCATTAAAATGAAAATGGTAGTGACCAAAATATAGTGGTCACTAATTTCAAAGAGTTAGTGACTAAAAATTGTTTGTCACTAAAATTAAAGGGTTAGTGACTAAAAATAGTTGTCACTAAAATGAAAAGGATAGTGACAAAAAAATTGTGGTCACTAATTTCGAATACTTAGTGACGAAATATAGTTGTCACTAAGTACTATTTAGTAGTTCAAATTGATTAAAAATATTTGTAACAAAAAATGGTGGTCATTAAAAATAAAAATGTTAGTGACTAAAAATAGGGGTCACTAAAATGAAAGAGTTAGTGACTAAAAATAGTTGTCACTAAATAATATTTAGTAGTCTTGTTGGTTGAATAAATTAGTGACAAAATATATAAAGAGTTAGTGACGAAAAATAGTTGTCACTAAAATGAAAGTGGTAGTTACCAAAAAATAGTGGTCACTAATTTCAAAAAGTTAGTGACAAAAATTGTTGTCACTAAGTAGTATTTAGTAGTTCATACCGATTAAAAATATTTGTAACAAAAAAATGGTGGTCAATAAAATAAAAATGTTAGTGACTAAAAATAATGGTCACTACAATGAAAGAATTAGTAACTAAAAATAGTTGTCACTAAATAATATGATTATTTAGTAATCTTGTTAGGAATAGATTAGTGACAAAAAATAGTGGTCATTAAATTAAAAGAGTTTCATTTAAAATCCCCAAATTACCCCCACCTCTTGAATTAATCATGCATGCAGCTCCAATTGAACCCGAATTATCCGACCCATTTCCAATTGAGCCCTAATTCACCAAATTCTTCGGTTCTTGTTGTTGAAAAACTGATTCGGCATCGAAACTCCAATTGAGCCCTAATTCACCAAATAGGTGCTCAGGAGAGTATCATCGAAGAAAAACTGGTCTCTCCAGTTTCATCATCATATCCAGATCATTTGTTTCTCCTCGCTGATCTTCATCTTCGTATTTGGGTAATTTTACCTAATTCTGGCCATGGCGTCGGCGAAGGTCATCATTTTGAGGAGCTCCGACGGTGAGACATTCGAGGTTGATTAAGCACATGATTGAAGATGGTTGCGTTGATACCAGACACCAGTATCCCCCTTCCCAACGTCACTAGCAAGATCCTTTCGAAGGTTATTGAATACTGTAAGAAGCTTGTGGAGACACCGAAGAACGATGATAAGGTTGCTGAGGATGATCTGAAGGCATTTGATGCCGATTTTGTGAAAGTGGATCAGGGCACTCTATTTGATCTTATTCTGGTGCGTGTCTTTTCCGATTCCTTTTGTTCTGATTAAGACGATTATATTTGATTAATTTATGGTTATGATTGTGTTGATGCTTAATTTTTCTTTATGTAGCTTATCTATTTGGGGGAAAATTTTAGGGTTTCGATTAGTAATGTTAGCTTTGTGAATCTCATATGATATACGCTTTTTAATTAAGCGAAATATTTTGTAGGTAGCTAGATTAGTTGTTTAATCCTTCTATTGACGAATTAATTAACGATTGAAATTAATTTGTCTACTATTTTCTATTTATCTTTTTGTATACATCATGCTATTTGCATAAGGTAGTTCACAGTATGATTTGTCTTTCTAGGATCCTAATACATTACAATAATTGATATCTGTAGTTGTTGGTTTAGCTTACAGTATGAATTGGCTTATGAGAAAAGTAGGAATATCATATTACATTTGGTTTCTTAAACCTGACCACAGTTTTCTAAAAGTTTGTTTGCTTACTTAGCCAAATTGGGAAACCATATAAATCTCTAGGAACACTTGAAAACCATGGGATGCATAGCATAGTTTGGTTTAATCTTGGTAGAGATCATTATCTTTTATTGAGTAAATGTTTCCTACCTGTGTAACAGACGAGAAATATTTAATCACCGGTTAAAGAGGGTAGGTATTTAGTAGAAAACAATATCTTTTATTGTCACTATGTTGATCTCATAATGCATTATGTTGTTACTTTCACGACGAAATGGTATCTTAGATGTTCATTTATTTTATTCATAAATATTTTAACCCATTGGACTATGTTATACATAATATTTTAAATGGTTTGAGACGTGGCGTAGCGGCCATGTCAAGCCATGATGAACCACGGTGTTTCTCACGACATAACTTATGACGCCAAATCTATATTTTCACTAGTCAATGAATTAAGGATATTTCAATTTGAGTTATGTTATAAATTAAAAACTAACAAGTTAAGAAAAATCAAATATCGTGTTACAAAAACAATGTGTTAAATTATGGCGTGTCATAGGATTAACGTGACGTTAGACACAAATCTTGAGTCACAACGTGGCACGATGGCCGTTGCGTTTCTAAATTGCACAAAAAGATGCAATATTTTGAATTGATCTTATAATTATTCTAGAAAATTTGTTGCGTTTCTTTACTTGTTTTTAGTAAATATTGAATTGATTATTGAAAACTATGAACATCTCTAAAGGCCTAAGAATTGATCTTATAATTATTCTAGAAAATTTGTTTTTCTTTTTGTTGTTGATTAAAGTTAGGTGTGAAAGAATCAATTAGTATTTTGATATGTTTTTTCATTTTTTGATATGTCTGCTCAAGCTTCAACTCACAACACAACCTTTTGGTTCTGTTTGGTCCCTTTTTACAGGTACTTTTCTAACTTAAAATATCTATTCCTCCGAATTTTGTGAAATTATTTTTGATATGAATTTTGACAAGGGCCTGTTGGTAGTTTTTGGTCACTTGAAAATCAACTAGTCTGTTTAGTTTTTGTTTTGAGAACATCACTAGTTTCTTCACAATTGGCAGCCCAACTCTCTGTTTATAAGTAAGTTGGACTAGATGCATTGGGGTGCCCAACTCTCTGTTTATTATATTATATTTTTTTATGTTTTATTTGGTCACTTGTCAGTAATTATACATGTATCGTTTGGGTAGATCGATGTCAAACATGATAGAAGGAACTTTCTTTAGGTTGTAGAGAAACGGTTATGTTTAAGGTGTATTGGGGATTTTCAGGTACTGGATTGACTTGGTTGTTTATTGCCTTTATTTTCTAAGCCATCTGTATACTGGATATAGATACCCACCCACCAATCAAACCCTTTTTGCACTTGTATAGAGATTGGATGGAAGATTGGTAGATGACATTTTTTTTGAGAACATCACTTAGTTGAGAGTTGCTGGATAAGCGCAATAAAATGACTTTAAAAGAAATCTGCTAGATGACATTTTTTTGCACTTGTATAGAGATTGGATTGGATGGAAGATTGGTACACAAATCAGAATACCATTGTGACATGCTGAATTATATACCATCAAACATTAACTATTTGGCTTAAATTATATATTATTCGGTTGGTTTTGTGGGATAATTATCCCTTCAATTTTTTTTTATGAAATTATCTTCCATTTTTTGGTTCATTCTTTGTGCTATTTGTTGGTCTGAATGAGTTATGAATATAGGACACATAAAGAGCTAAGTTGTTTATGTGTTAATGCAATTTATAAATATTTATGCAGAATGAATTACTCAGTGAGGAAGCTGCTTCTTCTTGTTCACCGGTAGAAAAAACGTTCGAAAAAGCTACATCGTATTCCAGGATATATAAAGGGACGGGCCGCTTTGACATAACATATTTTAGCCATAAAATATACGAATGTAGCTGGAATTGGAAAAGAACAAATCAAAGGCTTTAGAGGAAGAAGTTTAAGAACAATTGAAATTTGAAGAGGAACAAGCAAAATTTAAAGAGGAGCAGAAGAAATTTCAAGAGGAGCAAAACCAAATGAAGGAGAAAATGAACCTCATGATGGCACAATTATCGGGATCTCAAAACTAATAATATCATGTTTTATTTTCGTTAGTCATTAAGTGATTTAGTGACAATCAATTAATATAACTTTGACATGTTTGTTTGGATCAAGAATTATATTTTTTTGGATCAAGAATTATACTTTTTGCAAATGAAATTAATTTTAGATTTCTATCTTTACAAATTAGCAGGTTTTAGTTATATATTGTAATAGCAATTACGGTACAAATTTATGACAATTTTTTTTATTCATTTTTTATAATTAGTGACCACATTTTTTGGTCACTAATGAAAGTTAACGGACATTGACAGAGCCGTTATCTTGACAATTAGTGACGACTTTTATTAACTTAGTGACGAAATTTAATGACCAATTTAGTCGTCACAAACATAGTGACCACTTTAATTTTGTCACTAATTAGTGACCACTTTTGTTTTTTGGTCACTATTGTAAATTAGTGACGGACCTTTAGTGACGAAAAGTGACGACCAAAATTTTGGTCACTAAATGACCTTAGTGACCAATTTTTGACCGTTAGTGACCAATTTTTTTCGTCACTAATTACCATTTTTCTTGTAGTGAAGGTTGACGAGTTCGGTCATCGAAAATCTCACATTTTTCATGATATTTTCGACAGAAGTCGTGAGTCTAAATTGCCGTCGAAAAGTTTGTTTTCCGATTAAATTGTTATCGTCGAGAAAAGTGATCAAAAATCTCGAAAACCCCCTATGTTTTGTAGTTGACTAGATCAAAAAAATGTTATATTTTGAGTTTACAAATTTTTTAAAAAGAATAATATAACAAAAATCGATTAAATCAAAAAGAATGATTTCGGTTTTCAAACGGCAACTAAAATAAAAATAGGTGGTATTTTCTCTATGAATTTAATATTAAAATGTTGTTTGTTAAAAACCAAAAAAGAGATAATAATTTACTGCCAGAGAAATTTTTTAATGACCTGGTTAATAATTAATATGATCGATCTTATTAACCCTAATTTATTATTATCTCTTTGTACAGGGGAAACATAAGTCCGTATATATATACACGTGCATATATATAGGGGTTAAATCATGTGAGAAGCAAAAAAAGATTGAGGACCATGAGAACCGATCTAAGCCATAATTTGGTTTTGATCCCATGGTTATAATTAAACTTTTGATCACATGGTTATAATTAAAAGATTGAGAACCGTGAGAACCCATCTAAGCCGTAATGGATTAAATCAATTAATGGTTTAGATCGGTTTTCATGGTTCTCAACCTTTTTACGGTTCTCATTTGATTACCGTCCTATATATATATATATATATATATATATATATAGGGAAGAGTTCAATTGAGAAGTCTAAATATTTTGAGAAATAGAGAAGTAAAAAAACACGGGAGTGTTCATATATGAACGTTCATATATAAACAGTCATATATGAACACTCCAACGTTCATATATGAACGTTCATATAACAGTCATATATGAACGTCCACATATGAACGTTCATATATAAACAGTCATATATGAACATTCATATATGAACACTCCCGTGTTTTTTTACTTCTCCATTTCTCAAAATATTTAGACTTCTCAAATGAACCGACCGCTATATATATATATATATATATATATATATATATATATATATATATATATATATATATATATATATATATATACATATATATATATATATGAAAAACATAAGTGCGTATATATACGCATGTATATATAGGAATGAAGGTAAACGAGAACGCTAACTATTTAAGAAAATAACACGAGACAATAAATCATCTGTAAAATCACGTGTGATTTTACGTTAACGGAAAATAACGGGACGCGATCGACTTTAGCAGTCGCGAAGCAAAGTCACGTGAATCATATATGATTTTGTACGTGAATCGTGTATGATTGTGTACATTAGCAGTCGTTCTCGTATTTTCTTAAATAGTTAGTGTGCTTGTTATAGCCCACATCTCTATCTCTATCTCTCTCTCTCTCTCTCTCTCTCTCTATATATATATATATATATAGGGTCAGCATCTTCAAGAGCTTTTTTCCCTGCAAAAATGCCAAAAGACCGAAGACTTGATGATTGTCAACGGTACAGCATTGTTGCAGGGAAAAAAGCTCTTGAAGATGCTGGTCTTGGTAGTGATGCACGCTCCAAGGTATAGTATATATGTATTTCATTCACTTTTTTGAGGTCTCTAAATATTTGGGGATGGTGTGCAGATCGATAAGGACCGTGCTGGTGTGCGGTAGAGTGTCTAAGAGAGAGAGGTCATCAGAAACTGTCACCATTTATTGCACCTTATATTCTACCAAACATGGGTGCTGCCATACTTGCTATGGATCTTGGTTTTACGGGACCAAACTATTCCATTTCAGCTGCTTGTGCGACCTCTAATTTTTGCTTTTGTGCAGCTGCAATTCATATCCGTGAAGGGAAGGTTGATTTGATTATTTCCGATGGTGTCGACGATTTCTTTACTCCCATAGGATTGGCAGGTTTTTCTGCAATGAGAGCATTGTCTACAAGAAACGATGATCCCAAGACTGCTTCATAACCATGGGATAAAGATAGAGATGTCTTCGTTATGGGTGAAGGTGCTGGTGTTTTGGTAACTTCACCACCCTTGTTGGACTCCACTTTTCATATCTGTACCTGATCTATCGATTCTTTTCATGTATACATTTTTCTAATTCAACTTGTTGTTTATATCTGAACATTTGTCTGCTTTTTATTGTTGTTGTACTTCAGAGATTTATACACATAATAACCACACTTTTATTATAAGAATAATCAGTACAACTTACATAAACAATACAACTTACAGACAATATAAAGAAAGTGAACAGACACATCCTTGGAAGAAACGGTGCAACCCTTCCACATAGCTTTTGATGAGTAACTGCCATAACTGCCATATTAGAAATAATTAAAGTAATATGTTTATCTTACTTTCCAACATCCTCCCTTAAGCTAAACACTTTCCACACCAAGAGCTTTTCTTAAACGTAAGAAATTTCCACACTGCAGAGGTTTGGTAAATATGTCTGCTACTTGCTCCCTTGTACCACAGTTGTTGGATCCCACTGATCGGATCTCTATATCTATGAATGATCGAATAACAATAGTAATCAAACTAATCTTTATTGATAAACAATCATCCACTCTTTAATTTGTGAATACTTGATACATATTTATAGACACCGAAAGGGTGCCTTTGAACCATCGCAATGGTTCGGCTATAGTTGTGTTGTTTCATGAACAATCACAACTTTACATAAGTAACTACCTATACAATTAAACATAATTGAGATTAATCTATCAACTAGACCCTTAATTTATACAAACACTAATTATGGATTAATAAGTTAGTATCCAATACTCCCCCCCTAATTTATTAATCCATGCCTTTGATATCTTCAAGCTTCATCATCTTTATCTTGGGCAGATTGTAGCAGGTCTTGCTCTCTGAACTTTGGCTTGTTTCCACTTCCTTTGACTTTGTCTTTAACACGAACTATGTCCTGAACTTCCTCCTTGATTTGACTTCTTTCTTCCTTGTCTTCAATCTCATCTCGATCATCTTTGTCAGCTTTGTCACTATCTTTCTTCATTCGTATCATTTCATAATCTTGAATCTTCAACAATTTGTTTGTAGTACTTGTATCATGATCTTCTGGTTCAACTTTCTTGTTGCTTGATTTTATGTGTTTCTCAACTTGGCTTTCCAATGCTTGCTTTCTTGATAGTGTTTCATGATGCTTCTTGCATTTGCCCTTTTCAATGCTTGGTTCATTTTCTTGATGTTTCTTATCTAAAACAACTTCATGATTCTCTTTCTCAAAATGTTCTGCTTTTGACTCTTTCATCTCTTTGCTTGTGCAATTTCTCAACTTCTCCAGGTTCTCTAACTTTCTCTGCATTTGTTTCTCAAATGCTATCTCTCTATTTCTCATTTTCTTCTCAAACTCTTGTCTCTCCATTTCTATGTCTTGAAGTATTTCTAACTTCCAAAACTCTAGTTTACTCCTCAAATCAATTTCCAATTTTGACCTCATGTCTTCTAACTTGTCTTTTGGAATTTCATCCTTCTTAATGACAATTCCATTCCATCTTGTTTCTTCTTCTAAAGATGCCATCTCGTTTTCGTCCTTGCTCATACCCATTAACAACGTTGGTTCTAAATCTTCTTCTACAAGGTTTGATATTTCTTTTCTATGGTCTGGTTTTGGACAATCTGCAGCATAGTGTCCAAACTCATGACAATTGTAACATTCTATTTCTCTAATATCTCTTCTATGGTAGTTTTGATCTCCAGGGTTTTTCTTTCTTTTATCATACCTATCTTCATACTTATCATCTCTTGCAAATCTTCCTCGGCCTCTTCCTCGTGTCTGATTACCACCTCCTTGTCTACCATTTCCATAGTTGTGTTCATAATTTCTGTCATTCCCTCGACGTGTGAACAACAACTTCTCACTATTATCTTCCTGATTTCCTTTTCTAAACTTGATCCTTTCTTCATAGGTCTTAAGTTTCCCGATAATCTCCTCCAACTTTACAGTCTTAAAATCAACAATCATTTCAATGGTTGCTACTACTGGTATAAATTTATCTGGTACTGAATTAAGTACCTTCCGTACTTTCGTTTGCTCATCAAACGTTAATCCATATGTGGCAGCCTTTGTAATAATACTCATCAACATCCCGGCATATGAATCTATTGATTCATCTTCTTTCATTATAAGTCTCTCGAATTCTGATTTAAGTTGTTGCGAGTGTGCCTGTTGTACATCTTCTGTCCCAATAAATCTGGACTTTAGAGAGTTCTAAATTTCTTTTGCTGTTTCACATCCCGCGACTTACATTTGTAAATCTTCCGGTAACCCTTGAAATAGGTATGCTGATGCAGAACTATCCTTTTTTACATCAATCTCTTTTAATGTACTTGTTCCTTCTACTAAATCCCATACTCCATTTGCCACTAGTATCTTCTTCATCCTTAATGCCCATAATGTATAGTTCGTATTATTTAGAACTGGGCATTGATATGATGATAGTGGTGTGGCGACTTCTCTATAAACAACATTGTTGTTTTCCTTTTTATCTCCCGTCATATCCTTTATCTGTTCTTTTGATTTTTTTTAAAATTTATTTTATATAAAAATTTAAAAACTTTTAAATTTATATATAAAACAAATTTCTTTTAAAAACTTTTATTTGTTTTCTTTATGTGTGTGAAGCGTGAATGAAAACAGGGTCTTCGAACCCTCCTTCTTCTTCTCCGTTCAAATCTTCGCCGGTGGTTTCTTGATCGACGGTCGTCTCCTTCGCAAAACGGTATGTTTCTTTTTCTGATTCTTAATCGAATCGTGTCTCTCTCTCTCTCTATTCGATTTTCCTGAATCGAACTAGGGTTTCTCTAACCCTTTCTGAAGAACGATCTAATCCCGATCGGTTCCTTCTCTTAATCGATTTCCTATTGATCTAATCCCAATCAATTTCGTCTTTCTCTCTTCTCTGAATCGATGGTGGCTCTGATACCACTGTTGGATCCCACTGATCGGATCTCTATATCTATGAATGATCGAATAACAATAGTAATCAAACTAATCTTTATTGATAAACAATCATCCACTCTTTAATTTGTGAATACTTGATACATATTTATAGACACCGAAAGGGTGCATTTGAACCATCGCAATGGTTCGGCTATAGTTGTGTTGTTTCATGAACAGTCACAACTTTACATAAGTAACTACCTATACAATTAAACATAATTGAGATTAATCTATCAACTAGACCCTTAATTTATACAAACACTAATTATGGATTAATAAGTTAGTATCCAATAAACCGTACCTCAACATCTTGATTCTCTATGAGTTCCCTGATAAAGTGGAATTTAATTCTAATGTGTTTGCTTTTCCCATGGTAAACTGGATTTCTAGTAAGGGCTATTGCAGACTTGTTATCACAGGAAATACAAGTAGGACCGTTTGAGGAACACCAATTTCTTCAAGAACTCCCCTAAGTCAGAGGGCATGACAACCAGAAGATGATAAAGCCATATACTCTACTTCTGTAGATGAGAGTGCAACCACCTTTTGTTTCTTGGACTGCCAAGAGACAGCCCCTGATCCCATGCTAAATACATAACCTGTAGTGCTTTTGCTATCTTCTATACATCCACCAAAATCACTATCACAGAAGCCACTTAATTTAGATGATTGAATATGCGAAAACTTTATACCATAATCCAAAGTACCTTTAATATACCTTAAGATTCTTTTTGCAGCTTCCCAGTGGCTTCTCTTTGGGTGTTCCATGAATCTGCTTACTAGGCTGACAGAGAACATAATGTCAGGCCTAGTGGCAGTGAGATACATCAAACATCCCACTATGATTCTGAATAAGGTTGAGTCCACACTGTCTTCATTTTTATCCTTTGTCAACTTAAGTTCAAGCTCCATAGGTGTTGCAGCAGACAGTGAGTCCATCATATTAAACTTCTTTAATAGCTCCATTGCATATTTCTTCTGGGATATAGAAATCATCCCATCTCCTTGTTTAGCTTCTATTCCTAGGAAATAGTGTAACAGACCTAGATCTGTCATGTCAAACTCTGATTTCATATCTTTCTTTAAATTCCTCAATTAATTTAATAGAGTTCCCAGTGAAGACAAGATCATCTACATATACACATACTATTAACAGCTTCTCACCTTCCCTTTTTATAAAAAGAGTGTGTTCATAATTGCACTTTTTAAATCCACACTTGACAAAATAACTCTCTATCCTACTGTACCAGGCGCTTGGAGCCTGTTTTAACCCATATAATGCTTTCTTTAAATGACATACATTTTCCTCTTGTCCTTTCCTTTTGTATCCACAAGGTTGTTCAATATAAACATCCTCCTCAAGGTATCCATTGAGGAAAGCCAATTTTACGTCCATCTGATGGACTTTCCAATTATTTTGAGCAGCTAAAGCCAAAACCAATCTGATAGTTTCTAACCTGATTGCTGGAGCAAAAACCTCTTGATAGTTGATGCCATATTCCTGTTTATACCCTTTTACCACAAGTCTTGCCTTATGCTTATCCACCTCTCCTTTCTCATTTAATTTGGTCTTGTAAATCTCTGGCCTCTTGGAAGGTCAACAAGTTCCTAAGTGTTGTTCTTCAATATAGAATCCATTTCTTTATCCATTGCTCTTTTCCACTTGGTGTCTAAGCATGCTTCATCATAATTTACTGGATCTCAGGATCGATTCCAAACAAGAATAATTATACTCAGAAATCAGAATTAAAGAATCTTGCGGAATAGAACTTTAATTCAAACACACTCAATGAACAACTAATCAGAAAACACAATCTGTTTGTATTCAATACTTCAACTCACAAGTTTACAACCAAACCTCAATCTTGTTGAACAGGCTCAACAAGACGACTTCTACTTCTCTAGAAATAGGGTTCTAAACCTTGAGGTTAATTCTCTCTAAAACAAAAACGAATTCTAAAGATGTCACCGAATAGCTATCTATCAAAATCTATTTATACTAAATAATTACAAGATAACTATCAAAACAAAATTGATCTTCAGAATATTCCTTCATGCTTATCTTCAATCATTCCATCTTTATCTCCAACATTCTCGCATTCCATAATTATGATCACAAGCAGTATTAACATTGTTCCAGCAGCATTAACTTTTACTTGCAGTACTAACCTTGCTCTGGCAGTAGTATTGTTGTTCTGGCAGTACTAACCATACTTGGCAAATCTTCAGTTCCCAACAATCTCCCCCTAACCATACTTGGAAAATCTAGTACAGAATCATTGGCCTTCTCCTGATTGACTCCACCAGCAGTACTAACTGATTCAGGGTTAGCAGTAGAATCAGTTGATGCTGATAGGAGTGCAGCATTATACACATATCCTGAGGGCTTCTTCTTGGCTTCAACCTCTGCTTCAAATACCCTAAGATCATTGTAAAGATCATCAAGCTCTTTATCTTCTAACTGGTCATTCTGTCTGAAAGACACAGTATACATTGTCCATTCCTCACCTAATGATCTTAGAAACTTCCTGTTTACATCATCAGCCTCCATACGAACTCCAACTGTAGCCAATTCTCCAATCAACTTATTAAATCTATCAAAAGTTTGAGTCATAGACTCATTCTTTGTAGAAGTAAAATTTTCATATTGTTGCTTAAGAATTGCCTTCTGGTTCCTCTTGGTGCTCTTGGTACCAGTGAATCTCTTTTCCAATGCATTCCATAAAATCTGAGCATCAGTGCAGTGATGAAATTGGTGCTGATACTCATTGGGAATAGCCAAAAGCAGAGTGCTTAAGGCTTTCATCTCTGTTTGTCTAACCTTTCTTTCTGCATCAGTCTTTGGAGGGGGTCGTTTGCCATCTGGTCCAACCCTTCCTTCAGCACATGGACCATTCTCTACAATATCCCAGATGGAATAATCAGTAAGCAAAATATACTGCTTGATTCTAATCTTCCACATGTCAAACTCATTAGGTCTGAGCATGGGAACCTTTGAAACAAGAGTACTGTTTGATTCAACTGTGTTGTCCATAATGATTGTAGATTTCTAAGAAACCAAGCTCTGATACCACTTGTCAGGATCGATTCCAAACAAGAATAATTATACTTAGAAATCAGAATTAAAGAATCTTGCGGAATAGAACTTTAATTCAAACACACTCAATGAACAACTACTCAGAAACACAATCTGTTTGTATTCAATACTTCAACTCACAAGTTTACAACCAAACCTCAATCTTGTTGAACAGGCTCAACAAGACGACTTCTACTTCTCTAGAAATAGGGTTCTATACCTTGAGGTTAATTCTCTCTAAAACAAAAACGAATTCTAAAGATGTCACCGAATAGCTATCTATCAAAATCTATTTATACTAAATAATTACAAGATAACTATCAAAACAAAATTGATCTTCAGAATATTCCTTCATGCTTATCTTCAATCATTCCATATTTATCTCCAACATTCTCGCATTCCATAATTATGATCACAAGCAGTATTAACATTGTTCCAGCAGCATTAACTTTTACTTGCAGTACTAACCTTGCTCTGGCAGTAGTATTGTTGTTCTGGCAGTACTAACCATACTTGGCAAATCTTCAGTTCCCAACAATCTCCCCCTAACTTGACTTTTTAGGTTGAGAAGTCAAGTTCTTCAGATGATGCTTCCAAAACCTAATCATGAACACATAAATCAGGATTCAAACCCAGGCTTTGATTGATAATCCTTCTCACCAAGTATCTTCCCATTTTAGAATCCTTGTTGCAAGCCAACTTAGCATGTAGCATTCCATTCAACCTTTTCTTGATGTGCTTGTATGCAACATCCACCAAATAATACTCATGATATGTATAGTCAAGTGTGATGACATACACTCCACATTTTTCAATGAGCATCCAGTTGGTAATGGCTTGAAAATTTCTTTCTATCATATACTGAACTGCTTCTGGTTTGAACATTAGGCACAGGTATTCAAGAACCAATTTGGTGATAGACATCCCTTTCTCATTCAGCATATTTCCATACAACTTCATTCCAACCTTGTACATCTCCTCTACGTCAGATCTAGAGCACATTCTGATAAGTCTTCCCCATGTAGAACAGACCTCATACTTCACATCTGCTCTTTTGACTCTAATGTACTCCTTTCTCTGATCTACCAAGGTATCCCAGAAGATGATCTAAGGAGGCATGGAAGATAATGGGTCAACTTTGATTGGATCAGTATCAACAATAGTGATATACATATCACATTGAGCATTACTTGGTTGACCTGATGGAGTTGCTACTTCTTCTTCAGCAACCTTTGTATCATCTTTCTTTTCTGGAACATCCTCTTCTTTTTCTTCTTCTACCACTGGTTCTACCCTAGGTTTCTTGACAACTTTCCTCTTGGTAGCTATAGACTTGGTTCTTGTTCTTTTCAGTGACATCAGCTTTTCACCCAGGGTTTCTTCTTGCTTTTTAGGAGTGTCATGTTTGGCTTTAATCAAAGCCTCTGCAACTTCAACTTCTTCCAAAGTAGGCATTTTAGTTTCTGTTGCTTCCTTTGTTTCTGCTGCTTCTTCCTTTGTAGATACTGCTTCTTGCATGGTTTCTGCTGCTTCTTTTGTTTCTGCTGCCTCTGGAATGGTTTATGCCGCTTCTGCTTTTTGACTTTCATCAGCATTAACCGTTTCTGCTGCATTATCAGTTTCTGCTTCTTTCTGAATTTCAGCAGCATTAACCGTTTCTGCTATTGGTTCAGTTTCTGCTTCTTTCTGAATTTCAGCAGCATTAACCTTTTCTGCTGCATGATCAGTTTCTGCTTCTTTCTGAATTTCAGCAGCATTAACCGTTTCTGCTGTTGGTTCAGTTTCTGCTTCTTTCTGAATTTCAGCAGCATTAACCTTTTCTGCTGCATGATCAGTTTCTGCTTCTTTTGCAATTTCTTCAACACACTCATTCTCCCCCTTTTCCTGTGCACTCTCCATGTTGAATTCAGCTTCTGACTCCCCCTTTTTGGGAGCATCATTGTTGGGGCTTCTTCTTTTAAGAACATACTGAGCTTTCTTCTTCCTGTGCATCAACTTTCTAATCAGCTTCTTATGCTTCTCAAGCTGTGTTTGTTGATATAGGACCACTTTCTTGAGTCCATCTATCTCCTTTTGCTGACTTACAACATCTGTGTTGATATTGGCAATGGTTTCCATCAATTCCTCATATGTATATCTATCCTCACCTTGTTTAGGAGTTTTTACTTCCTTTAAAGGATCACTGGAAATTTTAGTAGGTGTCTTTTGCCTAGCAAAAGCACTGCCTACCCCCGTGGTTTCTTGGTACCTGGGACCTCTGAATGATTTCTCATTCTGAGTTGCCGTGAGGAAGGTCTTAGTTATGTTACCACTGTCCTTCTCTGTGCTAGCAGAAGTAGTGGCAGCCTTGCTACTCACATGCTCAACCTTCTCCTTAGTGAGCACCTTCTTGGGGTTGGGAGACACCCCTGTGGTTTCCCTTTCGATATTCTCTATTGGAGAATGCTCCAATAGAGGGCTTAAAGGCTTTGGGCTTGTAGGAGGTACATCAAGGGAAGGAGCCTTGTGTACCATTCTTCTTGTAAACTTTTTGGTTATGAGAGGAGTGGGTCTTTGAAGAATGGACTGAGGAATTTCTTTGGTGATTGAAGGTAGGGTTTGGCTATCAGTGGGTTGGTCTAATGAGGGCCTTGACCCTGATGCCATACCTTCTTGTGTGTGGGACACACCCATCATTGTAGAGAACAATGGAGTGTCAACTCCTTCCGAGTCCCTGGAAGTTCTTCTCATATTTGAGAAGACTTTTCCTTTAGGGGGTTTAGGTACATATACCTCAGTAAATTGAGGAAAATCCGTCAATTCCTGAGTAATCACTACTTGGACAAACCTTGGGTACATATAAAAACTCTTTTTGGATTCCAGGTTTGACACAAGATCATTGAAAATCATTTGTGAAAAATTAAACTTCCTGGCAGTGGCCAAGCAGACCAGGGCATAAGCAATGGTACTGCTAAACTCACTCCATCCAGTAGTTTTCTTTGAAATGCAATGCATTAAGGTATGAACAAAGAATCGCCATTGTGTAGAAAATTTAGACTTGAAAAACTTAAAGATTCCAATGGGACCTTCACACCCCATTCTCGTTAAAGTTGAGTATAGATCGTCATTAGGAATAGACGTCATACCTGAGGCATCATTCAATCGAAGAGTGATGCGAATAAGCTCCTCTGTAACATTCAAGGGTTTGTCACACACCCTTGTTTTGATGATTTTCTGCCCATCTTCAGACACCACAGTGGCATTTTCCCAGAACTGCTTCTGATGCTCGGTGTAGATTGTCGGGGTCACCGTTAGGGCATAGGATATATACGTGGACTTGAGGAAATCCACAATGTCGTGAAAACCTGCGGACTATTTTGGCTTCTGGAGCATGGAAATCTCGTTGTGTTCGTCGATAAACTCCATTGTACCTGAGGATTCTTGACAGAAAACAGAGATTCTTGGGAGAGAATAGTTAGAAAGAGAGAGAGATGAATAGAATTCAAAGAGACGTTATGAACTTTGGTTGGCTGAAAGAGGTATTTATAGCAGTATTAGCCCTAATTTTTCTTTTAAAACAGTATTAACGACACATGCAGTATTAAGTACGAAGCAGTATTAACTATGTACTGGCAGTAGTAACTATGCACTGGCAGTAGTAACTATGCACTGGCAGTAGTAACTATGCACTGGAAGTAGTAACTATGCACTGGCAGTAGTAACTTTTCAGCACTTGTCAATCTGAGTCATACAGAAGATCCTGAGAAGAAGAGTTAGTAGTACCAAATATAGAAGGAAATACAGGTATAAAAACTGAAAATCATGACTTTATTCAAGGTTGATCATGTCCACACTTGTTACGAAGAAAGTGAATCTACCCACATCAAAAGCTTTTGTGAATAGATCAGCAAACTGGTCATTGGTATGAACTTTAGCAACTTGAATTAATTTCTTTTCATTACAATCTCGAATAAAGTGATACCTGATCTCTATGTGCTTTGTTTTTGAGTGTTTGACAGGATTGTTAACAATGCTAATAGCACTGTTGTTGTCAATGAAGATTGGAGTGTGAAGAAATGTTACCCCATAGTCCAACATTTGATTCTGTATCCATAGAACCTGAGAGTAGCAGCTTGCAGCAGCTATATACTCAGCTTCTGTTGTAGATAAGGACACTGTGGTTTGTTTCTTACACTGCCAAGATACTAGTCTTGCACCCAAAAACTGACATCCACCTGAAGTAGACTTCCTATCCATGTTAGCTCCACCCAAGTCACTATCTGAGTATGCAAGTAGATCAAAGGATGATTCATAAGGATACCAGAGACCTAATCTAGGTTGCCCTCTTAGGTATCTAAATATGCTCTTGACTGCATGAAGGTGTGATTGCTTTAGTGTAACTTGGAATCTGGCACATACACATACTGGAAACATAATATCTGGTCTAGAGGCTGTGAGATACATGAGTGATCCAATCATTGATCTGTAATGATGGACATCCACATCCTCCCCCTCAAGATCAGCAATGATCTGTTTGTGTGTCTCCATCGGTGTGCTTGCTGGCTTTGAGTATGATAATCCAAACTTATCCAGGATGTCTTTCACATATTTGGATTGGCATATGAAAATCCCATCCTTCTTCTGTTTCACCTGAAGTCCAAGGAAGAAAGTAAGTTCACCCATGGAACTCATCTTGAAGCTCTTCTGCATTAACTCCTCAAAATCTTTACACATGTGATCATTTGTGGATCCAAAGATAATGTCATCCACATAGATCTGAACAAGTAGGGTGCCCTTCTTTTTCCTTTTAATGAATAAGGTCTTATCAATGATTCCTCTTTCAAATCCATTTTCCAAGAGATATGTAGACAGGGTGTCATACCATGCTCTTGGGGCTTGATGTAGACCATGAAGTGCCTTCTTTAACTTGTACACTCTGTCAGGATACAATGGATTCTCAAATCCAGGGGGTTGACAGACATACACTTCTTCATCTATAGTCCCATATAGAAAAGCACTTTTTACATCCATCTGCTAGACCTTGAACTTCATATATGAGGCATAGGCTAGAAACAACCTAATTGCCTCAATCCTTGCAACTGGAGCAAAGACTTCCTCATAGTCTATACCCTCTTCCTGAGTATCCCCTTGTGCAACCAGCCTGGCTTTGTTCTTGATCACAATTCCTCTCTCATCCTTCTTATTTCTGAAAATCCACTTGGTGCCAATTGCCCTATGACCTTTTGGAAGGTCCACCAAGTTCCAAACATTCTGTAGCTTGAACTGTAGCAGCTCCTCTTGCATTGCTTCTATCCAACTTGGATCTTTCATAGCATCATAAGCCTTTTGGGCTCAATTTGGGATAGAAAGCAAGTGAGTACAGTATTAACTGTATTTTGCTGATCTTGTAGCTCTTGAAGTCTGCTTTGATTCCTAGTCATCATGGGAGAAGCAATGTCTCCAATTACCAACTCAGGAGGATGATTTTTCTGAGTTCTTGATGGATGACCAGATTCCTCTTGTAAGTTCACATCCAGATTTGACTCATTTAAGTCTGGATTTTCTTCAGCCTCTTCAGTCACTTCAGACTCTCTGGAATTTGGACTTGAAGGCTGATTTTCCTCTATTCTTCTCTCTTCTTCATTCTGAATGGGTTCAACTTCCTTTTCTTGTTCACAGAAGTCAACAGGATCAATGGTAGGGAGTGGAAATATCACATACTGAATTCTGTGATCTGATGGTGGTGCATCCCTTTGTCCTGCATTTACATCACTACTGATACCCAAAGAATTAGTGAGTGAATCAATGTCAAATAGCCAATCAGGACCTGAACCAATAGGATTTGGTGTGTTCTCATTGCATTTGACATTGTCACTTTCTTTAATTATTCTAGAAGAGGTATTAAACACTCTGTAAGCCTTACTCTGAGATGAGTAACCAACAAGAAAACCATCATCTGCTTTGCTATCAAACTTACCTAAGTGAGATTTGGTATTGAGAATTGTACAAGGACACCCAAATGGTTTGAAAAATCCAATAAATGGTTTCTTTTTCTGAAAAAGCTCATAAGGTGTCTTGTTTTTAGGCTTTATTACTAAAACTCTGTTTTGGACATAACAAGCAGTATTAACTGCTTCTGCCCAAAAAGTAGTGGGTAATTTTGAATCAGCTAACAGAGATCTAGCAGCCTCAATCAGTGTCCTATTCCTTCTCTCAGCAACACCATTCTGTTGTAGAGTCCTAGGAGTACTGTATTGTCTCTCAATTCCTTTTTCCTCACAAAAGGTGTTTAGATCAAGGTTTTTAAATTCAGTCCCATTATCTGATCTAATGACTTTCACTTTTTGATTTGATTGGTTTTCAATTCTAAGAATAAAAGATTTGATCAGTCCACTTGTCTCATCTTTAGTTCTCAGAAAATATACCCAAGTAAATCTAGAGTAATCATCAATAATAACTAAACAGTATGACTTTTTGCCAATGCTCATGACATTTGTAGGGCCAAACAGATCCATATGCAACAACTGAAGAGGATTTGGGATAGTGTTTATCTCTTTGGACTTATGAGAAGTTTTGTGTTGTTTGCCTTTGAGACAAGCAACACAATGATCATCACATGAATAAACTTTTGATGGTAAACCCCTAACAAGATTATTTTTAACAAGTTTATTCATTGTTTTAAAATTCATGTGACACATCCTTCTTTGCCAAAGTGATGATTCATCCATTGAAGCTTTTGATACCAAACAGTTTAGGGATGAATCAGATGAAACACTTTCTAAATCTAAACAATACACATTATCCTTTCTAGGAGTTCTCAATAGTATCATGTTTTCATCAACTACTTTGAATCCAGGAGCAAGAATAATGCATTCAGAATCAGTAAATAATATACTATGTTTCTTGTCACAGACCTGTGATACACTTAACAGGTTGTATCTCAATTGCTCAACATAGTAAACATCCTCAAATGTCATCTTACCTTTTGATACATCACCTTTACCACTTATCTTACCTCCTGCAGGATTATTCCCAAAAGCAACATGTCCTCCATCAATTCTTTTGAAATTCTTGAGGCAGGCCATGTTACCTGTCATGTGCCTGGAGCAACCACTATCAACATGCCAGATGCTCTTCCCCTTGAGCTGTTGGTTTCCCTGCATATAAGATAAATCAATTAGTTTTTATTGGGAACCCAAGCCAAAGTGGTCTTGGGTCTCCCTTGCTCATCAAAGTACTTACATTCAGTTTGGATGAGTTTTTCAACCTGAGGAACTTCAGTACTGGAGTACTTTGTCAAGATGATTGGTCTAGCAGCACAAACACTAGAAGCAGTATTATCTTTAGAAGAAGTACTAACAGTGTTAGCAGTACTAACACTGCTAGCAGCAGTATTGCTTCTAGAAGAAGTACTAACAGTGTTAGAGGCACTAACACTGCTAGCAGCAGTACTATCTGAGGCAGCAGTACTAACACTAGTGCTTTTAGGAACCCACATTGTGACACATTCTTTTTCAGTCTTTTTCCTCATGTGGCTTTTGGATTTAGCTTGTTTCTTAGCCACATGGTTTCTTACAGGCTTCCTATAACCATTTGATTTTTGAAAAGTTCTTTGAAAATTTATCCTTTGGTTAATAGGATTGAAATAACAGTGTTTGGAAAGGTGATTCAATTTGCCACAGATAAAACAAGGTTTTGGTCTGTTAATCCTTTGCAGATCAACTCCTTGTTTTTGAGCCCACTGATTATTCCAGTTTCTTTGATTTCCCCTCTTTTTATCATGTTTTTGGGGTTCATTCTTTTGAGAAATCTTGCAAGAACAATGTTCACAAGTATTGGATTTCACAACAGTGGTCTGTGTATAATGAACTCCCTTTCCTTTTTCAGATCTTTTCATCTCATTGTTCTTATCCCAGGGACTTCCACCTTCCTCATTAGTCTTGATGTAATTCTCTAAGGGGATCTCACCATTGACATTCTTGTTCCTTTTCTTAGACTCTTCTTTTTTAGTTTTATCCTCAACAACAACTTCATCTAATGGATCTACTTTAGTAGCTCCTTCAGGTAAGTCTTTCCTATCCTTGGTTTCTAACAGGTCTGACCTATGAGGGATGTATGTGTTGTTGTAGGGTGGGGGTGTGGCATTGTACCCTAGGCCTGGTTTCATCTTACTGTGGATTTGAGCATTTATTATGGTGTCCATGACTTTAGAAGCACATGAAAACTTTTCAACATCAAGTTTTACTTTCTCAAGTTCTCCTTTTAATTTCTCACATTCCTCCCTAGACTCTTTCAGTTGGAACTCCAGACCATTTTTTCCCACTTCCAGTAGTTTGTATCATATGAGTGTTGAAGTTCATTGGCTTGAAAAGCCTTATGTTGTTCTTCAAACCTCTCAACAATCACTACATAATCTCTTCTATCCTTTTCTAATCTCTTAAGGTCATCACACATTCCCTGGTTGTGATCTCTATACCTTTTCACAGTGTCTATACAAGCTTGAGAACAGAGATTAGATTTTACCTCAGTAGGAAGATCTGAGACTTCTGCCTTGAGTGCATGATTCTGAATTGCCTCTTCTGCTTGATCACTCCAATCAAATCCCATTCCTTGTTGAGAAACAAGGGCTTGAACATAGTTTCTGTTCTAGTTGAAGCTTGCAGTATGAGCTTGTTGATGGTTGTTTTGAGATACTCCACCTCTGCATTCTCTGGCAAAGTGTCCCATCTTATGACACTTGTAGCATTCCACCTTAGACTTGTCAAACCCAGCACCATCTTCTCTTCTTTGGGAAAAGTTGTTTCTCCCAGTCCTCTTTATAAACTTCTTCACCCTCATAGAAAGCATAGCCATCTGCCACTTGATATCCATCTCCTCAAGATCATCAGCATTAATCTGTTCTAAGTCATCATTAATTAATGAGGAGTTAACATGACTAGAAAAGAAAGCTTCTAGTACAGAATCATTGGCCTTCTCCTGATTGACTCCACCAGCAGTACTAACTGATTCAGGGTTAGCAGTAGAATCAGTTGATGCTGATAGGAGTGCAGCATTATACACATATCCTGAGGGCTTCTTCTTGGCTTCAACCTCTGCTTCAAATACCCTAAGATCATTGTAAAGATCATCAAGCTCTTTATCTTCTAACTGGTCATTCTGTCTGAAAGACACAGTATACATTGTCCATTCCTCACCTAATGATCTTAGAAACTTCCTGTTTACATCATCAGCCTCCATACGAACTCCAACTGTAGCCAATTCTCCAATCAACTTATTAAATCTATCAAAAGTTTGAGTCATAGACTCATTCTTTGTAGAAGTAAAATTTTCATATTGTTGCTTAAGAATTGCCTTTTGGTTCCTCTTGGTGCTCTTGGTACCAGTGAATCTCTTTTCCAACGCATTCCATAAAATCTGAGCATCAGTGCAGTGATGAAATTGGTGCTGATACTCATTGGGAATAGCCAAAAGCAGAGTGCTTAAGACTTTCATCTCTGTTTGTCTAACCTTTCTTTCTGCATCAGTCTTTGGAGGGGGTCGTTTGCCATCTGGTCCAACCCTTCCTTCAGCACATGGACCATTCTCTATAATATCCCAGATGGAATAATCAGTAAGCAAAATATACTGCTTGATTCTAATCTTCCACATGTCAAACTCATTAGGTATGAGCATGGGAACCTTTGAAACAAGAGTACTGTTTGATTCAACTGTGTTGTCCATAATGATTGTAGATTTCTAAGAAACCAAGCTCTGATACCACTTGTCAGGATCGATTCCAAACAAGAATAATTATACTTAGAAATCAGAATTAAAGAATCTTGCGGAATAGAACTTTAATTCAAACACACTCAATGAACAACTACTCAGAAAACACAATCTGTTTGTATTCAATACTTCAACTCACAAGTTTACAACCAAACCTCAATCTTGTTAAACAGGCTCAACAAGACGACTTCTACTTCTCTAGAAATAGGGTTCTATACCTTGAGGTTAATTCTCTCTAAAACAAAAACGAATTCTAAAGATGTCACCGAATAGCTATCTATCAAAATCTATTTATACTAAATAATTACAAGATAACTATCAAAACAAAATTGATCTTCAGAATATTCCTTCATGCTTATCTTCAATCATTCTATCTTTATCTCCAACATTCTCGCATTCCATAATTATGATCACAAGCAGTATTAACATCGTTATGCACAAGCAGTACTAACATTGTTCCAGCAGCATTAACTTTTACTTGCAGTACTAACCTTGCTCTGGCAGTAGTATTGTTGTTCTGGCAGTACTAACCATACTTGGCAAATCTTCAGTTCCCAACAATCTGCATCTGAAAAAAGAGCAAAGTCAGCAAGATTATCAATGTCAATGGGTTAGGTACTTTCATACAGATCTCTTAAGCTTCTGGTCTTTCTGCCTTGTTCATTTGATGAAACAGATGTGTTCTCAGGTTCTGTTTGGACAGGACTTGCAGATTCTTGGTTGTTATTTGAATCATCATTTGCAGAGGGGTGGTCAGTAACATTAGTTGTATCATATTGTTCTTGATCTTCTTCTATTGTAGTATATGAACCATCTCTTTCATTCAGCGAACCTTTCCAGGACTTGTTTTCATCAAATAAGACATCTCTGCTCACAATAACCCTTTGAGTATGAGGGTTATAAATTTTATAAGCTTTAGTATTGTAACTGTATCCTACAAAAATACCTTTTTCTGATTTTCCATCCAGTTTACCTCTCTTCTGTTTGGGAATATGTTGTTGATCCAAACTCTTAGTGATTTGATAATGACTCTCTAAGAAACACTTAGTGAAAATTGTAAGTAGACAATATGTATTAGAGTTTCACTATCGCTGATAAGTACTATGTCTCTACAGTACCGATGATAGGAAACTCATGCTCTCTTTAAATTAGACATTCAGCGAAACTTTTCATCAGCAAGCCCTGATCCTGTTCAGTCTTACTGATGATCGCTGATAAGTTTTAGTTGTTTACTTATGATCCCTGAAGACAAGTTTCACGTCAACAATTGTTCTACGCTGAAGTCGAAGATCAAGCCTAAGAACCAGCCATAAGTCTACTAATGAACTGATGCGGATATCAGCGAACCCAAGACCTGTCCACTCAACGTGAAGTTTCAAGTAGAAGACTTCAGCGATAGCTGAGCTTTGTCACTCGCTGATAAAGTACTGTTCAGTAATCGTTGATCATGAAGTTTCCTCTACAAATTACTTTTGTCTTATCTCCTTGCACGTCTCCGTACGAACTGTCAGAACGGACATCCTTTTTGTCCAGAATCGTACAACCAACTCTGATTCTACACTGTTCATCATGCGGCTACTAGGTTGTCTACCAAGGTCAAAACATGCAACCAATCAGTTGCTGCTACGTGTAAAGTTGTACTGTTGTGCATTAAATGCATGCAGTATATAAGAAGAACCCTACTTCAGAAATGAAGTGCTTGACCATCTTCTTCTCCCTACTACTTTGTGTTAGAATATTATACTTAATATTCTTATCTTCTTTCTTACTTAATTCTAGTGCAAGAAATCTTAGTGTTCTCTTAACTTGTTTAGATTAGGTTTAATCCTTAATCTTGTTCCGCAACAAGTTGTAAATTGTTTGATAAACATCAATAAACAATTTAGAAATTAAAAATCGTGTGTTTGTATTCAAACCCCCCTTCTACAAACTTGTATAACCCTTTCGGGACCAACAAGTGGTATCAGAGCAGATTGTTTAAACTCATAAACAAGATCTTGCTTATACTAATCTTTTCTCGTCCTTGCTATTTCTCATAATGGCTACTAACACAAACACAAACTATATTGACAATGGTTCTCTTGCAAAACCCCCTAGATTTTCCAGAGATAACTTTAATCTGTGGAAAAATAGGATGATCCTCTTCTTAGAAGGTGTAGATCCTACTATGCCTTATTACATCAAAAATGGCCCATATATTCCTGTTAGAATTGATCATGAAGTTCCAGGCACTACTACTAGAGCTGCCATTCCTGAAAGAATCATTCCTAAGGAACCTCACAGTTGGTCTGATGAAGATAAGAAGAAGGTGGCTATCAACACTAAAGCCAGATCTATCCTCTCTATGGCTCTTCCTGACGAAGTCTACCATTCCGTCATGAACCTGAAAACCTCCAAAGCCATGTAGGACACAATCTGTGTTCAATATGAAGGTACGTCTGAAGTCCAGGACTAAAGAAAGATCAACCTGGTAAGACAGTACGAAAGCTTTATTTGTGGTAAGAATGAATCTCTCTCTGAAGTACATCAGCGGTTTAACTGTTTAATTATTGATCTGAAAACAGTTGGTAAGGAATATTCTAACTTTGAAATTCTGACAAAGTTCCTAGAATGTTTACCTGAAAGCTGGGACGGTTATTCAATGTGTCGTAAGCTATCAAAGGATCTAAAATCTATGACTCTCTACCTTATATGGCACTATGCTTAATCATGAGCAATCGTGTCATCTTAAGAAGAATCTTGTAAAAGATTCCAAAAGCACACCTGTTGCATTACTCTCAGAATCACCTTCCACTCAGTGATCAACTATCAATGAGTTGGAAACTAACTCTGAATGCTCATCAGATGTTGACTCTTCAGATCTTGATGAATCTATGGAACTCCTATCTAATAAGTTCAGGAGATTCGCCAGAAAGAATAATTTCAGAAGGAACAAGCCCCTCGCACTCACTGACAAGCCAAAAACATCAACCCCTGTTGATAAGGCTACTGCTACCTGCTTTAACTGTGAGAAAGTAGGACACTTTGCTAGTGAATGCAGGTCAAAGGAAGTCTATAAATCCTCAGCTTTCTCCAAGAAATCCTCTAACCCCAGGGCTAGAGATGACAAGTATCAAAAGCTGAAAGAAAAGTATGCAAATCTGAAAAGCTTTAAGAAGAAAGGCAAAGGCCTGATGGATGACTTCGACTGGGTTGCCTCTGATGAAGAAGAAGAATCTGACTCTGAAGATGATGAGGCCAATCTCTGCCTCAAGGCTAAAATTGAAGAAGAGGAAGAAAATTCTGACATTCCCTCTACTTCAGCCTCTGCTACTTGGGTATCAACTTCTTTCTTTACAAATATTTCATATATTGATGAAGCTGATAGTCTTTGGAAAATCGATCTCTTGACTATGAATTTATATGATGCCATGAATGGCAAAACCGTCGCTGAAAATCAAAACCTTGATCTCGCTGAACAACTTAAAAACTGTCACCTTCAAATAGAAAAGCTTTCTAAAATTGATGAAGATTTAAAAGATCATGTTCATATAAATCAACTAGTCAAAATCGAACGTGAAGAAGCTATCGCTGCATTGAAAGCTGAAAAAGCTACTGTTGAAGGATGGTGTAAATCCTCAACAACGATCACTGAGATAATAAAGTCTCAGATTCCCCTGAGTGACAAACGTGGTCTTGGTTACAAAGCTGACATTGAAGAACCAACCACAGATCATTCCATGCTTAAGTTTGGAATGTTTGTGTCCTCTATCCCCGACACTTCCTCATCTCAGTATTCCTTTTCAAAAACCCCCATCCCTGAGGAAAAACCTACCATGATTTCTAAAGGTAAAGGTAAAGAAAAAGTTTTCAATCAAAAACCACAGAAGGGTACCTATGTACTAAAGCTGAATGCTTCTAAAGATTCAGTGAGCTATCCCTCTACCTCTAAGAACAGGATCCCTGGATTTATTCAGCGATCTACTCCTAGAATCAAAGTGGATATTATTGGTAAGAAATCTGAAGAACTGATTGTTCCTCCCATTTCCAATGCCAAAGGTATACTTGGTGCTGGCCCTGCTCATTTAAAATTAACGGCTAAGCATGAAAATGGTCCTAAAGCTACTTTTAGCTATGGGAAATGTTATCACTGTGGACTTACCGTTCACATTGCTAGTAAGTGCCCTACAGCCACCAAACCTGAAAAGTTAGCTAAGGTGAACATCAATGCCCCCAAGGCAAAGAAGACCAATCCTGGTGCGAATCAGATAAAGGTGAAACAAACCACTGAGGTTAAGAAATTAACCAAAGTGAAGACTAATTCTGAAGCTGAATCTTCAAATGCTGCGAAAATTGCTGAACCTTCCACTTCCTCAACCACCACTGATAAGTGTGGGCCCATGGTAAAATGAGTGCCCAAGTCAAACTAATCTTCCTTTGTTTGCAGGTTCGGAAGGGTATCTGGTATCTTGATAGCGGATGCTCTAGACACATGATTGGAAAGAAAAACCTGCTCACTGAGTATAAGGAAAAGAAGGGTCCCTCAGTGACCTTTGGTGGAAACGGAAAAGTCTATACCCAAGGGTTTGGTGTACTCTCAAATGGTACAACAACCTTCAGAAGAGTCGCATATGTTGAAGGACTGAAGCATAATCTTCTAAGCATCAGTCAGCTATGTGACAAGGATAACAAAGTGATTTTCACTAAGGAATCCTGCTTTGTCACTGACAAAAAGGAGAAGATAGCTCTCAGCGGATACCGTATGGAAAATGTTTATGTTATAGACATGGACTCTACAACCACTGAGAACTCATGTTTCTTCTCAAAAGCCTCATCTGACGCCAACTAGCTATGGCATAAGAGGCTCTCTCATCTAAACTTCAAGACACTGAATACTCTTTCCTCTAAAGAGTTGGTTACTGGTCTACCTCAACACTCATACGCCAAGGAGTCTCTATGTTCAGCATGTGAAAAAGGGAAACAAACTAAGGCAAGCTTCAAGTCTAAGCAAGTTTCGTTAGTGTCATCTCCTCTACAACTTCTCCATATGGATTTGTTTGGCCCTGTTAACAAACAATCCATCGCTGGTAAGAAAAATATACATTAGTCATAGTTGATGAATTCTCTCACTATACCTGGGTAATGTTTCTCCGTTCTAAGAGTGACACTCCTGAAGAACTCATCACTTTTGTCAGGAAAATGGAAGTCCTAAATAACATGACCGTTCGCTCAATAAGGAGTGATCATGGGACTGAATTTAAAAACAGTTCTCTTGATTCCTTCTTTGAAAGTAAGGGTATTTCTCACAACTTCTCATTAGTGAGAACACCGCAACAAAATTGAGTCGCTGAAAGAAGAAATCGAACTATCATCGAAGCTGCACGTTCAATGCTCAGCGATTCTCACATGCCTACTCAATTTTTAGGCAGAAGCTGTCAACACTGCTTGTTTTACTCAAAACAGGTCGCTGATAGTCAAAAGATTCAAGAAAACAACCTATGAACGTTTTCATGGGAGAAAGCCTTCAATTAGCTTTCTTCATATCTTTGGATGTCAGTGTTTTATACTGAACAACAGAGATGCCCTTGGAAAGTTTGATCCTAAGGCTGATGATGGAATCTTTCTTGGATATTCTTCAGTATCCAAAGTCTTCAGAGTCTTCAATCGAAGAAGACAGACTATAGAAGAAACAATTCACGTCACTTTTGACGAATCCCGTTCTGCGAACTCTAAACCTTCTGTTGATACTGAAGAACTGAATCAACGGATGTTTTCTCATCTTAGTGATTCAGAAGACGCTCTTACTCCTCCATCTCATACTTATCCCGATGTAGATGATGATCCAACTATCATCCCAAGCATGCAGAGTAGTGAAGCTGAAACATCATGGGTCTCAGCTATTCCTATTAACACTATGCCTGCTTCTGAACCTTCTATCTCGGACATACCATCTACTTCTCAGCAATCAGTGAATGAAATGACATCTGAACCTCTTCCTCTCTTGGCTGATATACCAGAAGTTGTTGAAGCCTCATCTTCAGCTCCTCCAGAAGTTCAGGTTGAGCCAGCGATGGACTATAAGTCACCCTATTGATCAAATTCTTGGTGATCCAAACGCTGGTGTTCAGACTCGACGATGTGCAGGCAATATTTGTTTATTTGTTAACTTTATTTCTCTGATTGAACCAAAGAAAATAGATGATGCCCTCAGATATCCAAACGGGGTCAGTGATATGCAAGAAGAGATGACTGAATTCGAAAGAAACAAAGTTTGGAAGCTCGTTCCTCGTCCATCCGACAAGTCAGTAATAGGCACTAAATGGGTCTATCGAAACAAGTTGGATGAACATGGAACTATAACCCGCAACAAGGCTCATCTTGTTGCTCAGGGATACAGATAAGAGGAAGGTATAGATTACGACGAAACCTTTGCTCCAGTAGCAAGACTAGAAGCCATTCGTCTATTCTTAGCTTACGTGGTACACAAAGACTTCAATGTTTATCAGATGGATGTTAAGTCAACGTTTCTAAATGGAAAGCTGAATGAAAAATTCTATGTGGAACAACCTCCAGGATTCTCAGATCCTAAACATCCAGGTTATGTTTATAAACTGGATAAGGCACTTTATGGCTTAAAGCAAGCTCCTCGTGCATGGTATGACACTCTCTCCTCTTATCTCCAAATCAAAAAAATTGAGCGAGGTAAAATTGACAAAACTCTATTTTTCAGGAAAGTAAAAGGTCATATTATTCTTGTTCAAATATATGTCGATGATATTATATTTGGTTCCACTAACCCTGACCTTTGTACTCGTTTCGCTGATAGAATGAAAGCTGAATATAAAATGAGTATGATGGGTGAGCTAACATATTTTCTTGGTCTTCAAATCAAACAGAATGAAAAAGGAACTTTCGTTCATCAGGGAAAGTATGCTAAAGATATGCTGAAGAAATTTGATTTAACTCAGATCTCAGCTATGAAAACCCCTATGGCACCATCGCTGACACTAAACAAGGATCCATCTGGAAAACCTGTTAATGTCACGATGTACCGTGGGATGATCGGCTCTCTCCTGTATCTTACAGCTAGCCGACCTGATATAATGTACGCAACCTGATTGTGTACACGATATCAAGCTGAACCTAAGGAATCTCATTTGATCGCTGTAAAGCGAATCTTTCGTTACCTTAAGGGTACTCCTAACCTAGGTCTTTGGTATCCCAAAGACTCAGGGTATGATCTAATCGCCTATTCAGATAGTGATTTTATAGGATGCAAATTGGATAGGAAAAGTACCACAGGAGGCTGTCAGCGCCTGGGTGGAAAGCTGGTGAGTTGGACAAGTAAAAAGCAAAACTCAGTGTCCACCTCAATCGCTGAAGCTGAATATGTAGCTGCTGGAAGATGTTGTTCTCAGGTCTTGTGGATGAGAAATCAACTACTGGACTATGACCTTCAGCTCTCAAAAATTCCAATCTATTGCGACAGCAGTAGTGCCATTGCTATAGCCAATAATCCAGTGCTACACTCAAAGACCAAACACATCGAAATCAGGTATCATTTTATCAGAGATCATGTGATGAATGGTGATATAGAACTTCATTATATCCCAACTGACTTTCAGTTAGATGATATGTTTACCAAACCTCTTGATGAGACAAGATTTAACTTTCTCATCAGCAAGCTTGGAATGCTGAACTTAGAAGAGTAAAATCTTCAGCGGTTCACATTTGATCAGGGATAAAACAAACTTGTATAACCCTATTTATCACATTCTCTCTGAACAAATTGATTCGCTGATATCAAGGTATGTTCTCTCTTACTCGCTGACGTTCGCATATAAATGCAAGATTTCAAAACAAATTGCATCGCTGAATATCTCTTCCTTTCAGCGATACATTGAAATTTCTAAAACTAACTGATATTTCTATTCAGTGCTTCTATTTTTTTTAAAATGTCCCTGAGTTTTTCAAAAACCTCAGAGACACTTTAAAATATGAAAGGACGTTTGTGACGTCATCTAACGGATAACTATGGCACGTTTTCTCTGACACGTTCGCCCGTTTCGTCTTCCTTGTCCAATCAAATTCAAGGGACGTGTCCGTGTCATCATGAAAAACTTTCCCGCTCATAGTTTTTCTCTCTCTACTCTCACTATATAAACCGATTGCGTTAATATTTTTACCTTTTACGTGAACATCATCTCCTTCAAAGCAAGAATTCTCCGTTGCATTCAAAATATTAACTCAAGAACCCGTTCATCTTCATCTTCATCTTCTTCAGCACGACAGGTTAATATTTATTTTACTTTGCAACAAATAAACTTGTTTTCGATCTTATTCTTGTTTCTAAAAGATCAAACAAAAGAACTTTTTAAAATGAAATCATTTCCCTTCATGATTTTATGAACACAATCTTCATAATTGTTCTTCAAGTTTACATCAAAAATCTTAAACTTGTATCTTCATATGTTTTTCCAGAATCGTTCTTTAAAAAGAAACTGGAAAATAAGACATTCACTAGTTTTTGAATCTTTGTCAAAACTAGAAAAACCCTAATTTCTATTTCTTTCTTTCAATAGAAATTACAAAACCCAAAAAATCTTCTTTTGGAACTTTATCCATTTTCAGAAACTTCTGTTCATATTCTTCATTCTTATATTATATAAACAAAAATGGCATCATCTACTGAAGCTCCTTCAACTCAGTCTCCTACTACTTCTACAAAGACTGTATTCACTCCTGCTCCTCAAGTTGGTTTCAAATTCGAGCAAATCAACTTTCAGGGCAACAACCCTTATGCCCTCTTCAACTTCCCTCGGAGAAAGCAAATCACACACCTAGACGACGCTGTGAATTTTCTCAAGACATGTCCTCTATCCACAGCTCTGACCATCACTCTTCCAACCAATAGACACTTGCTCGCTCAGTTCTGGTATACCGCCAGACGAGCTATGATCACCTCCACCAAAGACCCCAAAAATGGAAATTGATGTCATCCTTTTTGACATTGAAAATGGTACCTCCAAGATCACCCCTGGTAATATCAGATGTGCCCTAAACCTCCCCGCCAGCACAAAAGAAAAATGCTTTATCCCTCTACTAAATCCCAAGAACCCCACTGACAGAGACGCCATCATTGCATTCTTCGATGCAATGCAGTATGTGTGGGAAACAGGGAGAGACAAGCTCCTTGAAAAGAAGCTGACCATGTTCAAGAAGTCCAAAATGCTAAGCGAGATGAATTTCATCTTCGCTCATCTGATAAGCAGCATGACAGCTAAAGTTGGTTCCTCTGACCAAGCATCCCAACCCCAGCAGGCTATGGGGTATGCACTGCTGAAGGGCCTACACATCGATTGGGCCAAAATCATTTTTGATGACATGATTCAGAGAGTCGAGGAACCCAAAAGACAAAAAACTGTTCCATACCCTCAATTTCTCAGCGCTCTCTTCCTACAAGGGCTCAGGGACAAATACCCGAAGGTGGGCGACCTGAAACCCTCACAGGTTGGCACCAAGATCCTCGAGTTCACCCCCATGCTAAACGAGGTACGTCTTTCTACTATCTTATCTTTTCTCAATCCTCCTACTTCTTCTACTTCTGCAGCTACCTCAGCGGTAATACCAACCGCTGATACCCACGCTGCAACCTCCACTCCTTCCAAGAAAAGGAAACCCTCTAAATCCCCACTTGGCGCCCCTAAGCCCAAGAAGTCCTCAACAGAGAAACCCCCCAAGCCTTTCCAGGCTGAAGACTCAGCGGCTCACTCTTCTCAAGAGTCGTTGGAAAGTTCAGTGGTACACTCTGCCACAGCTGATCAAGCCACCCCTTCGATACCAACATCAACGTCTCTAAACGCTGAGTTTATAAACTTGGAACTGAACCCCCCTCCTTCAGACTCTCTAAGGACTGAAGAAGTAATTCCCAGCGGATCCAACGCTGAACCCCTCACCCAAACACTCTTCTCAACCATCATTCCTCCCACTCTCTCTTTGGACACTCCACCTATTTTCTCCCCATTCTCTGCAACAAACATCATCATCTACGATACATCTGCTAAAACTTTAAAGAGGATGATGGATAAAAACACACGACCTGCGGAAACTTCCAAGCATCAAGGCTCTCTGGAAGGTGACATGGAAACTTTTTCAGGTTATCGAACCTTCGATGAATTCGTCAACCATCCCGCAGGTATACACAACATCCTAAGCACTCCTCTCTCAAAATCCCCAACTTCTGAGCTTTCCTTTGTTCATAAGTTATTAACTGTTGCATGTCCTAATTTGGGAGATATCAACAACTCCCTAAAAGACTTGGCAACAAAGGTGGAATCTCTCACCACCACACTATCTAAAAACTCTTCAGTGGTTACAAATGCTGGAGAGGATCTCAAAAAGCTGACCACAGAGGTCAAAGGCAAAGCCTCCAGTGCTGATCTGGAGAAGGTGGAAGGTAGCATTGGAAATTTTACTACTACTCTCCCTGAAAACTCCACTTTCGTCAACAATCTCAACTTGACAAACAGCACTATCTCCACAAACGTCACCACCCTGTCCAATGAAGTCACATCAGTGGCGACATCGGTTGGAACTCTTCAGGGAGAGGTGATCACTTTAAAGACAGAGGTCAGCACTGCCACCGGTTTATTGCAGCAGATCCTCGAGCGTCTAAATGCTCCTACTTGCGCACCATCCCATTTCACTCAGACGGATCGAGAAGCTCTCCAAAGAATCAGTCCTGCTATATCTGGCCTAGAAGACAGAATAGCAATGATTGAAACCTACGTTGGAATCACTGGCCTGGAAGACAGTGATCCAACAACTGCTGATGCTGTTGCTGCTGAAATTCCAGTTACCTCCCCCATCCATCATGTGGAAGAGGGGGAGAAGAACCAAGAAGGTCTTCCCTATAATGTTGTGGGGGAGACAACTGCTACTGCTACTACTGAACAACCTCAGGGAGTTGAAAACCCTGAGGGAACCGAGAAACCTCCCTCTAAATTTGAGGGGGAGCAACTCGATGAAGCTGAAGCTGATGTCACAGAACCCTATGCTGATGAGGAAGAATCTGAAGAAGAAGCTGAAGACGATGAAAACGTCGATGTCGCTGATGATGAACTATTATCATCTCCTAAAAATGATGATGATGATGACGATGATGATGACGTCGACTTCTTCGTCCAGCCCAGAAAGGCCCCTGCTCAAAAAGGGGTTGTCATCAGAGAATATTCAGGGGAGGGGACAACGAAAAAGCCTACAGCGACTGAAGCCGATAAAAGCAAAAACAAAGGCATCGCTGAAGAAGACAATCTGACGATCTTTCTTCAAAAGCCAGTTTGTCAGGTACAATACTTTTTCTTTCCTTACACTGCATCCCTCCTCTATCCCTTCTCAACCTCAGTTCTCCTCTCCATAAAACCTCTAAACACTTAAACCTCATTCTTTCTCTATCTCCTTCTCCCAAATGATCTTACTTAAACGATCGCTGTGTTTCAGCTAGTCCTCTCCCCTGCTTGAGGATCCAGCTGAAGTTCCTCCTACTACAACTCCAATAATCCCAGCCACAAGAGCTGAAGAAATAATCCCAGTCTTAGACCTCGCTGAGACTGATGATATTTTTGAAGAAGAAGAAGAACTGCTCTCACACAACAAAAGACCTTCCTTAGTTCCTCACAAGCTAAGTGAAGAAGACCTGAAAAAGAGAGCAGCCATGATCAAACAGCTAGAAGATCAGCGATTTGTGCCTACTCATCTCAACATTCTCTCAAAAGATGAAGTCGTTGAATCTCTCAGAGCTGAAAAACTCTTTGAAGAAAGAAAGAAAGCTGAAGATAAAGATAGAGAGTATGCCTTAGAGCTCGCTCAACGTTCTTTTGACGATCCAGGCTTGCAAAGATTCCCTGTAGCTGTCCAAAAGAAACTACTAATGGACGCACAGAAGACTCACCAAGAAAAGACCAAAAGTCAGCGGCACTACACTCGAGTGGTGTAAGAAGATGTGCCACTACAGACAAAATGCATCAAAGGGTGAAAGTTGTAAACATGAAAGGGAGATACGCTCTAAAAAATGATATAAAGGTTCCGATTTTTGATGTTCAAGTAGTCAGAGAGAACGGCCAGTTCAGAACTGTCTACATGTCAGACCTGGATAAGTTCGGCTTCCCTGAATGGTTGGAAATGAGAATCCCAATTCAGCGATCCCGCTCAACTTTCAAGACTTATGTTCAAGAAGCCATAAACAGGCTGATTGACTTAGTTACCTCAGCGGTTGACATTCCTCGAAGGAAGAAGAAGACTACTTCCTCTCCAGGCCCGGTAATACGAAACGAGACAAAGATTGAATTTTCCTGAGAAGCAGGTCTTGGCCCTAACCCTGACCTCTATGGACTCAACACATCTCTACCTCCAGATGAAGAATTCGTCCTCGGTAAAGTTATCACCAATCCACACGGCATTTTCTTCTATGACTTCAGTGGTCGCACGTGCTTTCAACGCATCTCTGAGTTATACAAAACTCCAGTCGAACAACTCAGAGAATTACTATACTGGTGTGAGTATGGACACAGTCTTCTTGGAACACTCCTGAAACCCCAAATCTACCGTGAAGCTAAGAAAAGAAGGGATCATGGATTCAATGTTCCTGATTGGATGATTCCAGAGACTGACACTCTTGATGATCTCATCAAGAAAGAACCTGAGTAGCTGATAGGATCTCTTTTTGTAATTCTTCTATCTCAACAGCTTGTATCTTTTTGTACTTGTAATTATTATTTGTTGTACTTGTAATTTTTCCACTTCCCTTTGTAACCTTATACGAAGTTTAAAGAAAAGTTTCAGCGAATGTACTTTACTCCATCAGTACTTAAAAGATCCCAGAAAACAGTAAAAGGGACAAATATTTTATAAGTTCTTTTTATCCTTATGTTTTCATACATAGAAATTTTCCTTTATTGCCATGTCATAATCAAATAGGGGGAGATTGTTGATCCAAACCCTCAGTGATTTGATAATGACTCTCTAAGAAACACTTAGTGAAAATAGTAAGTAGACAATATGTATTAGAGTTTCACTATCGCTGATAAGTACTATGTCTCTACAGTACCGCTGATAGGAAACTCATGCTCTTTAAATTAGACATTCAGCGAAACTGTTCATCAGCAAGCCCTGAGCCTGTTCAGTCTTACTGATGATCGTTGATAAGTTTTAGTTGTTTACTTCATGATCCCTGAAGACAAGTTTCACGTCAAAAATTGTTCTACGCTGAAGTCGAAGATCAAGCTAAAGAACCAGCGACAAGTCTACTAATGAACTGATGCGGATATCAGCGAAGCCAAGACCTGTCCACTCAACGTGAATTTTCAAGTAGAAGACTTCAGCGATCGCTGAGCTTTGTCACTCGCTGATAAAGTACTGTTCAGTAATCGCTGATCATGAAGTTTCCTCTACAAGTTACTTTTGTCTTATCTCCTTGCACATCTCCGTACGAACTGTCAGAACGGACATCTCTTTTGTCCATAATCGTACAACCAACTCTGATGCTACACTGTTCATCATGCGGCTACTAGGTTGTCTACCAAGGTCAAAACATGCAACCAATCAGCTGCTGCCATGTGTAAAGTTGTACTGTTGTGCATTAAATGCATGCAGTATATAAGAAGAACCCTACTTCAGAAATGAAGTGCTTAGCCATCTTCTTCTCCCTACTATTTTGTGTTAGAATATTATACTTAATATTCTTATCTTCTTTCTTACTTAATTCTAGTGCAAGAAATCTTAGTGTTATTTTAACTTGTTTAGATTAGGTTTAAGCCTTAATCTTGTTCCGTAACAAGTTGTAAATTGTTTGATAATTATCAATAAACAATTTAGAAAGTAAAAATCGTGTGTTTGTATTCAACCCCCCCCCCCCTCTTCTACAAACTTGTATAACCCTTTCGGGACCAACATATGTGCATAGGCCACACATCCAAAAATCCTCAAATGATTAACACTGGGTTTGTACCCACTCCATCATTCTTGTGGTGTTTTATTGGCTATATTCCTTGTTACAGATATGTTAGAGATGTATGCAGCACACGATATGGCTTCAGCCCAAAATATATCAGGCGGAAATTTATTCTTGAGCATGCATCTTGCCATTTCTACCAAAGTCCTGTTTTTTTCTTTCTGCTACCCCATTCTGTTGGGGAGAATTACTAGTTGTTAGTTGATGGTGAATGCCATTTAACTTTAGGAAATCTTCTAAGTCTTGTGATAAGTATTCACCCCCTCTATCAGACCTTAAGGTTTTAATTTTGTATTCACTTTGTTTTTCTGCCATAGCTTTGAATACTACAAAGTGACTATATGTTTTAGATTTTTCTTTAAGAAAATACACCCAAACTTTTATGGTATAGTCATCAATGAAGGTAAGAAAATACTTACTTCCACCTATTGAAATGGTTCTCATAGGGCCACATATGTCTGAGTGTATGAGTTCCAAGGGACATGAGGCTCTCCATGTTCTGTCATTTGAAAAAGGTTCTCTAGCATGTTTTCCAATAGCACACCCTTCACAGATTTGGTCTATATTATTCACTGCAGGAAGGCCTCTAACCATCTCATGTTTGAACATGTGTGTAAGGTAGTTAATGGAAACATGTCCAAACTTGTTATGCCATAACAGTGAAACATCCTTGGAACACATGTTAAGAGAGAGTAATTTGTTGTTATCAAAGTTAATAGGAAACAACTTATTTGAAGTCATGCATATTTTTCCTATTAAAATATTGGTCTGATCCTTAATTTCACATGCTTGATCTTTAAAGGTAAAAGAAAAACCTTTTTGAATAAGTTGTCCAACACTCAACAAATTATGTTTTAACCCAGGCACGTAGAAAACATTGTTGATCTTCTTTTCCACACCATTGACTTTGATGTAGATGTCACCAATACCCAATACAGTAAGAATTTTATCATCACCTGTTCTAACATCCTTCTTTTCTGAGTCCTTAAGATTAATGAACAGGTTCTTATCTCCTGTCATATGGTTGCTACACCCACTGTCTAGATACCATAGATCACTTTGAGTTTTACTTTGTATACTTAGCATCATGAACATTGATTCATCTTCCTTATCATCTTCTTTGTAAATAAAACTTGATGTCTTATTTTCATCAGCAAGTTTCTTTCTACAAAATTTAATTGTGTGTCCAATTTTATCACAATAATAACATCTTACTTGAGATAGGAATTTACCTTTTGGTTTTCATTTAAAGTAGCCGTGAGATTATCTTCTTTGCTTCCTTCAGAGTTCCTTTGTTTGTCACTTGTGCCTGCATCCCTATGAGACTGTGTTTGGAATGCATGATCAACTACAGGTGGGTCAAATTGTTTCATCCTCAATTCGTGTGATTGAAGGGTTCCAGTAAAGTTTCCAGAGAGAAATCTGATAAATCCTTTGATTCTTCAATTGCAACTACTATGTATTCGAACTTTCTTGTGAGGCTTCTTAAAATCTTTTCTACTACCCTTCTATCATTAATACTTTCACCATTCAAGCGTAATTGATTAAGTAATACAATTACCCTGGTATAATACTCTTCCATAGTTTCGTTTTCCTTCATTTTCAGATTATCAAACTCGCATCTTACAGTTTGTAACCTTACTATTTTAACAATTTCTTCCCCCTTGTAGGACTTGTACAGCATCTCCCATGCTTCCTTGGATGTTTCTGAAGTGGAGATCCTTTCAAAGATATGTTACTCTACTGTAACACCCCAAAAACGGAAAAGCAGATTTGGGAGTGGCGAACGTCCACGGGCCAAGTGCCGGACATCCGCGGTTGGTGGAAGTCCGCGTATGAGCCGCGGAAGCAATAGAGCATTTTCGAGAACTTTCGGTCTTAGTGTGCCGGACGTCAACGAAGAATCCTGCGGACGTCCGCGGGGTGTCTGATGCAAACATTTTAGGGTTTTAATCCCTTTTCCCTCTTTCTCTTTCTCATTTCATCCCTCACTCTGAACTCAGCTCTCTCTCTCTCGCTAAAATACGATTTCTCCCTCTAAGAAACCCTAAATCCCTCTTCTTCTTCTTCATTCTCTTCACCCAAACTATACCCACTTCCACCATTGTTGACCATTTGAGGAGTTTGAAGCTTTTGGGAGTCTAGGAGCTTTCTTTTGGAGGTTTCAAGTGATTAAAGGTAATCTATTCCTACCCTAAAGCGTTATTGTTGTTGATCTCATCTTCTTTCCATCTTGTGATGTTGTGGGACGATTTTGGTGATGATTTGTTAAAGAAATCTTGTTTTCTTCACCTTTAAGAACTAGGGTTTGGTATAAGTTGGGGGTTTTGATGTTCTATGCTTGAGGTATGATTCTTTATGGTTAGATCTTGGTATTGATGGTTGGAAACTCATAAATCTAGGTTTTGGAAGTTTTGGCTCGAGGATGCAAACTTCATCAAAGGAGCTTACATTGGAGAAACTCTAGATTTAGCTTAAGTCTAGCAAGGTGAGTTCAAGTTGATTTGTGAAAACTTTGTACATGCCAAAAATAGTATTTTCCAAATGTTTGTGTGTTTTATTTGAAAATATCAATTGTTGAGGTATTTGGTTAATTTAACATTTTTGAAGTATTTATCATCATAAATGTGTAAAACACCCATATTTGGGATTTTGGAGTATTTGATGTGTAGAAATCACAATTATAGTCTTAAAAGATTTATTACTCAAAATGGAGTCTATTTGATGGTTCAATCATATGTGTATAAATGATTTTATAAACCATTTGGGAGAATGCACGTTTTAGCGTCAATAACCATTTTGTGAATTATAAGGGTGTGAGTCCTTTTGGGAAACCCTTTTGTTTAACCCGTGTTGAGTTTTGGGTTGATAATAATCTTGTGGTACTTGTTTACCCGATTGATGTTTAAATGCATTCTTATGCTAATTGATGACCGTTATTTATGGATCTAGTATGTTTGAGCATTTTGCTCGGTTTTGACCTTGAGATGGTCTTGGGGACATTTGTCTGATTTTAATGGCTCGATGTGGAATCTTATTTATGGTTTGCCTTTGTTGCACCATATTGCATCATATCGGCATATCGCATTTATTGCGCACTATTATTATTTAAATGTCCGGTGTAACGTCCCAAAAATTACAAGGAATTTAATATTTTTAAAGTAACATTTCATTAATAAAAACTCATTTAATAATTCGATCATTTCATTTGCAAACTCATAATTAATATTCTCACGAACAATAAACAGCGGAATAAATGTCTAAAATTAAAATCATAAAAGTAATCAACTCTTCCCACGCGCCAGTGTGTACTCGTCACGCCTTGGAGCCACTCGTACCTGAAACCACAATTTATTGGGAAAGGGTAAGCACGAAGCTTAGTGAATTCAGACACCATAAATAACACAGTTATTCCCACACCACCTCTAAACAGATAATTGCACATAAACGGCATACAAGTCTACGAACAAATCATAAAAATGCATACCTACACCATCCCACCCAAAGGCATAAGCTGGTCCACCCGACCACACGATAACCGTGCAAGCATTACCCGGCTCCCCCGGGTTCCTACGCCACCCGCGTATACAACCTTCGGTCCCACCGAACTCCTACGCCACCCGCGTAGTCATAACAATAAAGGTCCGACTAGACACCCCACTATTTAGTCCCGCATCACAAACAATTAAAACTACCACACACGTACAAATCCTAATGTAAAAATAACCGACATTAGTTATAGTGAGAGAACTCACCCCGTAAGCGCGCCTAGCTCACAAACAATAATTCAAGCTTCACAAATCCAAGATCACTTCCCAACACCTAAACAGTCGTTAAAATGTATTAACACGAGACCCGGACCCTAAAACACGACGCACCCTTAAATCGTCACTAAAACGACTTTTCGGTCTAACCAAACAGGTCTGTTCGGGACCTGTTCCGACCTCCATAAACCCAGAAAATCCTCAATTAAATTACATAACCATAAATTTCTCTGAGTTAGGGTTCCAAGGACATATTATACACCTCCTAACGATTTTTCTACAATTTACTATGGATTTTCTAAAAACAGGACACGAAACTGCCGAATTCAGACCTGCTGTACAAACAGCCATTTTACGCCTAGATAGAGGCCGAACCAGACTTCCACTAAAACATGAAAAGTGTGCCCGGCACAGAATGTGAACCGTGGGCACCGGTTTCGCCTCAAACCGAGCTACGAAGGAAAGGTTATGAACGAAATAAAACAGTGGCAGAAACGACGTTTTCACATAAAATGACGATTTATAAAAACGGTTCAAGGTTATTCGATTCGGGTTACGGTTTAGCTAATAAGATTCAGGTTTTAGGTAATCTGGGCTGGACCGTTGCCAGCACCACCCACTGCCACCTCCGGCAGTGGTGGTTTGCGGCGGCGGCGGCGACAATTGAGGTTTACGACTTCGGCGATAAAGAGAACGGAACAAACCGACTACCCTATCCCGACCCACACACACACCCACACGCACACAGCCACACGCGCATACCCGCTGCTGTCCATGCGGCGGCGCACGGCGGCGGCCACACCGCCGGCAGCCGTGGTCGCGGCGGTGGTGGTGGTTCATGGCGTTTCGACAACAAGTCCAACAATGAAACGAAAGAAGACGAAATTACCTCGACGCAACTTCTTCTCCCCCTTTTTCCGTCAGAAACGGCGACGACGGCAGCGGCGGTCTCCCTCCCGGCTGCTCCCTCCTTCTCTGTCACGGCGTCGCCCTCTCTCTCTCTCGGCAGCCTCTCTCACTCTCGGCAGTCTCTCTCTTCACGGCACTCTCTCTCTCTCTTTGCCGGCTGAAACAGCAGCGGCGGCGGCTGGGTGCTGCTGGTGGTGGTACAGCGGCAGCAAGGGGCGGGGGGATCGACGACGGCAGCAAGGTGAGGGGAGGGTGGTTTGGCGATGGTAGCGAGAAGGAGAACTAGAGATAGGGTTTCATAATTGAGTCCTTTTTGGTTATTTCTTGCGATAGGTCAAAAAAAAACGAGAGGAAGGGTGGGGGTCGGTCCATATGGGCCGATCCCATGCACACACAAACCAACATGTCACTTTTAGTCCCTCGTCTTTCCAACACCTTGCACTTTGATTAAAGTTTTCCCCATCGATAACAAGTTTGATCTTTCTCGTTAATCTCGTTAACAAAACTCGTTTTAAACAAACATAAAGGAAAGGAAATAAATAAGCAAAAATACTCCATATCGGGACACGGGCTTTACAACTCTCCCCCGCTTGAATTAGACTTCGTCCTCGAAGTCTACGTCCGCAAATAGCTCCGGATAGTTTTACCGCATCTCAACCTCGGGTTCCCATGTCCACTCGAAACCCCTTCTAAAACTTCTCGAATACTTTTCTTACTAACATACTCCTTCAAGGACACTGAAATTATGATCGGCAGAACACCCCAACAATTGGAATCATTCCTGGTCCAACAACTTCGGTTGTCCCCCAACCTTAGGTATTCCATACATCCCGATTCAAATTTCAAGCTCTAACCATTCTAAAGTTGCTCACCAATATACCCTACAGGATACTTGAATCCGATCATTCCTACCATTACTGTCGATTAACTTCCACGAGTTCCAATAGATTCCCAAAATTTATCTCACACGAATCATCAAACCAGTAAATTTAAAATCACTCACGAAGGTCATTCCACCATAAACATTCATCACAAGTGAGCATTTCAGGTTATTACCACTATCCCCATAATTATTTTAAAATCGGCTACAAATCTCCGATTACACTAAAGGTGTTTGGCCTCAAGCCCAAAAGTCGACACCTAAATATACCCCTTACCTCAAAAAGGTTACTGCGCATTTATTCTCTAAATTACAAAGGGCATCATTCCCTTAACCGATACTATTCGGCCTACTGTATCAACACGCGTAGAATACCCAACCTTCCACCGTCTACTTATCCTCCATGCTCGCTCTAGGAAGCCTAGTTACACCGTATCAAGATACACCTTAACGTCTACCTCCCAGGTACGTCTCAAGGTCCGGCACATCGGAACTACCTCCCAGGTAAGTGCTCAAGACTATATCCTCCTAGTGCCTACTGGAAAGTCAAGGTCATAACACATGAAAACCGGGGTCCCACCCCGAGATACCCAACCGACCATTAAGACCGAGCAATTGACCCATGACTATCACGGACAAAATTCGGAATTTCCCCCGAAACTCTCTCGCGTTTGGCATTTTCCTCCAAAACTGCCACCTCCTGAGCACTACCTATCGACTCGAAAAGAGGTGCAACCACTGTTAACCGTTGACACAAGCCCCACAGTGGCTCGCCATCCAGATGTCGACTAAGTGCGTCCGTAACAACATCCGCTTTATCGGGATGGTAAAGTATCTCACCATCATAATCCTTGACCACGTCAAGCCACCTCCTCTGACGCATGTTGAGGTTTTGCTGGTCATCAAGTACTGGAGGCTTTTATGGTTAGTGTATACACTTGACGCCATACAAATAGTGCCTCCAAATCTTGAGAGAAAACACCACCAAATCTTACATACCCTCGGGCAAAGTCAACATCGGAGCCTCGCATAATGCCTGCGTAGCTCCTCAAAGCCCTCTGCTGCTCTTCACCCCAACTAAAAGCCGCAGATTTCTTCGTCAATCGGGTCATCGGTAAAGCAATCTTGGAGAAATCCTAAATGGATCTCCGGAAGTACCCTGCTAACCCAAGAAAACTCCGTACTTCAGTGAGAGTCTTTGGCACTTCCCACCGCATCACAGCCGTAATCTTGGCCGGATCCACCATAATACCATTCTGGTTCATGACATGCCCTCGAAAGTGGACCTCTCGTAACCAGAACTCACACTTGGAGAGCTTAGCATACAGCTTCTCCCGCCTCAAAACTTCCAAAACTTCTCGCAAATGCATCTCATGCTCTTCCTTCGACTTCGATTACACAAGAATATCGTCGATGAACACGATCACCGATCGATCCCACATAGGGCTACATACCCGGTTCATGAGGTCCATGAACGCTGCGGGTGCATTGGTGAGCCCGAAAGGCATCACCATAAACTTGTAAATGGCCATAACGTGAACGAAAGGCCGTCTACTCCGTATCCTCTCTCCTTACCCGCATCCGATGATACCCCGATCTCAAATCAACCTTAGAGAACCACGAGGCTCCCTGAAGCTGATCGAACAAGTCATCGATCCTTGGCGGAGGATAACGATTCTTCACCGTAAGCTTATTCAACTCACGGTAGTCTATACACATCCGTTGGGACCCGTCTTTCTTTTTCACAAACAGAATCGGGGCTCCCCACGGTGGACAACTCGGCTTGATGAACTCCTTTTTGATAAGTTCCTGCAACGAGTGTACAACTCCTTCATTTCCGGTGGAGCCAGGCGATAAGGTGACTTGGCCACCGGAGCAGCATCCGGAATCAAATCAATGCGGAACTCTACCTGTCGCTCGGGAGGTATCCCCGGTAACTCCTCGGGAAAATACGTCAGCAAACTCCCGTACAACTGGCACATCCTCCGCAGACTTCTTCTCTCCGTCGACGCGCGTGTCGATCACATACGCCAAAAATCCCTGACCACTGTGCTGCAAGTACCTCCGAGCCCTCGCAGCCGAACATATCGCTGAGGTCTGCCTGGGCAAGCCGCCCGGAACTAGCATTTCTCCCCCGCTTGGGGTTCGAACTCGTACTTGTTTGCGACGACAAACACCAGAGATCTCCAAAGTGCACCCCCGGTACACGTCAGTAACCATCAAGGTCCTGTGTTCAGCAACTGCAACCACAAGTGGACAGCCTAACCGTCCTACAACTCGGCCCCAAACACTCACTGACTATGTGAGACATGGAAGGATGAGTAGCCCCGCTATCAATCGTCACCACAGCAAGCACCGAGTTAACCAAGAACGTACCTGTCACCACTTTATACATATCTTGTGCCTCCTCCACTCCCAGTTGACGAACTCTACCTCAGGCCGCCTCCATCACTACAGCAAGTGAAGCATACTGCGCGGTACTCATAAACTCCCTGATCTTGGTACGTAACATATCCTTGTACCGTGTCCTCTTCATGTCCTCAAAAGCAGCATGCTAAGGATAGAATAATGTCATTTCCGTGAACTTTCGGTTCACCTCCCTTATGGCCTCCGCAGTCTGACAGAGCTTCAAGAACTCTTTGGCACTCCTCTCCATCTCCACTAGAGGCACATGCTCTACATGAAACATACGACGAACTCCTCCCAGGTTAAGTAGTGCGCCTGTTAAGCGTCAAAGCAGTAGCACACCAGTCTTTCGCTCCGTCTCGTAACAGATTCACCGTGAAGTGAACCTTCTAGTTCGCAGGACAACCCCCGGTAAGGAATGTGCACTCCATAACCGATCCCGACTCTCTTGTTCGGGGCTGCCCACCCGCAGGGGGTGGAATCGCCGCGATGCGCTCCTCCATCGACACGATTACCTCATCACGAATGGCGGTAATAATTTCGGGGATCGCCTCCTCAAAACATGCGTCACCTCGACCGCAAACATCTCACGAATCTGATCAGCAATAATTCCAGCATCAGCATCTGGATCAACATTATTGTTCCTCCTTAACGAGCTACTAGCACACATTAAAACCTGCTAACTACGCTCACACTCAACTCTTCGGATTCTCCGTGACTTTCCCCGACTCGAGCACGGATCCTGTGCTTCAGATAGTAGGAGCTCTGCTACTACCCTTCACACCTATCCTTACTCGTTTCGAGTCCTGTCCCGGGACGTCCAAGTAGTTGCTTACCACAAACAAACACATATGCCCATTCCGGCATATGCAAACACTTTTCCTAGCTCCCTAGAAAAGTCGTAATACCCCACCACCCTTGCTAGAACGGAACCCCCACTAGCCCTGACGAGTCGCCTCATAAACGCACAGTCGTATACAGTGAAACCAGATAGACATTCGAATATAAGATTCTATCCTACAACGGTTGGACTCAAACAAGAGCTGCGCAATAGAACTAAATCCAACATTCTAAGGCTATTCAGTTCCTACTGCATACAACCTAAGGTGCATTCACATAACAACCTATCAAGGCTAGCATGAGTTCCTAATAGCAAGTAACAAGTATACAGTACCACAAAATCCACGTAAGCAATCTAGCATACGTACTCATATGTAAACGCTATTCCCAGCTCACTAGGAATTTCATCTCATCCCACTACTCTTGCTACAACGGAATCCATGTTAGCCATAACGAGTTGCCTCGCGAATACCCAGTCGCACGCAACGTGAATCAAATAGACATTCGAATACAAGATTCTATCCTAGAACGGTTGGACTCAAACAAGAGCTGCGCAATAGAACTAAATCAAATATTCTAAGGCTATATGATTCTTACTGCATGCAACCTATAGGGCCTTCACTTGACAACCTACTATAACTAGCATTGATTCCTACTAGCAAGCAGTCATCGTACAGTACAGTGTAAACAACCTAGGCAATCTAGCATGCATACCCTATGCCTAGAAAGCAATAAATACACTAAGTGTTGTACCTTCCCAATTGGCGTCGGCTGACTGTACACACTGCGCCCACGATCACCGTTTCCCAAACGGGCTTTCTCCGTTCATTTATTTCCAAAGATTTTAATAAGAGAGTTTAAAAAACTTCATAGCCGCAACTTGAGACCAAACACACCGAGATGTGTTTGATTCACTCAAGCTGTGCTCTGATACCAAGTTGTAACGTCCCAAAAATTACAAGGAATTTAAAATTTTTAAAGTAACATTTCATTTATAAAAACTCATTTAATAATTCGATCATTTCATTTGCAAACTCATAATTAATATTCTCACGAACAATAAACAGCGGAATAAATGTCTAAAATTAAAATCATAAAAGTAATCAACTCTTCCCACGCGCCAGTGTGTACTCGTCACGCATTGGAGCCACTCGTACCTGAAACCACAATTTATTGGGAAAGGGTAAGCACGAAGCTTAGTGAATTCAGACACCATAAATAACACAGTTATTCCCACACCACCTCTAAACAGATAATTGCACATAAACGGCATACAAGTCTACGAACAAATCATAAACATGCATACCTACACCATCCCACCCAAAGGCATAAGCTGGTCCACCCGACCACACGATAACCGTGCAAGCATTACCCGGCTCTCCCGGGTTCCTACGCTACCCGCGTATACAACCTTCGGTCCTACCGAACTCCTACGCCACCCGCGTAGTCATAACAATAAAGGTCCGACTAGACACCCCACTATTTAGTCCCGCATCACAAACAATTAAAACTACCACACACGTACAAATCGTAATGTAAAAATAACCGACATTAGTTATAGTGAGAGAACTCACCTCGTAAGCGCGCCTAGCTCACAAACAATAATTCAAGCTTCACAAATCCAAGATCACTTCCCAACACCTAAACAGTCGTTAAAATGTATTAACACGAGACCCGGACCCTAAAACACGACGCACCCTTAAATCGTCACTAAAACGACTTTTCGGTCTAACCAAACAGGTCTGTTCGGGACCTGTTCCGACCTCCATAAACCCAGAAAATCCTCAATTAAATTACATAACCAGAAAGTGCTGTGAGTTAGGGTTCCAAGGACATATTATACACCTCCTAACGATTTTTCTACAATTTACTATGGATTTTCTAAAAACAGGACACGAAACTGCCGAATTCAGACCTGCTGTACAAACAGCCATTTTACGCCTAGATAGAGGCCGAACCAGACTTCCACTAAAACACGAAAGGTGTGCCCGGCACAGAACGTGAACCGTGGGCGCCGGTTTCGCCTCAAACCGAGCTACGAAGGAAAAGTTATGAAAGAAATAAAACAGTGGCAGAAACGACGTTTTCACATAAAATGACGATTTATAAAAACGGTTCAAGGTTATTCGATTCGGGTTACGGTTTAGCTAATAAGATTCAGGTTTTAGGTAATCTGGGCTGGACCGTTGCCAGCACCACCCACTGCCACCTCCGGCGGCGGTGGTTTGCGGCGGCGGCGGCGACAATTGAGGTTTACGACTTCGGCGATAACGAGAACGGAACAAACCGACTACCCTATCCCGACCCACACACACACCCACACGCACACAGCCACACGCGCATACCCGCTGCTGTCCACGTGGCGGCGCACGGCGGCGGCCACACCGCCGGCAGCCGTGGCTGCGGCGGTGGTGGTGGTTCATGGCGTTTCGACAACAAGTCCAACAACGAAACGAAAGAAGACGAAATTACCTCGACGCGACTTCTTCTCCCCCTTTTTCCGGCAGAAACGGCGACGACGGCAGCGGCGGTCTCCCTCCCGGCTGCTCCCTCCTTCTCTCTCACGGCGTCACCCTCTCTCTCTCTCGACAGCCTCTCTCTCTCTCTCGGAAGCCTCTCTCACTCTCGGCAGTCTCTCTCTCTTCACGGCACTCTCTCTCTCTCTCTCTTTGCCGGCTGAAACAGCAGCGGCGGCGGCTGGGTGCTGCTGGTGGTGGTACAGCGGCAGCAAGGGGGGGGGGATCGACGACGGCAACAAGGTGAGGGGAGGGTGGTTTGGCGATGGTAGCGAGAAGGAGAACTAGAGATAGGGTTTCATAATTGAGTCCTTTTTGGTTATTTCTTGCGATGGGTAAAAAAAAACGAGAGGAAGGATGGGGGTCGGTCCATATGGGCCGATCCCATGCACACACAAACCAACATGTCACTTTTAGTCCCTCGTCTTTCCAACACCTTGCACTTTGATTAAAGTTTTCCCCATCGATAACAAGTTTGATCTTTCTCGTTAATCCCGTTAACAAAACTCGTTTTAAACAAACATAAAGGAAAGGAAATAAATAAGCAAAAATACTCCATATCGGGACACGGGCTTTACATCCGGGTGCGTTAGTCATTCCAGGATGGGCTTATAATTATGGACTGTGTTGCATTGGATCCATAGGCACATTAGTCAGTCTTTATTTGTTGGTCTACTGGGTATTGCGGAATTGACCGAATCCCATGTTTGATGACCTTTACCTTCAATGGGTCCACTAGGAGGGCTGAGTCATGGTTGGAGCACGTTGGGCGAATATGACCTTCGCCATGTCGAGGCAATGCCATGGTTGTATCCCCGCATGGGTCGAGCCTTTGGTGATATGCGTTTGATACGCCACTAAGGTCAGCTGTCTCTTTGGGTGTGACTAGTAAGGTGTCGTATGGGACATTTGGGCTTTTATGCAGTGAAGTGTCGTACGAGTAACATTGTATGAGTGGCGTACTTTTGTGTTCATCCACTCTCAATGGATACGGGTCTCCCCCGTCGTTGACCAACCTATTTGGGACCTTATATTGTCCCCATTTTATTATTATTGTTGGTCTTATACTTTGACTGCTTCTGGATGATTTCAATATTGAATTTCCCTCATGTATGTTGGGGTTTAAATAAAGCAGGTCATTTCCGTATTTACGGTATTTGGAACTTCATTACATTTTACGGTTGCGTGAGTATTGCTTCGAATTATGTTTTCAATGAAGGGTTATAATTAAATGGATGGTTTTCCATGATTTATGGGTTGAATAATTTGTTGTCAACCGTATTTGAAAGTTTTGCCTATTAAAGGTTTGTTCATGTATTGAGTGAGTTTTGGATTGTATTCATTTTGGAAAAATGCTTTATACCTTTTGGGAATATTTCTCATGGATTTTGGGTGCATTGGAAAATGAGTCATTTATATCCTTTGTAAACTCCTTTGGAAATCAAAATCTTTATTGCAAACTTTCTTTTAAAGAATTATTTAATTCATGTTATAAACTCTTGAACTCACTAGGCGTTAGCCTAACCCTTTTTATTTGTCGGCATGTGCAACAGGTCTCAGGTTGGGAGTAGTTCTTGTGACATGTGTGAAAGGTTGTGTGCTAGCAAAGTGCTCGAGAGGTGAATAACTTAAGTTATGTTTCTGCATTACCCTTGGGAGTAGCATTTGTGTTTGGATTTAGTGATATCCGAAGTGAGTTTAGTCTTGGTTATAAGACTTGTTTTATATGTATTGTTTGGAGACAATCATAGTTTGTAATTTGAGGTATTTCACCTATTGTTTCGGATGTATTATCGAAATTTTTAATTAGTTGCTCTTTCCCAATTCGAGGGTGTTACAAGTTGGTATCAGATCATAAGTTCGAGAGAATTAGGTGTTGATTTTTGGATACCTAGACTCAAACTAGCGTTCTTTTAAGTAAATGAGAGTGAAATTCACCATTAGGCACTTTAAGATAGGATGTTTCGAGGTCGATGGAGTTGCTTGAAACGAGAATTTCCGACTAGAGTAGCAAGGATAATCATGTACGGTACGTTCATAATGACACCTGGCCAGTGTCATGATGAATCTACTAGTTACATGTGCGTACTTGAACTACTTTAATGTGATGATCGTAGGGTAGTGAAGGAATTCTAAGCTATTAGTCGTTGGAAAAGATTGACGATTCTAGCATTAGTCACTTAGGGTGACAATAAGCATGATAATTGCTTTAAGTGGACCGTTTCGGGTCAAATTTGATGGTTGGATTAGAACCATAGAATTATTGAATCGACTTTGATTCGAGAAAGAAACCGTAAGGATTGTTGATGTATTTCCCAACTTGCCTTAAGAGGTTTGATTATCCGGATGACAATAGTGGACCGGAGAGATTTGGAGGAGTATGGGTTGAGACGTTGCGTGCCGACTAAGTTATGCACAAGATTTATTTTGAAAATAAATTGCATTAATTATTTCTTGTGTTTCAAATCCTTATATGGATTGTGTTGCAAATTTTGGAAAATGTTTAGCACACACACAAGATTTCAAATTATGGGTTTTTGAACCTACATGAAATTGTTTTATTGCGGGAGTTGCAAACTCCGTCGGGATTTATTTTGCTTTATTTCATTATTGTTCAACATTACTTTCGGATATAGTGACATCCATATTTTTATGATGTTTAAGATGTTGTGCAAGTGACTACGGTTTATGACTTTAACATTGGATCTCCTCCACATATGTTAAAGTTTGGATGGAAAGTTATCTTCCATTATGTCTACGTAAAGCTAATTTGAGGACTTTGTTTTATACAAGTTTGTGATCAATATTGTTTGCATAGTATTACAACAAGAATGGAATTTTGGCATTTTGGCGTTTTAGTCATGATTTTGCTTATTGCAATTTGACTTTTGGAAGCACAATGTTTGGTGCCATTTTGTTGACTTGAGGTCATTAAGCTCATTAAATTTCATGGAGTTTTATTTTACGACGTATTGAGTCGTGTGAGTGTAATTTCACAATGTGCATCCTCCATTTAATTATGTGAAAATTTATGAGTTAAGTTGGGCATTTTGTCCCACTCGAGCTTTGTTGGGAAATATTAATTTTATGCCATAAGGCGACCAAAGAGATAAGTTTTGGAACTTTAGTGTCGCGTAATTTCTCTTTCAAAGATTTGTGTTAGCACAACTTGTTGCAACCTGTTCAGTATGTGGATTGATTTATACGTGACATAAGTAATACACGAACAAACACTTTTATAGTGTTTCATAACAATTTACTTTATGCGCTTTTGGTCAGTCGATTGTCTTATTATCATTTTCATATAAATGCATTATATCGACTAGGGGTATGCATAGCTTGGTAACCATTGCTTCTCAACACTTTGATAACAGGTCGGGCATGAAAATGTTTCATTAGCTCATTGCACAAATGAAGACCGTTTGGTCAAAATATGCGTTAGTGTTGTATAGATCATGCATAGTTCACAATACATTACATTTTGAAAACACAAAGGTGTGAGTCGCTGACATTTGGTCAATTTCGGGTTCGAGGAACATTTTGGAAAATTGTAAACCTTTTTGGTTTTGGAGAAAATGTGTAGTTTCAGTATTTTATAACAAATAAACTTTTGGGCATTGACGTTTTAACGTCTTACATTTCGATTGCGAAACTTTTGATGTGAATGCTCCGTAACGGAGATTTTGGAAAATCAATTGCCTAAACCTAGAGTGCGTGTAACCGTTTATGTTTTGAATAGTAATGAGCACTATTTGTATGATTCAAGGTCAGAAGTTGATTTGAGCCCTTTTTGGTGTCAATCATTTGCTAGCATTATTTTCTCCTAAGTTTTGGAAAACACTTTGATGTGTGCAAACCTTGTCATAAACGTTTTACTCATGTGTCATTATATGACCGGATGAGAAAATTTTGGAAACGAATTTAAAGAAATTCACCTTTTGAATTTTTGTCGTGAACTTTTTGATGCATGTTATTTCGTTCAAGAAATTACTAGGAAAGTGTTACAAGCTAGCATGCCTACCCCGAATTGAGGTTCCCTCATGATGTTTGAGTCGATGTCTTTAAATAATGGAAACGTTCGGGATTTGTTTTTAAAGTTGTAACTTACGCAAGTCATTTTATCTTTTGACCAAAGTGTATTCACGAATCGTTTCATCATTTTTGTATAATAAACTGAAGCGCGAAAATTTTGGATTGGTAAACCTTATTCCATGCCGTTTTATGGCTAGAAAGGAATTTTAGAATTAAAATCCGTTTGAACTTCTTTTGAAGTACGTGCGAAATTTTGTTGCGCACCATTAATGGTGGGCAGTTACTTTACGTGCATGTCATGAGTCAATCCATACTGGGACCGTAGCGGTTCATTGTAAAGAAGTTGTTTATTACGCTTTTGCATTTTGTTAATAACCTGAACCGCGTTGAAAATGCTTTCAATATCATTGTCATATGTGGGACGAGCGTGTCCTTTTTTTTGCGCAACTACCAAATTGATAGTAGTAGTTTTTATGCGTACGTTAACTTGATACGAAAATATTTATGTTGAAAGCTTCTATGACAAATTTTGTGGTTGGCATATTTGTTAAATAAAATTCACTTGAAAACCTTGAACTCATTAGGACCTTGGGAAAGGTTAAGAATCCCCGATTAAGAGTAAGCTGTATAGAACCTCGACTATGAAAAGTTGGGCATTTAGGCACGTGACATGACTATAGGGCGGATGATATCGGTAGCAAAGTCAATGTGCTTGTGGTATTTGGAGGGTTATAATTGCGATGACGTATTTTGAGGTTGATATAACCGTTTTATCGACAACCCGGTTTTAGGTCTTGGACAATTATCGCATGAAGGACCCTTTAGACATGGTATTGCTAACTTTGGTTTTGTTGAAATACTCGTTAGACGGAACTCGTATGTGGAGTCCTGTTAGAGTTCAAGGCTTGGTGGTACAACTAAGTGTCAACCTTGGTGGGTTAGAAATTGGAAAACGTTAGCGTATTTGGAGGGTGTAGTCCGATTTTAAATAAAATAATGATAACGGTTGTAGTAACCTTAAGATGCTCAATTGTGATGAGCGGTTTTGGTGGAATAACCTTCGTGTGTGGTTAATGAACATGTCGGTTTGATGATTAATGTTGAGATGGATTTTGGAGTCTACTAGAACTCGTTGGAATTAATCTACAATTGATGGTTTGAGCAATCGAAATTGGAGATTCTGTTGGAGTCGTTAGTAAATAAACTTTGGATTGACTTAAGCCTGAAACTGAAATCGGGATGTATGGAACATCTAAGGTTGGGAGACGACCGAAGTAGTCTGACTAGAAGCCATTCTAGTGATTGGAGTGTTCTCCCGGTCATAAGTACAGAGTAATTGCGGGGGGCATTGTTGGTAAGAGTCTGCTTGGAGTTTGTCTCAGCAGTTCGTGTGGGAAAAGTTAGAGTTCAGTTAGGAACTGATGGTTTATGATCGGTGGGGAAGTGGTTAGCCTTCGTTGAAAAAGGGGCCTAGATTTCGGGGACGAAATCCTTCTAAGGTTGGGAGGATTGTAACACCCCGAAAACGGAAAAGCGGATTTGGGAGTTGCGGGCGTCCGCGGGCCAAGAGCCGGACGTCCGCGGTTGGCGGAAGTCAGCGTATGAGCCGCGGAAGCAACAAAGCATTTTCGAGAATTTCGGTCTTAGTGTGTCGGACGTCCGCGAAGAATCCTGCGGACGTCCGCGGGGTGTCTGATGCGAAAATTTTAGGGTTTTAATCCATTCTCCCTCTTTCTCTTTCTCATTTCATCCCTCACTCTCAACTCAGCTCTCTCTCTCTCTAAGAAACCCTAAATCCCTCTTCTTCTTCTTCATCCTCTTCACCCAAACTATACCCACTTCCACCATTGTTGACCATTTGAGGAGTTTGAAGCTTTTGGGAGTCTAGGAGCTTTCTTTTGGAGGTTTCAAGTGGTTAAAGGTAATCTATTCCTACCCTAAAGCGTTATTGTTGTTGATCTCATCTTCTTTCCATCTTGTGATGTTGTGGGACGATTTTGGTGATGATTTGTTAAAGAAATCTTGTTTTCTTCACCTTTAAGAACTAGGGTTTGGTATAAGTTGGGGGTTTTGATGTTCTATGCTTGAGGTATGATTCCTTATGGTTAGATCTTGGTATTGATGGTTGGAAACTCATAAATCTAGGTTTTGGAAGTTTTGGCTTGAGGATGCAAACTTCATCAAAGGAGCTTACGTTGGAGAAACTCTAGATTTAGCTTAAATCTAGCAAGGTAAGTTCAAGTTGATTTGTGAAAACTTTGTACATGCCAAAAATAGTATTTTCCAAATGTTTGTGTGTTTTATTTGAAAATATCAATTGTTGAGGTATTTGGTTAATTTAACCTTTTTGAAGTATTTATCTTCATAATTGTGTAAAACACCCATATTTGGGATTTTGGAGTATTTGATGTGTAGAAATCACAATTATAGTCTTAAAAGATTTATTACTCAAAATGGAGTCTATTTGATGGTTCAATCATATGTGTATAATTGATTTTATAAACCATTTGGGAGAATGCACGTTTTAGCGTCAATAAACATTTTGAGAATTATAAGGGTGTGAGTCCTTTTGGGAAACCCTTTTGTTTAACCCGTGTTGAGTTTTGGGTTGATAATAATCTTGTGGTACTTGTTTACCCGATTGATGTTTAAATGCATTCTTATGCTAATTGATGACCGTTATTTATGGATCTAATATGTGTGAGCATTTTGCTCGGTTTTGACCTTGAGATGGTCTTCGGGACATTTGTCCGATTTTAATGGCTCGATGTGGAGTCTTATTTATGGTTTGCCTTTGTTGCACCATATTGCATAAATTGCATCATATCGCATTTATTGCGCACTATTATTATTTAAATGCTCGGGTGCGTTAGTCATTCCAGGATGGGCTTATTATTATAGATTGTGTTGCATTGGATCCATAGGCACATGAGTCAGTCTTTATTTGATGGTCTACTGGGTATTGCGAAATTGACAGAATCCCATGTTTGATGACCTTTACCTTCAATGGGTCCACTAGGAGGGCTGAGTCATGGTTGGAGCACGTTGGGCGAATATGACCTTCACCATGTCGGGGCAATGCCATGGTTGTATCCCCGCATGGGCTGAGCCTTTGGTGATATGCGTTTGATACACCACTAAGGTCAGCTGTCTCTTTGGGTGTGATTAGTAAGGTTTCGTATGGGACACTTGGGCTTTTATGCAGTGAATTGTCGTACGAGTAACATTGTATGAGTGGCGTACTTTTGTGTTCATCCACTCTCAATGGATACGGGTCTCCCCCGTCGTTGACCAACCTATTTGGGACCTTATATTGTCCCCGTTTTATTATTATTATTGGTCTTATACTTTGACTGCTTCTGGATGATTTCAATATTGAATTTCCCTCATGTATGTTGGGTTTAAATAAAGCAGGTCATTTCCGTATTTACGGTATTTGGAACTTCATTACATTTTACGGTTGCGTGAGTATTGCTTCGTATTATGTTTTCAATGAAGGGTTATAATTAAATGGATGGTTTTCCATGATTTATGGGTTGAGTAATTTGTTGTCAACCGTATTTGAAAGTTTTGCCTATTAAAGGTTTATTCACGTATTGAGTGAGTTTTGGATTGTATTCATTTTGGAAAAACGCTTTATACCTTTTGGGAATATTTCTCATGGATTTTGGGTGCGTTGGAAAATGAGTCATTTATTTCCTTTGTAAACTCCTTTGGAAATCAAAATCTTTATTGCAAACTTTCTTTTAAAAAATTATTTAATTCATGCTATAAACTCTTGAACTCACTAGGCGTTAGCCTAACCCTTTTTATTTGTCGGCATGTGCAACAGGTCTCAGGTTGGGAGTAGTTCTAGTGACACATGTGAAAGGTCGTGTGCTAGCACTTGTGTTTGGATTTAGTGATATCCGAAGTGAGTTTAGTCTTGGTTATAAGACTTGTTTTATATGTATTGTTTGGAGACAATCATAGTTTGTAATTTTAGGTATTTCACCTATTGTTTCGGATGTATTATCGAAATTTTTAATTAGTTGCTCTTTCCCAATTCGAGGGTGTTACATCTACTGCCTGGTAAATTAAATACAAGGCCTTCTTATCTTTTCTTCTATTTTCTTTCAAAATATTCGTTTATTGTGCAGAGAGGGCAGTGGGACTCTCTGGTTCAGACACAACTTCTTCAATAACAGACCAAAAATCCTGTGATTCAAAGAGCACTTTCATTTGGATGCTCCAATGAAAGTAGTTTCTTACATTCAATTTTGGAAGAGGTGCTTGCGATTATATGTTATTGAGAGGACTCGAACTTGAAGCCATGATCTTGATGGATCTGATACCACTTTGTTGTTGTACTTCAGAGATTTATACACATAATAACCACACTTTTATTATAAGAATAATCAGTACAACTTACATAAACAATGCAACTTACAGACTATATAAAGAAAGTGAACAGACACATCCTATGGAAGAAACGGTGCAACCCTTCCACATACCTTTTGATGAGTAACTGCCATAACTGCCATATTAGAAATAATTAAAGTAATATGTTTAGCTTACTTTCCAACATTTATGAGGTGATGGAGAGTTTAGAACATGCAATGAAAAGGGATGCACCAATTCTTGTCGAATACTTGGGAGGTGCAGTAAATTGTGATGCTTATCATATAACTAATCCACGATCCGATGGGCTTTGCGTTGCATCCTGCATTCAAAGCAACCTTATGGATGCGCGTGTGTCGGTAGAGGAGGTGCTTCACTTTTTTCTCATAAAGTTTTCATTTCAAGATCTTGAATTCACCGGAAATGTAAAGATCATGCATCTTCTGCAACCATATCTTTTGGTAGGTAAATTATATCAATGGACATGCAACTTCCACATTGATTGGCGATGTGGCTGAGATACAAGCTCTCAAGAAGGTATTCAAGAACACTACAGGGATTAAGATGAATGCTACCAAGGTGAACGCTTATTATCCATGTAGTTATCCTTGCAACATTTACTCGATCCATATTGACCTTATCTTCTTGTTTATGTTCCAGTCTATGATCGGACACGGTTTGGGAGCAGCTGGAAGCCATTGCCACAATTAAAGCAATTCAGACAGGATGGTTGAATCCCACCATTAATCAATTTGTATGTGATGTCTACACTCCAACTCTTTCTCCCTTGTTCTTTGATTATCACGTTTACTTTTCAACTGTAGAACCAAGAAATAGAATTTGACACTGTTGCAAATCGAAAGCAGCGATATGAAATTAACATTGGTGAGTTTATTTCGAGTTCTCCCTGTTCATTTATCATGATTTGTTTAAGTTAATTTATTCATATTGTTTACGTATGCAGTCATTTCAAATTCATTCGGTATTGGCGGACACAACTCGGTTGTAGCATTCTCGGCTTTCAAAAGTTGAGTTGATCATCAAGAATATATAAAGCACGTCCAAAGTGATGTGCGCCCACATAGAAAGAAGCATGCCCGCCTGATCGTTAGACACGTCCCTATCGCGGGAGGGGAAGTAATAATTGATCAGTAGAGCAACTTCATGTCATTGGAGAGATGCAAAAGATCTTACCAAATAGTTTATTTATGTTTCCTAAACTATATGTATGTATATATATATATATATACTTGGGTCCATCATGTAATCCTTCCTTATACATCTAGGATTATGTTTCCGATCCTAGTACTAATTATGAATAAATATTGAGGAATATAAAACATCGTAATCAAGTTATTCATGTATCCTCTATCATGGTATCAGAGCTAAAGACTTGTGTCTTGTTTCTTCAACTTCTTCTCTGTTGTCGACAACCATCAACTAAGAGGGCCCCTCTCCGATAACTGCTCTGTGTGTCGCCCCTATTAGGGGTGTCAATTTTGTATCAAGACAAACCAACCAATTCTCGTACCAACCGTACCAGTTTAATTGGTACCAACCTAATTGGTTGGTATATCATACCAACTATCTAAACTTGGTTGGTACGTGGTATTAGAGATCGTGTACCACGGTAATACCGTACCGTACCGACTTATTTTTAATTATTTATTAACTAAAGTTTAATCAATAATACAACATATTTTGATTTATAAAAATTTAAATTATCTTGTTTTACATTTTGTTAAATTGTAATACGAATTGATATATAAAACTTATTCAATTCATTCGCTTATCCTTAACAACTTTAATAACTCTCCTACACCTTCACTCTCCATGGTCCATTCTCACTCCTCAATTGTTGCATGTATTAGACAATTAGTGAATGTTTGTGTTATATGAAGATTATTTGAATGTTCGTATCGGTAGGGGTAAATGGTACAACGTATTTCAACATGCCATTAATGCTCGACGTGTTTATGTATCTAGATCTAGTTGGTAAATATGTCAATTTAATTAATTCATACTTCAAACTTTTGAGATGTTGGTACAAAACCGTACCAACATGTACCAACCGAAAAAAGTTGGTACCAATTTAGTTGGTACCAAGTATAATTGGTTGGTACATGGTATAAAATTTTGCATACCAATTGTAATTGGTTGGTACACGGTATATGGAAAAAAGATATGGTACCGTACCATGTTCACCCCTAGCCCCTGTGATGACTCCTCCCTTCTTGTACACGGCTGCCTTTGACCTGTCAACGCCTAACAGCCCTAATAAGTGCCCCCTCGTATGCTTGTGCTGTGCATCCTCCGATAGTTGCCCCACCACTACCGGCCTCCTCTCCTCCCCTCATCTTCTACAGCCTCTCTCCCTTGTGCCTGATGTGTGCCAATTGCCATTATACCCAACCCCTCACACGACCCCTAATGTGTATTATTCATGGACCACAATAAAATTGAGTTTATAGGACGCCTAAAATAAATAAGCGTCCTAATAGGGTATTTTATAGGACCAAAGTTTATAGGACCAAACAAAAAAACGTTTTATCTAAAAGTGTTACAAAAATAGGACACCTTTGGGCGTCATAACAAGTTTTTTAGAATACTTTCCAAATAAAGCGTCCTAATAACTCACTACTAAAATCAGTCATATTACCGATGGAAGAAACAATCGGAAGCCGTCTTTACCGACGTTTTTCCAACGAGAAATGACCGTGGGTAAAAACTTGGTCGGTAATAGTTAGCGATTGTTTATCGACACATTTACCAACTGCTTTCCGACGGTTCAATTACAGACGACTTTCCGATGGTGTCTATTAACAACGACTTTCCAACTGTTCACAAATGACGATTTTCCGACGGCTAATATTACCGACCGCTTTCCGACCGTTTAAAAAAAATACAGTTTAAATTTACCGACGGCTTTCCGACTGATTTTAAAAATACTGTTTATATTACCAATAGTTAAGTTGCCCCGTCGGTAACCGTCGGTTTTCGGATTTTTTTAAAAGCGTTTTAAAATATTGTTTTTGTTGCAATTTAATCTCTCTCTCTCTCTCTCTCTCTCTCTCTATATATATATATATATATATATATATATATATATAATGCTACATACAAAATTCATAATATTCCATAAATTCAACCCAAAATTTACCGAAAAATCTGTGCATATATCAAATCAAATCCATACGTATATCAAATCCATACATGTATCAAATCCATGTCATCATCAAATCCTACCGGAAGAGGGGGGGTCACGAGAAGTGGGGTCACCAGAAGGCGGTGTTCTCGTTGTCGAGCCAACATCGCCTCAGTATCTTTTAGTCTGTTTGACATCCATCTATCCTCCTCCTCACGCCGAGTGTTCTCGTTCTCTCTCTCAACTGCTCGCTCCTCTTCTATTTTCTGAAGTTTCTCTTTTAATTCTTGCATCTACAGAAGAAACGCACAATCCGTCTACTCACTAATAAAACAAAATAACTTTTAAAACAAGATTAAAATTGTGTTTAACTTACAAAACGCCATCTACGTTGCGATATAGATATGAAACCCCCCAAACCACTCCCTCACGCACCGACTATCGGCCTTCTTATGTCACGATATGGCTCAATAATAAATATTCTTTTTAGGTGGTCTACGAGCTGCTGCTCAATCAATTAGTTATGAAATACCATTAACTCTATGCGTGTTATCAATATATCTACGTGTGATTCGTTAACACATAAATTTCCCCCTACTTTTCTTTCTAGGAAGGAAGTGCCATGAGTTGAATATATATTTTTGTTTTTTATTTATTATTCAGGGGCATGATTCCGTTTGCAACTTGCGACTTCTTCTTCCATTTGTATGTGTCCCATTTCTATATAAAACAAAATTAATTAGAAAAACACAATATAAGTGTGTAGATATAATATAAATAATTACATCACGCCGTGACGGGCTAAATGGGTTCAAAGACTCATAAATTTAGACTCATCAAATACTACACCTCAATGGCTTCTTCCCTGACATCATGTAAAATACTTTTCCAACACCTGTTCAGCACGTCATCCCATGCTGTCCGAACGAGTCCATCAATATCGTCATCCGATATGTAGTTATTCTACACATACATCACATGTTCAATTAATTAAAGATATGAGGGAATAGTTTATAAATTTAAATATCATAAGTACAAACCTTAAAACGTTGGAACAAAATAGATGTTAACTACCTGTCATCAACCACTCTCCACTCTCCAGGATGTCTAAGGACCCAAAAACATATCCTTCAATAATTTGATGACTTTACGACCACAAAGCAATACTGTTACAATTAACATCGGTATTAGTCAACAAAGTTTGATATATGATATTAACAAACTTAACTAATATACGTACTCAAGGCCGGACATCTCAATCCTCAGCTTATGTGAAGGTCTATCGGGTACTCGTGTGCCGGCATTGGGTCCCCGTGATGGATGTGAGATGCATCAATCTTAAAGATATTGCAAATTTTGGGGTACAAAGGCCAATTACTCAAAGTACAGTGTCCTGATAAGAAATAAACTGAAAGCACTTAAATAAAAGTACAATGCTATTAACAAAAAAAATTAAAAAGTATATCGTTATTTCTTGTATTTTGCCATTGTCAAGCTTTAACTTAAAGTGCATTGTCTTCAGATAGTTTAGTGTGACAAAAGAGCCTTCCATATCAGAAATTTTATGTCATCACCAATGAATCAAGGATCATGTTGAATAAAATGTCTCCTATTGTCACATGTTCATCCGATAAGGTAAAATGAGTTGGTAAGCACTTACCGGAAAAACATTTAGTAAACAGCCCCTGGCCCTAAGTTTGGATCAGACTGTTTCAATGTAGTCTCATTTCTTAAGGTTGTTTAATTCTCCATAAAGGCTTACTGTGTAGCACTTAGTTATTAACCGTGCTGTTTTTCTAATTCCTGTGTTATCCTTGACCATGCTACTTTTTGATAACTAACATGCACATATCAAGCATGCTACAATATAAAAACCATGTTCTTAACTTGAGGGTTGTGTATTTGTAACAACCGGGTTTACTTTGGTAATTATGAAAGTTTTTGTGGTTTTTTTTGTGATAAATAAAAGTTAAGTTGAAGGTCTCTTTGGTATATTGGTAAAAGGGGAATAGGGCACAAATCCCTAGGTCAAACCATTTGGTGAGAAATCAGTCTTTTGTTGTGCTTGTGGTGGTTGGCGGCTAAGACAAAGAGAAAGAAAAGGAGAGGGTTCATGGGAGGAAATCAAGGAGGAGACTAATCAGAAATCGAAATCAACAAGGTAATCTTTGCTAATTCCGTTTTCCTTGTTGATGTAGTATTCCTTCCGTATTCAATCTGGATTTATAAGTCTGAAGGTGTAGATTCATGAGTTTTCACCTCTTTTCCTTCTAAATGGGTTTTTAGGGTTTTTGTCTTGTTAAACCGATTTAGAAGTTTATAAATGGATTAAGTGAGTATTTGAGGTTGGTGGATGAACCCTTGTATATATCTAATCGACTTAATGGAGAAAATCGGAGTATAAGTCAGTTTTAGACTTGTTAAGTTCGAATAGCCGTGTTTTCCGGACACCAGTGTTCGGTGCTGTCCGGATAAGTTGCATGTGTCCGGGTAAGTGCTCCATGAGGATGTCCGGGTGTTTCTTGGTATCCGGGTAGCTGAAGTCTCCGGATAAGCTTAGTGTCCGGGTAGTTTGCCCAGATAAGTCTAGCGTCCGGAAAACTGTTGTGTCCGGATAAGTCTAGCGTCCGGAAAACTGTGGTGTCCGGAAAAGTGTTGTGTCCGGAAAAGTGTTGTGTCCGAAAAAGTTCTGTGTCCGGGAAGGGATATCCGGACAGTAAGGCTGAGCTGTTTATTTGATGTGGATCTATTGCCTTAGGTGTTCTGTGGGTGTAACTTGAAGGTGTTTAGGAAGTGCATTGTACGTCAATCAAGGTGAGTTCCCTAAACCTTTTTACGGCTTAAAATATTAAACGTTTTCTTTACTGATTATGGTTCTTAAAGCGCATGAAATGTTTACAATTGAAATGCATGTTTCTTACGCACATACTTTTATGTCGATTGAAAGCTTGGTATGATGAAATGAGATAGCATGACTTTTAAAGATTATATTTTCATGCCTATGAAATATGTATGCATGTTATGTGATGTCGGTCTGCACTGCGGAATCAGAGAGACTCGGGATCCGATGATCCCTTGGATGCGTATGACGAGACGGTAGGTTGGAATTTGTTTCCCTCCTAACCGGGTATCGGGGAGTCTGCCTGGGCCCCGATACGAGAGGGCGAAAGGGGAGTCTGCTTGGGCCCCAATCGCGGATGTTTATGTGATTCCCTATACAGTGCAGTACCATATGTGTGATAGTTCATGAATTATTCTAAAATGATTCCTGGTGGTTCATACATGTTGTTTTACGGATGGAATTCACTAGGCCTTTTGGTCTAACCCTCGCATTTTCAAAACTAAACCATTTTCAGGTAAGCGTTCTGCGAGTTCCTCGGGGAAGAAATAGGAGGGGCATGGCATACTTGGAAATTAGAGCGACTCCAAGACTTAGACTAATGACATAGTTAGAGCTCGGCTGTGTATTTTGTAGACTTCCGCTGTCACTTTGTTAAGCTCATTTGTTGATGTATTGAACAAGTTAAATTTTGTAATGTAAAACGCTCAGTTTGTATGATTTTAATGCATGCCAAGTTTAGGGACGTTACAAGTGGTATCAGAGCCTTAGTTTAAGGGATTTAGGTTGCCTTTAGGGCCTAAACTTAAACTGTAAGACGAAGAACACAACCGAGACATAGGATTGCCTCTAGGAACGATCACTATAATTGTGTTTAAGAATAAGGTGCCAAGGACAAACGTGTAACGTAAGTTTGAGATTGCACCTGGCCAGTGCAATTGTGAACTTACAGGTACATGTGCGTGCTTACATTACCTTATATAGCATTTTGTGATGTCATGTCTAGCAAAGGTTAATTATTGCTTTCTTTCAGTATTCGCGAATGGCTGGGAGAAATTTGAGGAGTAAGTCGGTACCTGTTGTACCAAGTAATCAGGAGGAAGAAGGCCTAGAGAACGGACCGGTTAACCGCGGAAGGGGTCGCGGGAGAGGTCGCGGAAGAGGCCGTGGAAGAGGTCGTGGAAGGACAAGAAGTGTGGAAATTCCTGTCAATCAAGAAGACTCTGTTCAGGAAAGTTCTGCTACTGAAAGAAGAGGGAACCCGACGAGGGGACGTGGTCGAGGCTAGGGTTCCACATTTGTCACTCGATAAAATTTGGCTGCTGAGCTGGGTAAGATTCAAGAAATTTTGCAGACTCTTCTTACTAAACAGAATGAGTCAGTTTCGGTAAGCAAAGAGCCGACTGAGAAGAAGGAGAGTGCAGATTTGTCAAGCCCGGTAGAGACTGGTACTGGGAGCCACTCGAAAGCTTTATCCTTGGTGGTGAATGAGTCAGCAGTTAAGGGTTGTAACTTCAAGGTCTTTGCCTCATGCAAGCCTCCTACGTTCAAGGGCGAGTGTGACCCGGTTTTGGCAATGAAGTGGGTGAAGGAGATGGAGCTAATTTTTGATACGTGCAAATGTGCTGATGGGGACAGGGTGATGTTTGCCTTGTCCATGTTGAAGTCTAATGCAGTTTATTGGTGGGAAGCCGAAACTGGAGGAAAGGGTTCTGCGATGGCAAAGGGGATGTTGTGGGAATCGTTTGTTGACAGGTTTAAAGAGCAGTTCTGCCCACTCGCGGCAGTGAAAAGGATGGAAGAAGAGTTTCTGGGTTTAGAACAAGGAGGAATGACGGTACGGGAGTACACTTCTAAGTTTATTGAGAAGTCTCGGTTTGCTAACTTGTATGTACCAACGGAAGGGCGAAAGGTGAACCACTTAATCCATGGTCTGAGAAGTAACATTCGGGAGCTAGTTCTGACGAGAAACCCCACTACCTTTCAGGCGGCCATCAATACGGCCGAGCTGATTGAGATGGAAAAGAAGCGTCAGACTTCTGAAAAGAGTGGCGACAAGTGTAAATGGGATGGGCCGGGTAATGACTCCAGGAAGGGGAAGGTGTTCCGACCGGATAACCATGCAAACAAGGATACCGTGGGGAAACCGTGTACGAAATGCAACAAGGTGCACCGGGGTGATTGCATGGCAGGTTCAAACTCATGCTACCGGTGCGGCTTGCCTGGTTACATGTCAAGGGACTGCCCCAAAGGGAAATCATGTTTTCAGTGTGGAGTTGCCGGTCACACCAAGTATGATTGTCCGCAGTTAAAGAAGGGAGGATCAACTCAGTATGGGGAACGTCAGGGAGGAAGGGGCGGTGATAAAGGAGCAGAGTCGACGCGTCCGAAGGGACGTGCATTCCGCATGACTGCGGAGGAGGCGGAGGAAACTCCAGATGTTGTGGCAGGTACGTTTCTAGTGAACTCTCTATGTACCAAGGTGTTATTTGATTCAGGAGCAAACCTCTCTTTTGTATCGCTTGAATTTATGAAATGTTTGGGGGTGAGGCCTAGACATTTAGAGAGAGCTCTAGAAGTGGAAACTGCCAACGATGGTTTGGTGTATGTTAAGGAGGTGATAGATGATTGTGTCATAGATATAGAAGGAAGATTGATACCTATGAAATTATATCCCATGGCAATGGGAGAGTTCGATGTGGTGTTAGGTATGGACTGGTTAGCCGCGAATGATGCAAACATCGTTTGCAACAGAAAGCTGATCAGGATTCAATCGCCGAATGGGGATCCCATAGTGATTTATGGGGACCGCCATAATAGAAAGAATAGCCTGATCTCGATAAAAAGGGCTACTAAGTGCTTGAAGAAGGGGTGTAGGGGATACTTGGCGTATGTGTTGGATGCCAAGAAAGAGAAGCGTGGGGTGGGTGATATGCGGGTAGTAAATGAGTACCCGGAAGTATTTCCGGACGACTTGACCAGTCTACCCCCGGATCGTCAAATCGAATTCAGAATCGATTTGATGCCCAGAGCTGCACCGATTGCCCGCGCACCATATAGATTGGCGCCATCCGAAATGAAAGAAATGATGTCTCAGTTGCAAGAACTGTTAGACAAGGGATTCGTCAGACCAAGTACATCACCATGGGGAGCACCTGTGCTCTTCGTGAAGAAGAAGGATGGTACTATGCGGATGTGTATTGATTATCGAGAACTCAACAAAGTCACGATCAAGAACAAGTACCCGATACCGAGGATTGACGACCTGTTCGATCAGTTACAGGGAGCCAATTACTTTTCAAAGATAGACTTGAGGTCAGGTTATCATCAGCTCAAGGTACGGGAGGAGGATGTGCCGAAGACTGCCTTCAGAACCAGATATGGACACTACGAATTTCTAGTGATGCCGTTTGGATTAACCAACACCCCGACATCATTCATGGACCTAATGAATAGGGTGTGCCAACCCTATTTATATCAGTTCGTGATAGTGTTCATAGATGACATCCTGATATTCTCAAGATCGGAAGCGGAGCACGAAAATCACCTTCGTACGATTCTCGAACTGCTAAAACAAGAGAAGCTGTATGCGAAATTCTCTAAATGCGAATTTTGGTTGAGAGAGGTACAGTTTCTCGGGCACGTGGTGTCTGAGAAGGGGATCATGGTTGATCCGGCAAAGGTTGAAGCCATTCAAGATTGGGAGCAGCCTAAGAATCCGTCGGAAGTTCGAAGTTTCCTCGGACTGGCAGGTTACTATCGAAAGTTCATCAAGGACTTTTCGCGTATCGCCACGCCACTGACCTCTTTAACCAAGAAGAATGTCAAGTTCGCCTGGTTGGAAAAGCAGCAGGAAGCCTTTCAAAAGCTAAAAGATGTGTTGAGCAGCACTCCGGTGTTGTCATTACCTGACGGTACTGATGATTTCGTAGTATTCAACGACGCATCGAAGTTGGGTTTGGGTTGTGTACTTATGCAACGAGGTAAGGTGATTGCTTACGCCTCCCAACAGTTAAAGGATCACGAGGTTCGATATCCCACTCACGATTTAGAATTGGCGGCCATGGTTTTCGCTCTGAAGATTTGGCGACATTACCTGTACAGGACGAAGTGCCAGATCTTCACGGACCACAAAAGCCTATGCCATCTTTTTGATCAAAAGGATTTGAATCTGCGCCAAAGGAGATGGATTGAACTGTTAACCGACTACGATTGTAAGATCGAGTACCACCCAGGTAAGGCAAACGTAGTGGCGAAGGCTTTGAGTCGTAAAGAAAGAAGCGAAATCCCCAGCATTGTGGCTATGAGAGCCGAGATAGCGTTCAATCTGTTAGCCGAAATAAAGAAATGTCAAGCTGAGGCCCTTGGAACTGATAATCTCAAGAAAGAAAGGTTGGTCGGACAAGCGTCCTCGTTAGTGGACGACAGTCGGGGGGTGAAGTGTTTCTGTGGGAGGATCTGGGTCCCGAGATTCGGGGAACTCAGGAAAATGATTTTAGAAGAGGCTCACAAATCAAAGTATACGATTCACCCTGAAACTAATAAGATGTATGGAGATCTGCGGCGAGACTATTGGTGGCCCGGAATGAAAAAGGATGTGGCTCATTTTGTTGAGACCTGTGTAACGTGTTCGCGAGTGAAGATCGAACATCAAAGACCGTACGGAAAACTTCAGTCACTAGACATACCAATGTGGAAGTAGGATCAGATCACGATGGATTTCGTGACCCATTTGCCTAGAACTCCGAAGGGTTATGACGCTATTTGGGTGATCGTGGATCGACTAACAAAGTCAGCCCACTTTCTTCCTATACGAGAGTCTTACTCGTTGGAGCAGTTAGCCAAGTTATACGTTGATGAGATCGTAACCCTCCATGGCGTGCCTTCGTCGATAATATCCGACCGAGATAGCAGGTTTACCTCTAACTTTTGGAGAAGTTTCCAAAGAGAAATGAGATCGCAGATCAAGATGAGTACCGCTTATCACCCTCAGACCGACGGTCAGAGTGAGCGTACGATCCAAACATTGGAAGACATGTTGAGAGCATGTGCTTTAGATTTCCAAGGCTCTTGGGAAAAGCACCTACCATTGATCGAATTCGCTTATAATAACAGCTACCATTCGAGCATCAAGGCCGCGTCGTTTGAGGCACTCTATGGTAGAAGATGTCGGACACCGTTGTGTTGGAACGAGGTGGGTGAAAGATAGTTAGCCGGACCAGAATTGGTACAGCTGCCTTCGGACAAGATAGTCCAAGTACGTGAAAGGCTGAAGGTCGCTCGCGACCACCAAAAGAGTTATGCGGATAAAAGACGAAAAGACATAGAATTCCAGGTCGGAGATTTTGTATTGTTAAAGGTGTCCCCGTGGAAGGGAGTGGTACGATTTGGGAAGCGGGGTAACCTAAGCCCACGTTACATCGGACCATTCGAGATCACAGAGCGGATTGGGGAGGTGGCGTATAGGTTGGATCTACCGGAAGAACTGCGCAACATCCATAATGCGTTTGACGTGTCTAATCTAAGAAAATGTCTAGCCGACATGACTAAAACGGTTCCGTTAAATGACATTAAGGTGGACGAAAAGTTGAATTTTGTAGAGGAACCCAAAGCCATCACGGATTTCAAGGTGAGGAAGTCACGGAACAAAAAGACTAAGCTGGTTAAGGTGCAGTGACGACACCACAAGGGTCCAGAGGCGACCTGGGAGTTGGAGTCGGAAATAAAAGAAAGATACCCACACCTCTTCTGATAAGGAATTCCGGGGATGGAATTTTTTTTAAGGGGGAGTGTTGTAACAACCGGGTTTACTTTGGTAATTATGAAAGTTTTGTGGTCTTTTTGTGATAAATAAAAGTTAAGTTGATGGTCTGTTTGGTATATTGGTAAAAGGGGAATAGGGCACAAATCCCTAGGTCAAACCATTTGGTGAGAAATCAGTCTTTTGTTGTGCTTGTGGTGGTTGGCGGCTAAGACAAAGAGAAAGAGAAGGAGAGGGTTCTTGGGAGGAAATCAAAGAGGAGACTAATCAGAAATCGAAATCAACAAGGTAATCTTTGCTAATTCCGTTTTCCTTGTTGATGTAGTATTCCTCCCGTATTGAATCTGGATTTATAAGTCTGAAGGTGTAGATTCATGAGTTTTCACCTCTTTTCCTTCTAAATGGGTTTTAGGGTTTTTGTCTTGTTAAACCGATTTAGAAGTTTTTAAATGGATTAAGTGAGTATTTGAGGTTGGTGGATGAACCCTTGTATATATGTAATCGACTTAATGGAGAAAATCGGAGTATAAGTCAGTTTTAGACTTGTTAAGTTCGAACAACCGTGTTTTCCGGACACCAGTGTTCGGTGGTGTCCGGATAAGTTGCATGTGTCCGGGTAAGTGCCCCATGAGGATGTCCGGATGTTTCTTGGTATCCGGGTAGCTGAAGTCTCCGGATAAGCTTAGTGTCCGGGTAGTTTTCCCGGATAAGTCTAGCGTCCGGAAAACTGTTGTGTCCCGATAAGTCTAGCGTCCGGAAAACTGTGGTGTCCGAAAAAGTGTTGTGTCCGGAAAAGTGTTGTGTCCAGAAAAGTTCTGTGTCCGGGAAGGGATATCCGGACAGTAAGGCTGAGCTGTTTATCTGATGTAGATCTATTGCCTTAGGTGTTCTGTGGGTGTAACTTGAAGGTGTTTAGGAAGTGCATTGTACGTCAATCAAGGTGAGTTCCCTAAACCTTTTTACGGCTTAAAATATTAAACGTTTTCTTTACTGATTATGGTTCTTAAAGCGCATGAAATGTTTACAATTGAAATGCATGTTTCTTACGCACATACTTTTATGTCGATTGAAAGCTTGGTATGATGAAATGAGATAGAAGGACTTTTAAAGATTATATTTTCATGCCTATGAAATGTGTATGCATGTTATGTGATGTCGGTCTGCACTGCGAAATCTGAGAGCCTCGGGATCCGATGATCCCTTGGATGCGTATGACGAGACGGTAGGTTGGAATTTGTTTCCCTCCTAACCGGGTATCGGGGAGTCTGCCTGGGCCCCGATACGAGAGGGCCAAAGGGGAGTCTGTTTGGGCCCCGATCGCGGATGTTTATGTGATTCCCTATACAGTGCAGTACCATATGTGTGATAATTCATGAATTATTCTAAAATGATTCATGGTGGTTCATACATGTTGTTTTACGGAGGGAATTCACTAGACCTTTTGGTCTAACCCTCGCATTTTCAAAACTAAACCATTTTCAGGTAAGCATTCCGCGAGTTCCTCGGGGAAGAAATAGGAGGGGCATGGCATACTTGGAGATTAGAGCGACTCCAAGACTTAGACTAATGACATAGTTAGAGCTCGGCTGTGGATTTTGTAGACTTCCGCTGTCACTTTGTTAAGCTCATTTGTTGATGTATTGAACAAGTTAAATTTTGTAATGTAAAACGCTCAGTTTCTATGATTTTAATGCATGCCAAGTTTAGGGACGTTACAGTATTCTATCATTTCAGTTTTTCTTTGCTATCTTTGTTAATATTGGATGCTCAAAGGTGAAGAAAGAAGAAAGAACTCTAGATGTTTAGTTCTTCAATATTAGGTCAAAACCTTAGATATTTTCTTTAGACACTTGGTTCTTCATTAAACTAAAGAAAGCAGAACAAACTGGCAGAATAAACTGAGCTTAAAAGAAAACCTTAAATATAATAATAGATGATGCAACTATTAATGGTGCTATAAAAGGATATTTAAGAACTTGATATCCATCCCAACCCATATCCCAGTTAATAGTGGGCATTATCTGAAATTCAGCCAGAATGGATATTGTCCATATTCACATCCACTAATGTGGACATAGTCATAACTGTATCCCTAAAGCAGCATCCAATAACCAAATTTATATTGGGATTCTGGGACATTTGTCCACATACCTTAAGGGTTTTCTATTTGGTAATTCTATTGATGGTAAAAGATATTATAATTTTGTTTACGATTATATTAAATATATTAGATTTATTGGTTTTCATGTTGGAAATTGCAGAAGAGACCTAAAAAAATGAAGTGCCAAACTAAGGACTTGGTATATTTTGAGATTATCATGTTTATTTTAGCAATCAGTGAACTTCTAAATTTGTTTGTTTTCTAAATTCCTTTCTAATCTAAGCATTTCAAGTTCCTTTTGTTGCACTCAAGTTCTTTTTCCCTTATTGTACTAAGCATATTGATAAAACTATCATATTATGTATTCTAATTCAGTGCTTGAAGCTATCAGATTAATTAAAGCATGAATTGTCCTATGTTTATCGATCAAGAAAGTAGTAAAATCTCAAATACCATAAAACAACAAGAAACTACTATTAGATGAATGCAACACAAATGACACCAAATTAATAGCAAGAATTCAAAAGACCAAGATACCTCCATCAATAGATGTTATTTTTTCCCCAATTTAAAGTTGTGCAAATCACAAGATGGGACTACAATATGCAGCATTACATTGATGGTGCTCTTGTGTATTCATTGATAATGTATGGAAATTAAACCCAAAATACTTGGCCATATCGGCATTTTATCAAACACCTGATGGGCAATGATACAAACGGCGCATGATGAAATCAAAATCCCAAATTTATTCTAGTTTCTTTCTGTGACAATCAACAACAAAACAACTAACTTACAGAGTATCCTGATCGAACATTTATATGAATCAAAGAAGGCATGTGAAAACAGCACGCCTGTAGATTTCATGGTTTTTGGTCGTAAATTTGCAGAGCTACTGTCCTCCGGTGGCTTCAATCAAACAACACAAACATAAACACCAACAACAATGAAAAAAAGTACCAAACAGAGTCAACCCAACACCCATTTCTTCACCGAGCAACATCCCAAACACGGCAGTAGCAGCAAACGTCGTCGCATTGGTGACCGGAACAACAAGAGAGATCGGTGTGTCACTTAGAATTGAGAAAAAAGCAGCGGAAGCAGATAGGTTAACGATGAAAGGAACGGAGTACTGCCAAACTAAGAGGAGATTGAACCACTCAATGAGGGTTTTGAAAATTGGGTTTTTGGGGGTTTTGTTTGATGATGATTTCTGCTTAAGAATTTGTTAATCTAATAGTTAATACCTAAGGTCCCCAAGGATGATAGGTTTATGAAATTTGGAATATATATATATATATATATATATATATATATATATATACAAAAACATTTTAACCTAGAAGATATAAAGCTTGTCAAAATAATTAAAGAAAAAGTAAAAAAATATTAAACCTTTGGAATTACCATTAGTTACAGATTATATAATTATAGAGGTTGATGGTTGTAAAGAAGGATGTGGAGCAGTTCTTCTTTCTAAACCTAATAAATATAATACAAAAGAAACAGAAAAGATCTGTTCATATGCCAGTGGAAATTTTAACAAAATTGGTATGAATTGGACAAGCCTAGATTTTGAAATCCAAGCATTAATAAATGCTTTAGAAAAATTCAAAATCTTTTTACATAAAGAGTTCACAGTCAAAACAGATTGTGAAGCTATAGTTCGCTTTATAAAAAATGATCAAAGTAAATAAGTAAATAAGACAAGATGGATAAATTTACAAAACATTATACAAGGATGTGGTTACAAAATAAATTTTGAACATATTAAAGGAAAAGATAATGGGATAGCAGATATGTTATCTAGAAATCTTAACAAATTATTTGTTACAGATGGAGAAAAAAGATAAAGGGAAGAAAAAGGTTATACAACTGAGCATACTTACATTCAAACAAAACGATTCACAAACATGATTAATGTACAATGATGGGTATAATATTCCTAACAAGGACAGTTTGCTAAATCTCATACAGAAGAAAAGAATATTTTCAAAATTTGACCTAAAGTCAGGATACAATCAGTTACAGAAAAAAAAAGGAAAATTATCCACTGTCTATACTATTAATCTCCGCTTACCGGCTATAATCCAGCGGAAGCACTGTAAGTATGTACTTTTATGTGTTCCGTAGTTTATTACTTTCATAACGGTTTAATGGAAACCCAAAAAATCCACCTGCCCCTTATTGGTAACAGAGCATAGTACGATTCTAAAGGTTTAAAAGACTTAGTCAGGCTCGCTAGTGGCAGTTGAAGTCCACGTTTGTCGAGAACCCGCTAAGGTGAAAATCCAGGGATCATATTATGTAATGATAAAAATTTGAAGGTTATGATGAATTTAAAGGTCAAGATAAACCTCAGTTTATTTGTTGTTTGCATATTTAAAATTTTAATGGGATATATGAATATATTATGAAAAGGAGTAAGGAATCTGGGTAGATACTAAAAGATAGGATTTCTTTTAAAAATTGATTCAAAAATTTCATCTGCTGAATTAAAAAGGTTAGACTTCTTAAATCTCGAATTCAAAGAAAAACTTGAAATTAATAATATTACTGCTCTTCAATATTATAAGTTTTCTTGTAGATTTAAAAATACGTTCAAACATAGTTTACACACAGATAATATACATTTAAACGGAATAACAGATTTAATAATAAATCTAGGTTTTAATTTAGAAAAGAAGCTACAAATAATCGAAACACGTTACACACAGTAGAAAAACTAGCTAATCACACTCATAAAAAGACTGAATTAATAAACAAAATAATAGACAATCTAAGCTACATAAAAGAACAAAACAATCAAATTATAAAAGATCTTAGAGAAATAAAAAGAATCACACCTACTAAACAAGAAATCAACAGCTAAACTATTTACTAGAAAACAAAAACCTTCTAAAAATAGAAAATAAAATAACAAATTTAGAAGTATTAATAAAAGATATAAAAACAATTGTAGAAGGATAAATCTGGAGTTATCCAAAGAATATAAAAAGGCTTTAGAAGACGTCAAAAAATACAAACCTATAGAAAATAAAGAAGAAATCACAGGTTTTACCAAATACACAGGACAAAATAAAAGTGATAGCCACTATCCACTTTTATTTAATTTTATTATCAATCTAATATTACAGGTTATTGAAAAATTAAACAAAATAATTAACATATTAGAAGATAAAAAAGAAACAAATACAACTAAAGAAAGTGATATTGACAAGATCACCAAAGCAATAAATAAATTAAATATAGAAGATATTAAAATAAACAGAAAACCCAAACCATATACACACCGGTTACCAGAAAATGAATAATCAAAACAGGATTTTTCTAGGAAGAAGCAGAACATTACAAGAAGCAAGGAGCTCAACAAGTAATATACAAGACACAATAACATCGGAGTCTTTTTTTTAACAGAATTGTTAGAAGAGGACCATGCTCAAATTCCTCACAACAAAATATACAATTAGAAGAAGAAATAGACTTAGACAGAAATATAAATCTTTATAATCAACACCAATTAGATATTCTAAATCCTAGAGTATTGTATCAAACAGGAATTTTAAACATAAATACAGTGTTAATCCAAAGTAGTAGAGAAGAAAGTTTAAGAGTAACAGACAAATCAGTAACATTAGACTTGTTCTCACCGGACACTATACAAAGGATAAAACAATCAGGAAAACATTTTGTACACATAGGACTAGTAATCATAGGGATTAAAGCATTAGACAGAAAAAATTTAGGGACAAAATTATTAGCCCTATTATTAGACAAAAGTTGGAAAACAGAGTTAAAAAAGACAATAATTTCAGGAATGGAAATAGACCTTAGCCAAAATACAGCGTTATTTTATTGCACACCAGGAATTCTAAAAGACATAAATGATCTACAAAATATAAAAATAGCTCTACAAACAAAGGGATATGAAAATTATGAAGGAAATAATATAGTAATAAGCATAGGAGTGCTAGGAAAGGCTAACAACCGATCAGGAATGAAATACAAAGTTAACATTGAAGGAATTGTAAACACAATAGCTTCAAAATCTATACAAATGATAGACCCAATAAAAATAGATCCTGAAGAATTAGCACGATTAGAATGACAATTAAATGACTTAAAAAGTCAAGAAGACGAAATATTGGTACCAAAAAGAAGTTATATATATGAAGATAATGATGGATCACAAAGCTTGAGATTTGTAGACTTTAAAAAAGAGTCATCTAACAATAAAGATGACGAAGAAACAGAATATAATTTTATGAATACAGAATATGATACACAACCGAATTATGATACAGAAAAAGAAGATAGTGAAACTCTAATAGGATTTGACAAATTCGAAGAAGAAGAATTTGACTACAGTTTAATAGATTACTTAGAACAAGAATAAATTACGGGGTGTAAAACAGAAGAAACTAACAAAACATTAGAACAAATTATTAATAGAAAATTCACAGAATTAAACATACAAGAAGAAACTGATGATATGATCATTGAGTGTATGACAGAATTAGGAATGACATATGAAGAAAGCTACAAAATTATTATAATTTACCATTAGTTGAAAATATTATACAAGGCAAAACAATGTTATCAGAGTTCTACAAACAAGATCAGAATTTTATGGATGAAAATATGTATGGTCCATATAATCCATATAAAAGAAAAATGCCAAAAATAGAATGGGGAGAAACAGGAACCTCTACACGAGATACATCAGGAAGAGAATCTTGGTCAAAACCCTCTACAAATTATCAACAAGAGTCGAATTCTGTAGGAAAAGGCAACAGATTACCTATACGAAGCATATTTAGTAGCAGTATGTTACTATTAGAACAACAAAAACCACAGTTATGGATAGATGAATCTTAATATGGGAACATACAGTGGTAAGAATGTGGGAAACAAACAAAAAAGATAGCATGGATATGTTTTCTTATTTAGAAACCACATTAGGCCCAATATCTCTAGGAATTTGGCAAAGCAAAAAAGCCCAAGATCCAGATGAAATAAATAGGCTAAAAGCCCTACGAGAAAATCCATACAACTTCACATCACAAATAGGAACTCTTATTCTAGGAGTTGATCCAACCAAAAACAATAGCCTTATACAAGAAACTCTATCAGAAACCTAGAACAATTAAGTATAGCAGACATGAAGTATATAAACGAATTCACAATAGACTTTTCAAGATTATTATCTCAAACAGGACAAGCAATGGATGATAATCTATGCGACAAATATTTTATAAAATTACCAGGAGATTTAGGAAAAAATATACATGATACATGGAAACAAACATATGGTGAACAAAAATATTTAGGTATAGGACCTAGAATAACATATACATTTAAAATATTAGAAGATAGATGCAAAGAAGTTGCTTTACAAGAACAGTTAAAAAAGAATACCTATGCGTTTTGTAAAACAACAATTTATACACCACAAGCTTATGGTCATTATGATTATAAAAGGAAAAAATTGAGAAAAAATACAACATATCAAAAAGGGTACAAACCTGATTATAAAAACAAATATGTCAGAAAGCCACAAACACGAAAATGTAAATGTTTCATCTGTGGAGATGAAAAACATTTAGCTAACAAATGTCCTAATAAAAGCAAAAATACAGAAAGAAGTAATCTAGTAGAACAAATAGGAGATTACGAAATAGAATCCTTAGAAACAGATAATTATGAAAATGAATCGGTATACAACATATATAGTGATAGAGATGAAGAAAAATTAACAAAAATCACATATACATATGTTAATACAAAACAAATAGAATGTGAACATGATTGGATAAGCCAAAGAGGCAACAACTATATAAAATGCTATAATTGTGGATATTATCCCAGCATGGACAAAAGATCACAATGTAACATTTGCTTCAAAGAAATATGCTATTTATGTCTTAAAAAGTTATTTAACCAAGAAATAACAATAACAAAAGAAACAAATAAGACATTAGACACAAACACATATTACGAAAAAAATAGAAAAACTAGAAATAATAGCAAAATTACATAAACTAAAAATCGATAATATGGAAGAAAAATTAAAACATATAGAAGACATAGTAGAAAATAAAAAACAGAAAGACGAAAAATTCGAAGTAACTCAAATGTCTGAAGAACATGAGCATACTTACATTCAAACAAAAGGATTCACAAACATGATTAATGTACAATGTAGATTATGGCTAGATAGTAACAAATTCCTTGATCTAACAGCATTATTAGATACAGGAGCAACAAAAAGTGTAGTTTCTTATACTTTAATTCCTAAAAACTATCATAAAGAGTTACCTTATAAATTAGTAACTAGAACAATTGAAAGTAGACTTATTTCAATTACACACTATGTAGAACCAACAAGAATATAATTTTTAGATTTTGCAGGAAATTATAGTATTAAATATGAAATACCACAAGTAAACATAAATCCTGAATATATAAAATCAACAGATTTTGTACTCGGATTAAATTTTATCTTCGGATTAAATGGTGCTATCAACATTACTAAGAATTGTATTACATTAAGTAAACATATTTAATGCTTTCCTACAAATAGGTATACTAATACATCAGAATTCGCTCGAAAGCGTGGTAAACAAAGTAACTTAGAATTTTTAAAAAATAACCAAAATAAAACCTTAGTTGAAAACGAATCAATAAAATTACTCACATATTTCTTAACATATGAATTAGAAAAAGGAATAGAAATTACAAAAAGTATAAATCACCCTACTATTTTACATTTAGAAAAGATAGGACTCATAGGTGAATACATAAGAAATTCAAAAGTTAAACATATATGTAAATTCAAAATAAAAAACCCCAATATAACAATCCGAACAGCTAATATAGTATATTGCCCTTTAGATAAGGAAGAATTTAAAAAACAAATACCGGAAATGATGGAACAAAAATTAATTAGAAAATCTGAAAGTCCTCGCAGATTTGCAGCATTTATAGTAAAAAATCACAGTGAAATAAAAAGAGGAAAAGCCAGAATAGTATATAACTACAAAAGGCTTAATGACAATACAGAAGATGATGGTTATAATATTCCTAACAAGGACAGTTTGCTAAATCTCATACAGAAGAAAAGAATATTTTCAAAATTTGACCTAAAGTCAGGATACAATCAGTTACAGCTTGAAGAAACCTTCAAACCATGGACAGCCTTCACATGTTCAGAAGGACAGTATGAATGGAATGTTCTTAGTTTTGGACTCAAGAACGCACCATCTATATTTCAAAGATTCATAGACAATATATTTCTTAGATATGATTTCTGTTTAGTATACATTGACGATACCTTGGTTAGCGAAACAGTACAGGAGCATGAAAAGCACCTACAACAGATATTTGAAGAAATAAAGAAGAATGGTATAGTAGTATCCAAAAGAAAAATGGATCTATTTAAAAAAAAATATCTTTTCTAGGCCTAGAAATCGGTAATGGAAAGATAGAATTACAATCACATATTTCTACAAAAATATTAAATTTTCCAGAAAAAATTGAAGGTCTTAAACAAATACAAGCCTTTTTAGGTCTGGTAAATTATCCTCGAAAATTCATCCCAGATCTTTCAAAATTAGTAGGACCTTTATATAGTAAAACAACAAAAAATGGTCAAAAACATTTTAACCTAGAAGATATAAAGCTTGTCAACATAATTAAAGAAAAGGTAAAAAATATTAAACCTTTGGAATTACCATTAGTTACAGATTATATAATTATAGAGGTTGATGGTTGTAAAGAAGGAGGGGGAGCAGTTCTTCTTTCTAAACCTAATAAATATAATACAAAAGAAACAGAAAAGATTTGTTCATATGCTAGTGGAAATTTTAACAAAATTGGTATGAATTGGACAAGCCTATATTTTGAAATCCAAGCATTAATAAATGCTTTAGAAAAATTCAAAATCTTTTTACATAAAGAGTTCACAGTCAAAACAGATTGTGAAGCTATAGTTCGCTTTATAAAAAATGATCAAAGTAAAAAAGTAAATAAGACAAGATGGATAAATTTACAAAACATTATACAAGGATGTGGTTACAAAATAAATTTTGAACATATTAAAGGAAAAGATAATGGGATAGCAGATATGTTATCTAGAAATCTTAACAAATTATTTGTTACCGATGGAGAAAAAAGATAAAGGGAAGAAAAAGGTTATACAACCTATCAGGTATCCATCCTCAATGAGCATCTCATCAGACGAGGAAAAGGTCAGTACACAGACTGTTAATACACATATCATAGATACCAACAAGCTAATGCAAGCAACTATGAACTCACAGATGCTACAAACAGAGGAATTTTACAATTCTTCACAGATACCACGGTTTTGTGAAAGTTTGGATAAAATAGCCTCTTCACAGTTCACACAAGAAAAATATCAAACAAATGGTTACACACAATCTGGTTCTTCAAAAAATACACAGAGTACACAAAATAGAACAGATTCGACCATTTCATTTGGCAGCTATGTATTACAAAAGTGTTTTGAAATTAATAAAAAGATTAGACCCATTACGGGCATGGAACTGACAGAAAGACAACAATGTTTACTGGATAATTTATGGCATATTCAAACCATGCCCCAAGTATCAAAATTCAAAGTCCAGATCTTAAATGCTCTAAGCATTTACTTTTTTGAACAAAGCCATAAAACCCCAGAAAAAGGACAAATAAAACGTTTTTCACACTATGTGATCTTTAAAGGGACAAAAACCGGAATTTTCAATAAATGGGAAACAGTTGCAAAATTCATCCGGTGCCCACAACCCATTTACAAAGGATTTTATAGTTTTTCCGAAGCTATGAAAATAGCTAAAGAACATTTTGGGTTAGAAAATATCTTCATAGAACCCGAAGAAGTTAAAACATTTTCCGAAATGGCAAGAACAAATCCTGAGCAAATGATTAGGGCTCAAGAAGAAGTAATTGCCAATTTACAGAAACAACTGATGAAAAAATCTGGATAAGATACATCACCCATACCAACCCAGATTGAAAATTCAGTTTTAAAGCAAAAGATTTCTCTTCTTGAAGCAAAAAATACACAACTTCTACAAAAGCTTGAGAAAAAAGAAACAACCACAGCTGTACACAAAGATTTCAACAGTTTTAAAGCAAGGATCCTAGATATGCCTTTAAAACAAACTATGCAACCACTTTTCGAAAACTTCCAAAAATTCGAACAGATGGTCTCCGACAGAGTGTGCACAGAATTCCCAATGCTTCTATACAAGTTACAACAAGACATCATCAACATTGCATTTCAAGAAAAAACGTACAAGGGCGTTACAATCGTTCAAAGAACACGTCAAGATGAAAGACAAGTTCTGACCAACATCTTCATACTACAAATTAACCTGAAGGTTACAGACATGTCAGACGATCAAATCCTTGGTTTCTACCATATTGGAATGATCGATTACATCGAATTCAGTCTAAACCCAAAAACAGAGACACTTCTCAACAAGTTTGGGGAAAAGTTCATTCTCACAGCCAAAAATATAGCATCCCATTCATCTAGTCCAATGATAGGATGTAAGATCTTCGCATCATTTCCTGAAGCAAATAGTCATACATACAGACCTGAGAGAAAACGCATATTCATCAGCCATGATAAAGATGAACAAAATGCACTAAGGAAGGAAGCATGCAGCCTCAAATACACATGGTGGGATAATATCAAAAACTCAGAATCACTTCAACAACAGATAGGAAGGATGATTACCCAAGAACAAAAAACACCAGCACTTCCAGAAAAATCTTCCACCGTACATGGGGTAAACAGTACAAATTAGTTGCAGAAGGACACTATACACATATATTCGTTCACAACAACCGGATAATAATTCTTCCGTTCATCGGAGAAGACGACTCTAGCCCAATCCTCATAGACAACATGGATGAAAGAGACAAATATGATGGTACGGATCCAGGTTCACCACAGTCCATCGACAGTACCCACAGGGATTTCTAGAAGGCTTCGTAAGCAATGACGAAATCAACGCATAATTTTTGAAATTGGCCGACAGAATACTATAAGCTTTTACTATTTGTGTTTTGACTTCTTTGTAAAATTTTACTTTTTAGAACGATAGGACTTTTATTTTTGACAAACCTGTATTAGTTTTGTCGTTTGATAATTATTTAAGAATCTTGTACAGTTTCTTTAGGCCTATTTAAGACGACCTTTCTCTCATTTGAAAAACCACCCCCAAAAAACCCGAGAAATCAATAGAATGCATTTTCTCTCATGGCTCTCTAAACTCTATCTTCCTATCTTCTTAGTCTAAGTCCAGTAGTTCTTACACTCCTTTCGATATTCATAGTATATCCCATACCAAAAAAAGGAAAATTATCCGCTGTCTATACTATTGTAACAACCGGGTTTCGTTTGCAAGTTTTTAAGTTTTGTGGTCATTATGCAAGAAGCGAAAGTTAAGTAGAGGGACTATTGTGCAATTAGTGAAAGATATAAAAGGACTACAATCCCTAGGGCAGCCTCTATTTTATAGAAAATCAGTATTTTGTGTGTGTGTGTGTGCTTTTGGTGGTTGGCGGCTAAGAGGATAGAGAGGATAAGAATATAAAGGCTGGAAGCTCTCATCTTGTGCAAAGAATTTGTTAAGGTAATCTTCTAACATGTTTCTTCTGCTTAATTCAAGTCTATTACTCTTATTTGTTCTTGATTTGGGGAGGAAATCGTGAAGGATTGTTAGAGTTTACCTAAACATCTCCTTTTTGAATATTTTTTAGTTTTATTGCTAATGTGCCGATTTGGTGGTTTATAATGGAATTTATTCACTGATTATGACTAGTGAATGAACCCCTATGGTTGTCTAATCGAGATGGTGTCAAATAATCGAGTTTTAATCACTTTTAGATATCTGAGGTCCGAAACAGCCGTAGTTTCCGGACACTGGCTTTTTAGTGGTGTCCAGATAGGTTGCAAGTTTTCGGGTGAGTTCCTTGGTATCCGGATAGAAGGAGTCTCCGGGTAGATTTTGGTGTCCGGAAGGTTTTGTCCGGAAAGTAGTGTGTCCGGGTTAGTGTCCGGAAAGCTGTTGTGTCCGGAAAGCTGTTGCGTCCGGAAAGTAGTTGATACCCGGAGAGTAGTTAGTGTCCGGATAGTTCTGGATTAGTGTTACTGATTAAGGATTTATCTGATCTTCTAGGTATCACGTTTGGTTAACCCGAGGGTAGAACGAGTGTGCATTCAGTGACATCAAGGTGAGTTCTCTCAACCCTTTTATGACTTACTATGTTTTACTGATATGGTTTCTTGAACGAGCATGAATCATTTTATAAATGTTATGTATGTTTCGCATGAAATGCATATTTACTCAGCAAATGAAATAACCCCTAATGTTTTCTTAAATATGATTTCGAAATGTTATGTGCATGCGATGTGGAGTCGGTTTACACGGTAGGGTCAGGGTACTTGGGGATTTGATAATCCCTTGGGCATATGAAGGTTAGCTTGTAGGTTGGAATTCGTTTCCTCCTACATGAAGGAACAGGGGGTCCACTTGGACTCCGGTGTAGCCGAGAGGGTGTCTGTTAGGCCCCGATCGTGATAGCTTATGCGATCCTTGAACCCTGTGTTGAACCTAGTTCGATGCTTATGTGAAGGATATGGATTGTTTTCAATGAAATGAATTTTATACTGTGATAAATGTTTTATGGAGGGAATTCACTAGACCTTTTGGTCTAACCCTCAGTTTTCAAAAACTAAACCATTTTCAGGTAAGCGCGTTACGAGTTCTTCTAATAAGAACTAGGAGATGGCATGGAGGATATGGAGCTTAGAGAGACTCCAGAATCTTGATGACCCATAGATAGAGCTCTCGGTTGTGGAATAGAGACTTCCGCTATCAATTTTTATTTAGCATAGAAGGATGAATGTTTATGGACAAGTTTAATTATGTAATCTGAATGCTTATTTCTGGATGAATGCATGTTATGTTTTTGGGACGTTACAAATGGTATCAGAGCCTTAGTTTAAGGGATTTAGGTGACCAGTCGGGCCTAAACTTAAACTATAAGATGAGGAACACAGCCGAGACATAGGATTGCCTCTAGGAACGATCACTAAAATGCGCTAGGAAATAAGGTGCCAAGGACAAACGTGTAAGGTAAGTTTGGGATTGCACCTGGCCAGTGTAATTATGAACTTACAGGTACATGGGCGTGCTTAAAATTACCTTCTATAGCAAATTTATTGTGTCATGTTTAGCAAGGGTTAACTGTTGTTTTCTTTCAGTAGTAGCGAAATGGCTGGGAGAACTATGAGAAGTAGGTCAGCACCTGCTGTGCCAAAGAATCAAGATGATGTAGTACTAGAGAATGGACCGGTGGAACCAACGAGGGAAACTGTTACCCGTGGAAGGGGAAGGGGTAGGGGTCGTGGAAGGGGTCGAGGAAGAACGCCCCGCCGTGCCGCCACTCAAGTGGCCGGGGACGGGGGACATCCGACCCGACGAACGACTCGTGTGACCAGGAGGACTCAGAGTGCGGAATTTCCCGCCCACCAAGAAGACTCAATTCAGGAGAGCTCAGCTACCGTAAGAAGAGGAAATCCGACAAGGGGACGTGGTCGAGGCCGTGGATCTACATTTGTCACTCGAGAGAATCTGGCTACTGAGCTGGGTAAGATTCAAGAGACGTTGCAAGCTCTCTTTGCTAAGCAGAATGAGTCCGCCTCGGGCAGCAAAGAGGCGAGTGAGAACAGGGAAAGTGTAGAACTGTCAAGCCCGGTAGAAACGGGTACTGGGAGTCCCTCGAAAGCAATATCTCTGGTAGTGAATGAGTCAGCAGCTAAAGGGTGCATGTTAGAGCATTATTGTATTCAAGATTTATTGTAAAGTCTTGTAATTAGTCAAAGCTTGTAAAGTCAAATGTAAAAGTCAAAGTCATGAAAAGTCAAAGTAGATTAGATTTAATGCTTTGTAATCCTAGGTATAAATAGGATTAGTTAGCTTGGATGTTAAGCAAGTCAAAAGAAAGCAATTCATTAGTGATCTTAATTGTAATATTCATTAGTTATAAGGCCTTTACCTCATGAAAGCCCCCTACTTTCAAGGGCGAGTGTGACCCTGTCATGGAAATGAAATGGGTGAAGGAAATGGAGCTGGTATTTGACACGTGTAAGTGTGGCGATGGGGATAGGGTGATGTTTGCTCTATCCATGTTGAAATCTGATGCAGTTTACTGGTGGGATGCCGAAACTGGGGGAAAGGGTTCGGCAATGGCTAAAGGGATGTTGTGGGAGATGTTTGTGAACAAGTTTAAAGCTCAGTTCTATCCGCTCGCGGCAGTGAAAAGGTTGGAAGAAGAGTTTCTGGGTTTAGAACAGGGTGGAATGACGGTACGAGAGTATACTTCTAAGTTCATCGAGACATCTCGTTTTGCTGATTTGTATGTGCCCACAGAGGAACGACGAGTGGAACGCTTCATTCATGGGATGAAAAGTAGCATCCGGGAGCTGGTTCTGACAAGGAACCCCACTAACTTTCAGGCGGCCATCAACACGGCCGAGCTTATCGAGAAAGAGAAGAATCGCCAGACTTCTGAGAAAGGCGGTGAGAAACGCAAGTGGGATGGACCGGGGAATGATTACAGGAAGGGGAAAGTGCTCCGACCGGAAAGCCGTGTGAATAAAGAGGTTGCTGGGAAGTCGTTCCCGAAGTGCAATAGGGTGCACCGGGGAGAGTGCATGGCAGGTTCAAACTCATGCTACCGGTGTGGCTTGCCCGGTTACTTGGCAAGGGATTGTCAGAGTGGGGGAAAATCTTGTTACCAATGCGAGGCTACTGGACACTGGCGGAATGATTGTCCGCAGTTGAAAAAGGGTGGGTCAACTCAGTATGGAGAGCGTCAGGGAAGTAAGGGCAGTGATAAGGGAGCAGAACCGGCGCGTCCGAAGGGGCGTGCGTTTTGCATGACTGCGGAAGAGGCGGAAGAAGTCGCCGATGTGGTGGAAGGTACATTTCTAGTGAACTCTCTATGTGCCAAGGTGCTATTTGATTCGGGAGCAAATCGCTCTTTTGTATCACATGCTTTTATGAAATATTTGGGGGTGAGGCCTAGACGTTTGGAGAGAGGACTAGAGGTGGAAACTGCCAATGATAGTCGAGTGTACGTAAAGGAGGTAGTAGAGGATTGTGTCATAGATATAGAAGGGAGGTTGGTGTCTATGAAACTTTATCCCATGGAAATGGGAGAGTTTGATTTGGTGTTGGGCATGGACTGGTTAGCCGCGAATGATGCGAACATCGTTTGCAACAAAAAGCTGATCAGGATTTAATCACCTGACGAGGATCCCATAGTGATTTACGGAAACCGCCGTGATAGAAAGAATAGCCTTATCTCTATGATTAGGGCTACTAAGTGTCTGAAGAAGGGGTGCCATGGATTTTTGGCGCACGTGTTAGATGTGAAGAAAGAGAAGCGTGGGGTGGGTGATGTGCGAGTAGTAAACGAGTACCCGGAAGTATTTCCCGATGACTTGACAAGTCTACCTCCGGATCGTCAGATCGAGTTCAAAATTGATTTGATGCCTGGAGCGGTACCAATTGCCCACGCACCATATAGATTGGCGCCATCCGAAATGAAGGAAATGATGACTCAGTTGCAGGAGTTGTTAGACAAAGGATTCGTTAGACCGAGTACGTCTCCATGGGGAGCACCTGTGCTCTTCGTGAAGAAGAAGGACGACACTATGCGTATGTGCATAGATTACCGTGAACTCAACAAGGTCACGATCAAGAACAAGTACCCGATACCGAGAATTGACGACCTGTTCGATCAGTTACAGGGGGCAAATTACTTCTCCAAGATAGACTTGAGGTCGGGTTATCACCAACTCAAGGTAAGGGAGGAGGATGTGCCGAAGACCGCGTTCAGAACCAGGTATGGGCACTACGAATTTTGGGTGATGCCGTACAGGCTAACCAACGCCCCGACAACATTCATGGACTTAATGAATAGGGTATGCCAACCTTATTTAGACCAGTTCGTGATAGTGTTCATTGACGATATCCTAATATTTTCGAGATCGGAAGCGGAACATGAAAGTCACCTGCGGACGATTCTTGAACTGTTAAAGCAAGAGAAACTGTACGCGAAGTTTTCCAAATGCAAATTTTGGTTGAGAGAGGTGCAATTTCTCAAACACGTGGTGTCTAAGAAGGGAATCATGGTTGATCCTGCTAAGATTGAAGCCATCCGAGACTGGGAGCAGCCTAAGAACCCGTCAGAAGTGCGAAGTTTCCTTGGTCTGGTCGGCTACTACCGAAAGTTCATCAAGGACTTTTCGCGTATCGCCACGCCACTAACGTCTTTGACCAAGAAGAATGTCAAGTTCACCTGGGCTGAGAAGCAAGGAGAAGCTTTCCAAAGACTGAAGAATATGCTGAGTAGCGCTCCAGTTTTGTCATTACCTGATGGGTCTGATGACTTTGGCGACATTACCTCTACGGGACGAAGTGCCAGATCTTCACGGACCACAAGAGCTTATGTCATCTCTTCGACCAAAAGGAGTTGAATATGCGCCAAAGAAGATGGATTGAGTTATTGACCGACTATGACTGTAAGATCGACTATCATCCAGGCAAGGCAAATGTTGTGGCGGACGCTTTGAGTCATAAGGAACGAAGCGAAACCCCCAGTATTGTGGCCATGAGGGCCGAAGTGACGTTCAATTTGTTGAAAGAGATAACGATTTGTCAAGAGGAGGCGCTCGGAGAGGAAAATCTCAAAAAGGAAAGGATGGTGGGACAAACATCCTCACTAGTGGAAGATGGTAGAGGGGTGAAGTGCTTTGGTGGGAGGAGCTGGGTCCCAAAACTTGGTGAACTCAGGAAAGTGATTCTAGAAGAAGCTCACAAATCAAAGTACTCGATCCACCCCGGGACTAATAAGATGTATGGAGATCTAAGATGAGATTATTGGTGGTCTGGAAAGAATAAAGATATAGCTCATCTCGTGGAGACCTGTATGACGTGTTCGCGTGTAAAAATCGAACATCAATGACCCTACGGGAAGCTTCAGTCCTTGGAGATACCGATGTGGAAGTGGGATCAGATCACGATGGATTTCGTAACCCATTTGCCTAGAACTCCGAAGGGTTATGACGCTATTTGGGTGATCATAGATAGACTAACGAAATCAGCTCACTTCCTGCCTATACGAGAGTCTTTCTCGTTGGAACGGTTAGCAAAGTTGTACATCGACGAGAAAGTAACCCGTCACGGTGTGCCTTCGTCGATAGTTTCTGACCGAGATAGCAGGTTTACCTCAACGTTTTGGAGGAGTTTCCAAAGAGAAATGGGATCGCAGAACAAGATGAGTACCGCTTATCATCCTCAGACCGATGGTCAGAGTGAGAGGACGATCCAAACGTTGGAAGACATGTTAAGAGCGTTAGCTTTAGATTTCCAAGGCTCTTGGGAAAAGCATCTACCTTTAATCGAGTTCGCTTACAATAACAGCTATCACTCGAGCATTAAGGCAGCGCCGTTTGAGGCACTCTATGGGAGAAAATGTCGGACTCCTTTGTGTTGGAACGAAGACGGAGAAAGGCAGTTAGCCGGGCCGGAGTTAGTACAACAGTCTTCGGACAAGATAGTCCAAGTGCGTGAAAGACTGAAGGTCGCTCGTGACCGACAGGAGAGTTATGCGGATAAGCGATGGAAAGACATAGAATTCCAAGTCGGAGACCATGTTTTATTAAAGGTGTCCCCTTGGAAGGGAGTGGTACGATTTGGGAAACGGGGGAAACTAAGCCCACGTTACATCGGACCATTCAAGATTACGGGACGAAATGGCGAAGTGGCGTATAGGTTGGACCTACCGGAAGAACTGCGCAACATCCACAATGCGTTTCACGTATCCAACTTGAGGAAATGTCTAGCTGACGTAACCAAAACAGTGCCGTTGAATGACATAAAGGTGAATGAGAAATTAGGCTTTGTAGAGGAACCCGAAGCCATCGCGGATGTCAAGGTAAGGAAGTCCCGAAACAAGGAAACCAGGCTGGTAAAGATACAGTGGCAACATCACAAAGGTCTAGAGGCGACTTGGGAGTTGGAGTCGGAAATGAAAGCTAGATACCCGCATCTTTTCCAATAAGGAATTCCGGGGACATAATTCTTTTAAGGGGGAGTGTTGTAACGACCGGGTTTCGTTTGCAAGTTTTTAAGTTTTGTGGTCATTATGCAAGAAGCGAAAGTTAAGTAAAGGGACTATTGTGCAATTAGTGAAATATATAAAAGGACTACAATCCCTAGGGCAGCCTCTATTTTGTAGAAATCAGTATTTTGTGTGTGTGTATGCTCTTGGTGGTTGGCGGCTAAGAGGATAGAGAGGAGAAGAAGTTAAAGGTTGGAAGCTCTCATCTTGTGCAAAGAATTTGTTAAGGTAATCTTCTAACATGTTTCTTCTGCTTAATTCAAGTCCATTACTCTTATTTGTTCTTGATTTGGGGAGGAAATCGTGAAAGATTGTTAGAGTTTACCTAAACATCTCCTTTTTGAATATTTTGGAGTTTTATTGCTAATGTGCCGATTTGGTGGTTTATAATGGAATTTATTCACTGATTATGACTAGTGAATGAACCCTTATGGTTGTCTAATCGAGATGGTGTCAAATAATCGAGTTTTAATCACTTTTAGATGTCTGAGGTCCGAAACAGCCGTAGTTTCCGGACACTGACTTTTTAGTGGTGTCCGGATAGGTTGCAAGTTTCCGAGTGAGTTCCTTGGTATCCGGATAGAAGGAGTCTCCGGGTAGATTTTGGTGTCCGGAAGGTTTTGTCCGGAAAGTAGTGTGTCTGGGTTAGTGTCCGGAAAGCTGTTGCGTCCGGAAAGCTGTTGCGTCCGGAAAGTAGTTGATACCCGGAGAGTAGTTGGTGTCCAGATAGTTCTGGATTAGTGTTACTGATTAAGGATTTATCTGATCTTCTAGGTATCACGTTTGCTTAACCCGAGGGTAGAACAAGTGTGCATTCAGTGACATCAAGGTGAGTTCTCTCAACCCTTTTATGACGTACTATGTTTTACTGATATGGTTTCTTGAACGAGCATGAATCATTTTATAAATGTTATGTATGTTTCGCGTGAAATGCATATTTACTCAGCAAATGAAATAACGCCTAATGTTTTCTTAAATATGATTTCAAAATGTTATGTGCATGCTATGTGGAATCGTTTTACACGGTAGGGTCTGGGTACTTGGGGATTTGATAATCCCTTGGGCATATGAAGGTTAGCTTGTAGGTTGGAATTCGTTTCCTCCTACATGAAGGAACAGGGGGTCCACTTGGTCTCCGGTGTAGCCGAGAGGGTGTCTGTTAGGCCCCAATCGTGATAGCTTATGCGATCCCTGAACCCTGTGTTGAACCTAGTTCGATTCTTATGTGAAGGATATGGATTGTTTTCAATGAAATGAATTTTATAATGTGATAAATGTTTTATGGAGGGAATTCACTAGACCTTCTGGTCTAACCCTCGGTTTTCAAAAACTAAACCATTTTCAGGTAAGCGCGTTACGAGTTCTTCTAATAAGAACTAGGAGATGGCATGGAGGATATAGAGCTTAGAGCGACTCCAGAATCTTGATGACCCATAGATAGAGCTCTCGGCTGTGGAATAGAGACTTCCGCTGTCAATTTTTGTTTAGCATAGAAGGATGAATGTTTATGGACAAGTTTAATTATGTAATCTGAATGCTTATTTATGGATGAATGCATGTAATGTTTTTGGGACGTTACAACTATTAATCTCCGCTTACCAGCTACTCTGGTGCTTCCGCTTACCAGCTATAATCACTATAAGTATGTACTTTTATGTGTTCCGTAGTTTATTACTTTCATAATGGTTTAATGGAAACCCAAAAAATCCACCAATAGAAAGCATTTTCTCTCATGGCTCTCTAAACTCTCTCTTCGTATCTTCTTAGTCTAAGTCCAGTAGTTCTTACTCTCCTTTCGATCTTCATAGTATATCCCATACCAAAAAAAAATTAACTTATGATTTTAAATAACCTTTATATACAATATGAAAAAATAATCAAATAATAATTAAAAAATAATACTGATTGATAATTAAAATATATTCATTAATATTAAAAAATAAATAAAAATACTTTATATTATTAACAATAATTCTAAATAATTAAAATTTAATATAAATATATAATTAAAATTTAATTTAATCCAGGTTCACCACAGTCCATCGAAAGTACCCACAAGGATTTCTAAAAGGCTTCGTAAGCAATGACGAAATCAACGCATAATTTTCGGAATTGGCCGACAGAATACTATAAGCTTTTACTATTTGCGTTTTGGCTTCTTTGTAAAATTTTACTTTTTAGAACGATAGGACTTTTCTTTTTGACAAACCTGTATTGGTTTTGCCGTTTGATAATTATTTAAGAATCTTGTACAGTTTCTTTAGTCCTATAAAGTATAAATTACCCTACTATTTTACATTTAGAAAAGATAGGACCCATAGGAGAATACATATGAAATTCAAAAGTTAAACATATTTGTAAATTCAAAATAAAAAACCCCGATATAACAATCCGAACAACTAATATAGCATATAGCCCTTTAGATAAGGAAGAATTTAAAAAACAAATACCATAAATGATAGAACAAAAATTAATTAGAAAATCTGAAAGTCCTCATAGATCTGCAACATTTATAGTAAAAAAATCACAGTGAAATAAAAAGAGGAAAAGCCAGAATAGTATATAACTACAAAAGGCTTAATGACAATACAGAAGATGATGGGTATAATATTCCTAACAAGGACAGTTTGCTAAATCTCATACAGAAGAAAAGAATATTTTCAAAAATTGACCTAAAGTCAGGATACAATCAATTACAGCTTGAAGAAACCTTCAAACCATGGACAGCCTTCATATGTTCAGAAGGATAGTATGAATGGAATGTTCTTAGTTTTGGACTCAAGAACGCACCATCTATATTTCAAAGATTCATGGACAGTATATTTCTTAGATATGATTTCTGTTTAGTATACATTGAAGATATCTTGGTTGCCAGCGAAACAGTACAGGAGCATGAAAAGCACCTACAACAGATATTTGAAGAAAATAAAGAAGAATGGTATAGTAGTATCCAAAAGAAAAATGGATCTATTTAAAAGAAAAATATATTTTCTTGACCTAGAAATCGGTAATGGAAAGATAGAATTACAATCACATATTTCTACAAAAATATTAATTTTTCCTAGAAATCGGTAATGGAAAGAAGAAAATATTTTTGTAGAAATATATGATTGTAATTCTATCTTTCCATTACCGATTTCTAGGCCTAGAAAAGATATTTTTCTTTTAAATAGATCCATTTTTCTTTTGGATACTACTATACCATTCTTCTTTATTTCTTCAAATATCTGTTGTAGGTGCTTTTCATGCTCCTGTACTGTTTCGCTGGCAACCAAGATATCGTCAATGTATACTAAACAGAAATCATATCTAAGAAATATATTGTCCATGAATCTTTGAAATATAGATGGTGCGTTCTTGAGTCCAAAACTAAGAACATTCCATTCATATTGTCCTTCTGAACATGTGAAGGCTGTCCATTTTCTTCAAGCTGTAACTGATTGTATCCTGACTTTAGGTCAAATTTTGAAAGTATTCTTTTCTTCTGTATGAGATTTAGCAAACTGTCCTTGTTAGGAATATTATATCCATCATCTTCTGTATTGTCATTAAGCCTTTTGTAGTTATATACTATTCTGGCTTTTCCTCTTTTTATTTCACTGTGATTTTTTTACTATAAATGCTGCAGATCTGAGAGGACTTTCAGATTTTCTAATTAATTTTTGTTCTATCATTTCCGGTATTTGTTTTTTAAATTCTTCCTTTTCTAAAGGGCTATATGCTATATTAGTTGTTCGGATTGTTATATTGGGGTTTTTTATTTTGAATTTACATATATGTTTAACTTTTGAATTTCTTATGTCTACTCCTATGAGTCCTATCTTTTCTAAATGTAAAATAGTAGGGTGATTTATACTTTATAGGCCTAAAGAAACTGTACAAGATTCTTAAATAATTATCAAACGACAAAACCAATACAGGTTTGTCAAAAAGAAAAGTCCTATCGTTCTAAAAAGTAAAATTTTACAAAGAAGTCAAAACGCAAATAGTAAAAGCTTATAGTATTCTGTCGGCCAATTCCGAAAATTATGCGTTGATTTCGTCATTGCTTACGAAGCCTTCTAGAAATCCCTGTGGGTACTGTCGATGGACTGTGGTGAACCTGGATTAAATTAAATTTTAATTATATATTGATATTAAATTTTAATTATTTAGAATTATTGTTAATAATATAAAGTATTTTTATTTATTTTTTAATATTAATGAATATAATTTAATTATCAATTAGTATTATTTTTTAATTATTATTTGATTATTTTTTCATAATGTATATAAAGGTTATTTAAAATCATTAGTTAATTTTTTTTGGTATGGGATATACTATGAAGATCGAAAGGAGTGTAAGAACTACTGGACTTAGACTAAGAAGATACGAAGAGAGAGTTTAGAGAGCCATGAGAGAAAATGCTTTCTATTGGTGGATTTTTTGGGTTTCCATTAAACCATTATGAAAGTAATAAACTACGGAACACATAAAAGTACATACTTACAGTGATTATAGCTGGTAAGCGGAAGCACCAGAGTAGCTCGTAAGCGGAGATTAATAGTATAGACAACGGATAATTTTCCTTTTTTTTGGTATGGGATATACTATGAAGATCGAAAGGAGTGTAAGAACTACTGGACTTAGACTAAGAAGATAGGAAGAGAGAGTTTAGAGAGCCATGAGAGAAAATGCTTTCTATTGATTTCTCGGGTTTTTTGGGGGTGGTTTTTCAAATGAGAGAAAGGCCGTCTTAAATAGGCCTAAAGAAGCTGTACAAGATTCTTAAATAATTATCAAACGACAAAACCAATACAGGTTTGTCAAAAAGAAAAGTCCTATCGTTCTAAAAAGTAAAATTTTACAAAGAAGTCAAAACGCAAATAGTAAAAGCTTACAGTATTTTGTCGGCCAATTCCGAAAATTATGCGTTGATTTCGTCATTGCTTACGAAGCCTTCTAGAAATCCCTGTGGGTACTGTCGATGGACTGTGGTGAACCTGGATCCGTACCATCATATTCGTCTCTTTCATCCATGTTGTCTATGAGGATTGGGCTAGAGTCGTCTTCTCCGATGAACGGAAGAATTATTATCCGGTTGTTGTGAACGAATATCTGTGTGTAGTGTCCTTCTGCAACTAATTTGTACTGTTTACCCCATGTACGGTGGAAGAATTTTTCTGGAAGTGCTGGTGTTTTTGTTCTTTGGTAACAATCCTTCCTATCTGTTGTTGAAGTGTTGATCCAAACCCTCAGTGATTTGATAATGACCCTCTCTTAATACTTAGTGAAAATTGTAAGTAAACAATATGTATCAGAGTTTCACTATCGCTGATAAGTACTAAGACCTTACAGTACCGCTGATAGGAACTCTCGCTCTTTAGACTAAACATTCAGCGAACACTATTCACCATAAATGCTCTGAGCCTGTTCAGTACTTATGGTGATCGCTGATAAGTTAGTTGTTTACTTATGATCTCTGAAGACAAGTTTCACGTCAACATAGGTTCTACGCTGAAGTCGAAGATCAAGCTCAAGAACCAGCGACAAGTCTCCTAATGAACTGATGCGAATCAGCGAAGACTCAGATTTGTCTACTCAACGTGAAGTATCAAGTACAAGACATCAGCTATCGCTGAACTTTATCATTCGCTGATATAGAATGATAGACCGCTGAATCAACGAAAGCTGATCATGAAGTCCTCCGTACAAAGTACTTTTGTCTTAACCACCCTTGCACGACTCCGTACGATATGTCAGAAAAGAACCTCTTTATTGTCTGAAATCGTACAACTACTTTGATACTACAATGTTCATTCACGCGGCTACTAAGGTTGTCTACAAAGGTCAATGACATGCAACCAATGAGCTGCTGCCACGTGTAAAGTGTAAACTGACATGTATTAAATGCATGCAATATATAGAGAGATGAACTCACTTCATTTTGAAATAACTTGCTAACTCTGGACAAGTTCATCTTCTTATCTCAAGATAGGTTATTATTAGTAATTTCCTTATCTTTCTTAGTGCAAGAAACTTAGTGTTCCAACTTGTTTAGATTTAGGTTTATCCTTAATCTTGTTTCCGTAACAAGCTGTAAATTGTTAATGATTTATCAATAAACAATTTAGAAAAGTAAAATTTGTGTGTTTGTATTCAACCCCCCCCCCCCCTTCTACAAACTTGTATAGGCCTTCGGGACCAACAAGTGGTATCAGAGCAGATTTGTTTAATCTCATAAACAAGATCTAATCTATACTAAGATTTCTCTTCCTTGCTATTTCTGAAAATGGCTACCAACACAAACACAAACTATATAGACAATGGTTCTCTTGCTAAACCACCTAGATTTTCCAGAGATAATTTTAATCTATGGAAAAATAGGATGATTCTCTTCTTAGAATGTGTAGACCCTACTATGCCTTACTATCTTGAAAACGGCCCATATATTCCTATAAGAATTGACCCTGCAGTTCCAGCCGCTGAGAATAGACCTGCTATTCCAGAAAGGCTGATTCCTAAAGAAATTCATATGTGGACTGATGAAGATAAGAAGAAAGTGGCTATCGACACAAAAGCCAGGTCCATACTATCCATGGCTCTTCCTGACGAAGTTTACCATTCCGTCATGAACCTGAAAACCTCAAAAGCTATATGGGACACAATATGTGTTCAGTATGAAGGTACGTCTGAAATCCAGGACTCAAGAAAGATCAACCTGGTAAGACAGTACGAAAGCTTCATTTCTAGTAAGAATGAAACTCTCTCTGAAGTACATCAACATTTCAACTGTTTAATTATAGATCTGAAAACTGTTGGTAAGGAATATTCTAACTTTGAAGTGCTGACAAAGTTTTTAGAATGTTTACCTAAAAGTTGGGACAATTATTCTATGTGTCTCAAACTGTTAAAGGATCTAAAATCAATGACCCTTTCTACCTTATATGGCACGATGCTGAATCATGAGCAATCGAGTCATCTTAAGAAAAATCTTGTAAAAGATTCCAAAAGCACCCTTGTTGCTTTAATCTCAGAGGAACCTTCTACTCAGCGACCCTCGGTCACTATCACTGTGTTGGAGAGTAACTCTGAAAGGTCATCAGATTCTGACTCTTTAGATGATGATGAATCTTTGGCTCTCCTCACTAAAAAGTTCAGGAGATTCGCCAAAAAGAAAATGTTTAGAAAGAACAAACCTCTTTCCATAACTGACAAGCCAAGATCATCAGCTCCTGTTGATAAGGCTACTGCTACTTGTTTTAACTGTGAAAAGACAGGACATTTCGCTAACGAGTGCAGGTCAAAGAAAGTTTCTAGACCCTCAGCTTTTCCAAAGAAAAACTTTATTCCCAGGAATAGAGATGACAAATATGCAAAGCTGAAAGAAAAGTATGCGAAGCTGAAAAGCTTTAAGAAGAAAGGCAAAGGCCTGGTGGCTAACTATGATTGGGCTGCTTCTGATGAAGAAGTATCATCATCTGACTCTGAAGATGATGATTTCAATCTCTGTCTTATGGCCAAGATTGAAGATGAGGAAGAAAGTTCAGACATTCCCTCTACTTCAACCTCTGCAATTCAGGTATCACCTTCTTTCTTTACAAATATTGCAAATATCGATGAAGCTGATAGTCTTCGTAAGATCGATCTCTTGACTAGAAGTTTATATGAAGCCATGAATGGCAAAACAATAGTTGAAAATCAAAACCTTGATTTCGCTGAACAGCTTAAAAACTATCACCTTCAAATAGAAAATCTTTCTAAAATTGAAGAATATTTTAAAGATCAAGTTCATCTAAATCAGCTAGTCAAAATCGAACGCGAAAAAGCTATCGCTACATTAAGAGCTGAAAAAGCTACTGTTGATGGATGGTATAACTCCTCAACAAAGATCACTGAGATAATTAAGTCTTAGATTCCCCTGAGTGATAAACGTGGTCTTGGTTACATAGCTGATTCTCAAGAACCAACCACTGATCGTTCCATGCTCTTATTTGGAACTTTCGTATCCTCAGTCGCTGATACTTCATCCTCTCAGTGTTCCTCTTTTAGACCGACTATCCCTGAGGAAACTTCTACCTCTTCAAAAGGTAAAGAGAAAATGGTTTATCCAAAACCTACCTCTGTCTTTAAAGATAAAGGTAAAGGAATTGTTTTTAACCAAAATCCTCAGAAGGGTACCTTAGTACCTAAGCTGAATGCTTCTAAAGCTTCAGTGACCTATCCCTCTGGATCAAGGAATCAGATCTCTGGATCTACTCAGCATGGATCTATTCAGCGATCTACGCCTAGACTCAGAGTGGATGTCCTTGGTAAGAAATCCGAAGAACTGAATGTTCCTCCCATTTCTAAAGCCAATAGCTTATTTGGTGCTGGTCCTTCTATTTCAAAATCTAAAGCTCAGCATTCAAATAGTCCTAGAACTACTTTTAGTTATAGGAAATGTTATCACTGTGGAGTTACTGATCATATTGCTAGTAAGTGCCCCACATCCATCAAAGCTGAAAAGATAGCTAAGGTGAAGATCAATGCCCCCAAGGCAAAGAAGACCATTGAGGTTAAGAAATTAACCAAAGTGAAGAATGACAAAGCTGAATCTTCAAATGCTACGAAGACTACTGAACCTTCCATTCCAACTACTTCCACTGACAAATGTGTATACATGGTTAAGTAGGTACCCAAGAAAAACTAATCTTCCTTTGTAATGCAGGTTAAGAAGGGTATCTGGTATCTCGATAGCGGATGCTCTAGACACATGACTGGAAAGAAAAGTCTACTCGCTGAATACAAGGAAGAGAAGGGTCCCTCTGTGACTTTTGGTGGAAATGGAAAAGAACATACCCGAGGGTTTGGTGTACTCTTAAATGGTACAACAACCTTCAGAAGAGTCGCATATGTTGAAGGGCAGAAGCATAATCTTCTAAGCATCAGTCAGCTTTGCGACAAGGATAACAAAGTAATCTTTACTAAGGAATCCTGCTTTGTCACTGACAAAAAGGAGAAGATAGCTCTCAGCGGTTATCATTTGGAAAATGTTTATGTAATAAACATGGACTCAACAACCACTGAGAACTCCTGTTTCTTCTCAAAAGCCTCATCTGATGTCAATTGGCTATGGCATAAGAGGCTCTCTCATCTGAATTTCAAGACACTGAATACTCTTTCTTCAAAAGAGTTAGTCACTGGTCTACCTCAACACTCATACGCCAAAGCGTCTTTATGTTCAGCGTGTGAGAAAGGGAAGCAGACCAAAGCAAGCTTCAAGTCAAAGCAAGTCTCCTTAGTGTCATCTCCTATACATCTTCTCCATATGGATTTGTTTGGCACTGTTAACAAACAATCCATCGCTGGAAATAAATATACACTGGTCATAGTTGATGAATTCTCTCGCTTTACATGGGTAATGTTTCTCCGTTCTAATAGTGACACCCCTGAAGAACTCATCACCTTTGTTCGGAAGATGGAAACCCTGAACAACTTGACCGTTCGCTCAATAAGGTGTGATCATGGGACTGAATTCAAAAACAGTTCTCTTGATTCCTTCTTTGAGAGTAAGGGTATTTCTCACAACTTTTCTTCAGTGAGAACACCGCAACAAAATGGAGTCACTGAAAGAAGAAATAGAACAATTATTGAAGTTGCACGTTCAATGCTCAGCGATTCTCACATGCCTACTCAGTTTTGGGCAGAAGCTATCAACACTGCTTGTTTTACGCAAAACAGGTCGCTGATAGTTAAAAGATTCAATAAAACAGCCTATGAACTTTTTCATGGGAGAAAGCCTTCAATCAACTTTCTTCACATCTTTGGATGTTAGTATTTCATACTGAACAATAGAGATGCCCTTGGAAAGTTTGATCCCAAGGCTGATGATGGAATCATTCTTGGATATTCTTCAATTTCCAAAGCCTTCAGAGTCTTCAATCGAAGAAGACAAACTGTTGAAGAAACTATTCACGTCACGTTTGACGAATCCCGTTCAGCGAACTCTAAACCATCCGCTGATACTGAAGAACTGAATCAATGGATGTTTTCTCATCTTGGTGATTAAGAAGATATTCCCACTCCTCATACTCATACAGTTGAAGATGATAGTCCTACTATCATTCCAAACATGCAGAATAGTGAAGCTGAAACATCATGGGTCTCAGATGTTCCTTTAAACACTATACCTGCTCCTGAACCAAATGTCTCAGACTTTCCATCTATTTCTCAGCAATCAGTGAATGAAATGACATCTGCACCTACTCCTCTCTTAGCTGATACTCCAGAAGTTGCTGAAGCTTCATCTTCAGCTCCTCCAGTTCAGGATGAGTCAGCGACTTATGCTCCGGCTCAGCGATGGACTATAAATCACCCAATTGATCAAATTCTTGGTGATCCAAACGCTGGTGTTCAGACTCGATGAAGTGCAAGTAACATTTGTTTATTTGTTAACTTTATTTCTCTAACTGAACCAAAGAAAATAGATGATGCCCTCAAAGATCCAAACTGGGTCAGCGCCAAGCAAGAAGAGTTGACTGAATTCGAAATAAACAAAGTTTGGAAACTTGTTCGAAGACCAACTGACAAAACGATGATAGGCACTAAATGGGTCTATCGAAACAAGTTGGAGGAACATGGAACTGTAACCCGCAACAAGACTCGTCTTGTTGCTCAGGGATACAGACAAGAGGAAGGCATAAATTATGACGAAACATTTGCTCCAGTAGCAAGACTAGAATCTATTCGTCTATTCTTAGCATATGCTGTACACAAAGACTTCAAAGTATTTCAGATGGATGTTAAGTCAGCGTTTCTAAATGGAAAGCTGAATGAAGAAGTCTATGTGGAACAACCTCCAGGATTCTCAGATCCTAAGCGTCCAGGTTATGTTTATAAACTGGATAAGGCACTTTATGGCTTAAAGCAAGCTCCTCGTGCATGGTATGACACTCTCTCTACTTATCTCCATATTGAAAAATTTGAGCGAGGTAAAATCAAAAAAACTCTATTTTTTAGAATAGTGAAAGGTCATATCATTCTAGTTCAGATATATGTTGATGACATTATATTTGGTTCTACTAACCCTGATCTTTGTACTCGTTTCGTTGATAGAATGAAAGATGAGTATAAAATGAGCATGATGGGTGAACTAACATATTTGCTTGGTCTTCAGATAAAGCAAAATGAAAAAGGAACTTTCATTAATCAGGGAAAGTATGTTAAAGATATGCTGAAGAAAATTCGACTTAACTCAAAGTTCAGCTATGAAAACCCCTATGGCACCACCGATGACACTAGACAAGGATTCAAAGGGAATACCTGTTAATGTCACGTTGTACCGTGGGATGATCGGCTCTCTCTTGTGTCTTACAGCTAGACGACCCGATATTATGTACGCAACCTGTTTGTGTGCACGATATCAAGCTGAACCTATGGAATCTCATATGACCGCTGTAAAGCGAATTTTTCGATACCTTAAGGGTACAGCGAACCTAGGTCTTTGGTATCCCAAAGACCCAGGATTCGATCTAATCGCCTATTCAGATAGTGATTTTGCAGGTTGCAAATTGGATAGGAAAAGCACCACAGGAGGATGTCAGCTCCTGGGTGGAAATCTGGTGAGTTGGACAAGTAAAAAGCAAAACTCAGTGTCCACCTCCACAGCTGAAGCTGAATATGTAGCCGCTGGAAGCTGTTGTTCTCAGGTCTTGTAGATGAGAAATCAACTACTAGACTATGACCTTCAGTTCTCAAAAATTCCAATCTATTTCTGCAGCTTCTCAGGTCTTGTGTTTCAGTTAGTCCTCTCCCCTGTTTGAGGATATCGCTGAAATATCTATTGCTGCGACTTCACCAACAATAATCCCAGCTGCTGTTGAAGATATAATCCCAGTCTTGGATTTGATCTCTGAGACTGATGAACCTGAAGAACAGACGCTCGCTAATTCAAATAGACCTTCCTTGGTTCCTCAAAAACCAAGTGAAGATGATCAGAGAAGAAGAGAAGAAATAATAAAGAAGTTTGAGGCTCAGCGAATCATTCTGAAGCGTGATCAACTTCCTTCCGTTACTCCAAAGTTCAAACATTCACAAAAGGAGTACAAGGATCACCTCAGAGCTGAACGTCTAATCGCTGAAAGAAATAAAGCTGAAGAAAAAGATAGAGAACTCGCCATCCAGCTTTCTCGACAATCAGTGAAAGACCCCAAGCTGAAAAGAGCTCCAATTGAAGTTCAACGTCAGCTATGGGAAGATGCCAAGAAGATCGTGGAAGAAAAGAGAACGGTGTCTAAAACTACTTTGATTTGGTGCAGAGAAAAGGTACACTTCAGACATCGACCTTCAAGAATCATCAAGGTACTCATCAATGGAAGATCAACCCTCAAAGTTTTAATCGCTGAAATCGAGATATTCAGAGAGAATGATCAGTACGAAAAATTCTATGCTGAAGCTATCACGCAGTACGGTCTCTCTGAATGGTTGGAGATCAGATTAGTCATACAGAAGTCTCAGTCTAAGTACAAAGAACATTTCGAAAAGCTGATAAACAAGCAGATCGACTTAGTCTATTCTTGTGTGGATATTCCTGTTCCTCCTCCTCTCGAAAGTCAGAAAAGAAAGGCCTCGGCGAAGAAGAAGTCTAAATCTTTAAATGATGGTCCTCGAATACGAAACAAAACTGCTTTTGGTTTTTCTCGTGCTGAAGTCCTTGGTCCTGAACCTGACATCTCCGGACTTGACACATCTCTTCCTGAAGGTGAGACTTTCATCCCTGGGAAAGTCATAAGCGAACCCTATGGGATATTCTTTATTGACTATGATGGACGAAAGCGTTTTCAACACATCTCTGAGCTTTACATCACTCCCATCAAACAGCTGAAAGATCTTATCTACTGGTGTGACTTCAAGAATGACATTCAGGCACGGCATCTGAAACCCTTGATCTTTGAAGAAGCGCTGAACAAAAGAAATCAAGGTGTAACAGTTCCTGACTGGATGATTTCCACATCACTGAACCTTGATGAACTTCTCATTAAGGAAGAACCTCTATAAGCTGATAGGATCAGCTAAATTCTTCTATTGTATCAATTATTCTTCTGTACTTGTAATTTATTTCGCTTGTACTTATTATCTTTCCACTTCCCTTTGTAATATGATACGAAGTTTAATGAAAGATTTCAGCGAAAGTACCTTACTCCATCAGTACAGAAAAGATCCCAGAAAATAGTAAAAGGGACAAATATTTTATGAGTTCTTTTTATCCTTATGTTTTCATTAAATAGAAATTTTCTTTGTTGCTATGTCATAATCAAATAGGGGGAGATTGTTGATCCAAACCCTCAGTGATTTGATAATGACCCTCTCTTAATACTTAGTGAAAATTGTAAGTAAACAATATGTATCAGAGTTTCACTATCGCTGATAAGTACTAAGACCTTACAGTACCGCTGATAGGAACTCTCGCTCTTTAGACTAAACATTCAGCGAACACTGTTCACCATAAATGCTCTGAGCCTGTTCAGTACTTATGGTGATCGCTGATAAGTTAGTTGTTTACTTATGATCTCTGAAGACAAGTTTCACGTCAACATAGGTTTTACGCTGAAGTCGAAGATCAAGCTCAAGAACCAGCGACAAGTCTCCTAATGAACTGATGCGGATCAGCGAAGACTCAGATTTGTCCACTCAACGTGAAGTATCAAGTACAAGACTTCAGCTATCGCTGAACTTTATCATTCGCTGATATAGAATGATAGACCGCTGAATCAACGAAAGCTGATCATGAAGTCCTCTGTACAAAGTACTTTTGTCTTAACCACCCTTGCACGACTCTGTACGATATGTCAGAAAAGAACCTCCTTATTGTCTGAAATCGTACACCCACTCTGATACTACACTGTTCATTCATGCGGCTACTAAGGTTGTCTACAAAGGTCAATGACATGCAACCAATGAGCTGCTGCCACGTGTAAAGTGTAAACTGACATGCATTAAATGCATGCAGTATATAAAGAGATGAACTCACTTCATTTTGAAGCAACTTGCTAACTCTGGACAAGTTCATCTTCTTATCTCAAGATAGGTTATTATTAGTAATTTCCTTATCTTTCTTAGTGCAAGAAACTTAGTGTTCCAACTTGTTTAGATTTAGGTTTATCCTTAATCTTGTTTCCGCAACAAGCTGTAAATTGTTAATGATTTATCAATAAACAATTTAGAAAAGTAAAATATGTGTGTTTGTATTCAACCCCCCCCCCCCCCCCTTCTACAAACTTGTATAGGCCTTCGGGACCAACATGAAGTGATTCTGAGTTTTTGATATTATCCCACCATGTGTATTCGAGGCTGCATGCTTCATTCCTTAGTGCCTTTTGTTCATCTTTATCATGGCTGATGAATATGCGTTTTCTCTCAGGTATATATGTATGACTATTTGCTTCAGGAAATGATGCAAAGATGTTACATCCTATCATTGGACTAGATTAATGGGATGCTATATGTAACAACCGGGTTTCTCCTTATAATTATGAGAGTCTAGTGGCCAATTTGTGAAGAAGGAAAGTTTTAGTAAGGACCTATTTGGCAATTTAAGGGGGGTATAAAAGGGCACTTTTCCCTAGGGCAGCCTCTATTGTTCTTCAAATCAGTGTTTTGAGTCCTGTGACTGTGTGGCGGCGAGGAGAAGTATAGAAGAAGGAGGCTCAGGTTGAAATTTCTAAATTGGTGCCAAGAAATTATCCAGGTAATCATCCCATTATCTTTTTCCAATTTATTCCAAGTTATATTTCTTTTGAGGATTAGAGGAAAAAACCTATTGGGTTTCTTCGATTTCTTCACCTGGGAAATCCTCCTCGTAAGCATTTTTATTCCTTTTGGAGTTTTGGACTTGGTGAACCGATCGAAGGGTTAATAGGAGGATCAAATGAATGGGTAGAGTGATGGATGAACTCGCAGGTTCGTCTAATCTAATTAATGGCAGAAGTGGGTAAAATTCTTATTATCAAATCTCTGTTTAGGAAATGTTATGGAAGAAATTAAGTTGAGTTTAATGTTAGTGATCATGGGTAAATGTTTGATGAAGAGTTAATTTAGCATTTGAACCAGATGAACCAGAGTGTTTTGCCCCTGTTCTAAGACCTGCGTACGAACAGTGAGAAAAGAAACCAGGTCGGTGCAAAAGTCTAGTTTGCGCCATAGGCGCTGGTGCAAAGCCCAGTTTGCGCCATAGGCGCTGGCGCAAATGTCCAGTTTGCGCCATCGGCGCTGGCGCAAATGTCCAGTTTGCGCCATAGGCGCTGGCGCAAATGTCCAGTTTAGGCCATAGGCGCAGGCGCAAATCTTTGGGTGGCACAAACCTTGGTTGTTCCAGTGTTGGGCCGATCTGATAGTTGGGCCACATGGTTGATTTGGGCTTAGGTTTGTTTTGGGTTAAAAGATTTAAGGCCTAGTATGAAGAGGATAATCCTGATTATTTATTTAAGTTAGGGTTAAGAGGAGAACGTAGAATCAGATATTGAGTTAAACCTAATAAATTTATAAATTAATTATTAGGTGAACGGTCGGTGCGAGACTTCAAGTTACGGAAATAATTTGCTATCAGGTGAGTTCTCTCACCCCTTTTTATGACGTACTATTTTTACTGAATATGGTTCCTTTATCGAGCATGAATTGATTTATAAAAGTTATGCATGTTTTCATGATTTACGTGTTTACTCGCAAATGAAAGATGTGTAAGGTTTTCATGAATATGATTTCAAATGTTTGTGTATGCTATGTGGAGTCGGTTGCACAGTGGGGTCAGGGTACCTTGGGATTTCTAATCCCTTAGGCATATGGAGGATTAGCTTGTGGGTTGGAATTCGTTTTCTCCTACAAGAAAGAACGGGGAGTCCACTTGGATTCCGGCGTAGAAGAGAGGGTGCCCGTTAGGCCCCAATCGAAGTAGCTTATGCGATCCCTGAACCCTGTGTTTAACCTTGGATGAAGTTATGAGAAAGATGTGAAAGTATTTTCTTTATGAAATGACCTTTATACTGTGATAAATGTTTATGGAGGGAATTCACTAGACCTTTTGGTCTAACCCTCGCTTTTCAAAAACTAAACCATTTTTAGGTAAGCGTACAGTGGGCAATTCTAGTAAGAATTAGATGGAGACGAGAAAGATGTGGAGCTCTTAGCGACTCCAAGATTATGAAAGATGACTATAGATAGAATCTCGGCTGTGGACGTAGAGTCTTCCGCTGTCAATTTTATTCAGATCACTTTATTGATGATGTAAAGACAAGATAATTATGTAATTTGAATGCTTACTTTCTAGATGAATGCATGTTATGTTATTGGGACGTTACAAATGGTATCAGAGCCTTAGTTTAAGTGATTTAGGTGACCAATAGGGCCTAAACTTAAACTGTAAGATGAGGAACACAGCCGAGACATAGGATTGCCTCTAGGAACGATCACTATAAATGCACTAGGAAATAAGGTGCCAAGGACAAACGTGTAAGGTAAGTTTGGGATTACACATGGCCAGTGTAATTACGAACTTACAGGTACATGTGCGTGCTTAAACTTACCTTATATAGCAAGATTATTGTGTCATGTCTAGCAAAGGTTAATTATTGTCTTCTTTCAGCGTTAGTGAAATGGCTGGGAGAACTTTGAGGAGTAGGTCGGCACCTGCTGTGCCAAGGAATCAAGACTAAGAGGTACTAGAAAATGGACCGGTGGAACCGGCAAGGGAAACTGTTACCCGTGGAAGGGGAAGAGGTAGGAGTCGTGGTAGGGGTCGGGGAAGAACACCCCGTCGGGCCACCACCCAAGTGGCCGGGGATGGGGGAAACCCGAACCTGAGAACGACTCGTGCAACTAGAAGAACGAGGAGTGTGGAAGCCCCAGCTCATCAAGAAGACCCTCTTCAGGAGAGTTCAGCTTCCGCAAGAAGGGTAACTCAGCCAAGGGGACGTGGTTGAGGCCACGGATCTACTTTTGTCACTCGAGAGAACCTAGCTGCTGAATTGGGTAAGATTCAAGAGACCTTGCAGGCTCTCCTCACCAAACAGAATGAGTCGGCTTCGGGAGGCAAAGAAGCAAGTGAGAACCGAGAAAGCGTGGAACTGTCTAGTCCGCTAGTGACCGGTGCTGGAAGTCACTTGAATTCAAACCCTCAAGTGATGAATGAGTTAGCAGCTAAGGGTTGCAATTTCAAGGCCTTTGCCTCATGAAAGCCCCCTACTTTTAAGGGCGAATATGACCCTATCTTGGCAATGAAATGGGTGAAGGAAATGGAACTGGTCTTCGATACATGCAAGTGTGCTGATGGGGATAGAGTAATGTTTGCTCTGTCCATGTTGAAATCTGATGCAGTTTACTGGTGGGAGGCTGAGACTGGGGGAAAGGGTTCAACAATGGCTAAGGGAATGTTGTGGGAAGCGTTTGTAGACAGGTTCAAAGCTCAGTTCTGTCCGCTCGCAGCAGTAAAAAGATTGGAAGAAGAGTTCTTGGGGTTGGATCAGGGAGGTATGACAGTGCGAGAGTATACTACAAAGTTTATTTAGAAGTCTCGCTTTGCAGATTTGTATGTGCCAACGGAGGAACGCCGAGTGGAGCGTTTCATTCATGGGCTGAAAAGCAGTATCCGAGAACTAGTTCTGACAGGGAACCCCACCACCTTTCAGGCGTCCATTAACGCGGCCGAGATGATCGAAAAGGAAAAGGTTCGTCAGACAACTGAGAAGAGTGGTGATAAACGCAAATGGGAAGGACCGGGTAATGACTCCAAGAAAGGGAAAGTGTTTCGACCAGACAATCGCGTCAAAAAGAATACCGTTGGAAAACCGTGTTCGAAGTGTAATAGGGTACACCGGGGTGAGTGCATGGCGGGTTCAAACTCGTGTTACCGTTGTGGTTTGCCTGAGCATATGTCAAAGGATTGTCGGAGTGGAGGGAAATCGTGTTACGAATGTGGGGCTACTGGCCATATGAGTAACGAGTGCCCTCAGTTGAAGAAAGGGGGATCAGCCCCGTATAGTGAAAGGCAGAGTGGGAAAAGAAATGAGAAGAGAGCCGAGCCGGCGCGTCCGAAGGGACGTACGTTCCGCATGACTGCGGAGGAAGCGGAGGAAGTACCCGATGTGGTGGCAGGTACATTTCTAGTGAACTCTTTATGTGCCAAGGTGTTGTTTGATTCAGGAGCAAATCGCTCTTTTGTATCTCATGCTTTTATGAAATGTTTGGGGTGAGGCCTAGACGTTTGGAGAGAGCACTAGAGGTGGAAACTGCCAATGACAATTGGGTGTATGTTAAAGAGGTAGTAGAGGAGTGTGTCATAGATATAGATGGGAGGTTGGTGGCTATGAAGTTATATCCCATGGCAATGGCAGAGTTTGATGTAGTGTTGGGTATGGACTTGTTAGCCGCAAATGATGCGAATATCGTTTGCAACAAAAAGGTGATCAGGGTTCGATTACCTGATGGAGATACCGTAGTAATCTATGGGAATCACCAGGATTAAACCACTAGCCTTATCTCCGTGATTAGGGCTACTAAGTGTTTGAGGAAGGGATGTCAAGGATTCATGGCGTACGTGTTGGACGCCAAGAAGGAGAAGCGTGGGGTGGGTGATGTGCGAGTGGTAAACGAGTACCCGGAAGTATTTCCGGACGACTTGACAAGTCTACCTCCGGATCGTCAGATCGAGTTCAGAATTGATTTGATGCCCGGAGCTGCACCTATCGCCCGCGCACCATATAGATTGGCGTCGTCCGAGATGAAGGAAATGATGACTCAGTTACAGGAGTTGTTAGACAAGGGATTCGTTAGACCGAGTACGTCTCCATGGGGAGCACCTGTGCTCTTCGTGAAGAAGAAGGACGGTACTATGCGAATGTGCATAGATTACTGAGAACTCAACAAGGTCACGATCAAGAACAAGTATCCGATACCGAGGATCGACGACCTGTTCGACCAGTTACAAGGAGCCGGTTACTTCTCCAAGATAGATCTGAGGTCAGGCTATCACCAACTCAAGGTAAGGGAGGAGGATGTGCCAAAGACTGCATTCAGGACCCGGTATGGACACTACGAATTCCTGGTGATGTCGTTCAGACTAACCAATGCCCCGACGGCATTCATGGAACTGATGAATAGGGTGTGCCAACCTTATTTAGATCAATTCGTCATAGTGTTCATAGATGTCATATTGATTTTCTCAAAGTCGGAAGCAGAGCACGAAAGCCACCTTCGTACAATCCTCGAGCTATTGAAGAAAGAGAAGTTGTATACGAAGTTTTCCAAGTGCGAGTTTTGGCTGAGAGAGGTGCAGTTTCTCGGGCACGTGGTGTCTGAGAAGGGGATCATGGTTGATCCGGCTAAGATTGAAGCCATCCGAGACTGGGAGCAACCCAAGAATCCGTCAGAAGTTCGAAGTTTCCTCGGACTGGCGGGGTACTACCGGAAGTTCATCAAGGACTTTTCGCGTATTGCCACGCCACTAACCTCTTTAACGAAAAAGAATGTCAAGTTTGTCTGGTTAGAGAAACAGGAAGAAGAATTTCAGAAGTTGAAGGGGATGTTGAGCAGCGCTCCAGTGTTGTCACTACCGGACGGTTTAAACGATTTTGTGGTGATCAGTGATGCATCAAAGCTCGGTTTGGGTTGCATACTTATGAAACGAGGTAAGGTGATCGCCTATGCCTCTCGGAAGTTAAAGGATCACGAGACTCGTTATCCCACGCATGACTTAGAACTGGCAGCAGTGGTTTTCGCTTTGAAGATTTGGCGGCATTATCTGTATGGAACGAAGTGTCAGATCTTTACGGACCACAAGAGTTTATGTCATCTCTTTGATCAAAAGGAGTTGAATATGCGCCAAAGAAGGTGGATTGAATTATTCACCGACTACGACTGTAAGATCGAATATCATCCGGGTAAGGCCAACGTAGTGGCGGACGCCTTGAGTCGTAAGGAAAGGAATGAGATTCCCAGCATTGTGGCTATGAGAGCCGAGGTGACGTTTAATTTGATTGCAGAGATAAAGAAATGTCAAGTTGAAACGCTCGAAGCCGGAAATCTCAAGGAGGAAAGGATGGTAGGACAAGTGTCCTTGTTAGAGGAAGATAGTCGAGGGGTGAAGTGTCTTAGTGGGAGGATCTGGATACCGAAACTCGGAGAGCTCCGGAAGTTGATAATAGAAGAAGCTCACAAGTCCAAGTACACAATTCACCCCGGAACTAACAAGATGTATGGAGATCTACGCCGAGACTATTGGTGGCCTGGAATGAAAAAGTATGTAGCTCAATTTGTGGAGACCTGCGTGACGTGTTCGCGTGTTAAAATTGAGCACCAACGACCGTACGGGAAGCTTTAGCCTTTAGAGATACCTATGTGGAAGTGGGATCAAATTACGATGGACTTCGTAACCCACTTGCCTAAGACTCCAAAGGGTTATGACGCCATATGGGTGATTGTGGACCGTCTCACAAAGTCGACACACTTCTTGCCTATTCGGGAGTCTTACTCGATGGAGTAGTTAGCCAAGTTATATATTGATGAAATTGTAACCCGTCATGGAGTGCCATCATCGATAGTATCTGACCGAGATAACAGATTTACCTCCACGTTTTGGAGAAGTTTCCAAAGAGAAATGGGATCGCAGATTAAGATGAGTACCGCTTATCATCCTCAGACCGACGGCCAGAGCGAGAGGACGATTCTAACGTTGGAAGACATGTTAAGAGCATGTGCTTTAGATTTCCAAGGTTCTTGGGAAAAGCATCTACCATTGATCGAGTTCGCGTACAATAACAGCTATCACTCGAGCATCAAGGCAGCGCCGTTTGAGGCACTCTATGGTAGAAAATGTCGGACACCGTTGTGCTGGAACGAAGTGGGTGAAAGATAGTTGGCCGGACTGGAGTTGGTACAACTGACTTCCGACAAGATAGTTCAGGTACGTGAAAGGTTGAAGGTCGCTCGCGACCGACAAAAGAGTTATGCGGATAAGAGACGGAAAGACATAGAGTTCCAAGTCAGAGATTTTGTTTTGTTAAAGGTGTCCCCGTGGAAAGGAGTTGTACGGTTTGGGAAACGTGGGAAATTAAGCCCACGTTACATCGGACCTTTCGAGATTATAGAATGAATTGGGGAAGTGGCGTATAGACTGGATTTATCGGAAGAGTTGCAAGGCATTCATAATGCGTTTCATGTGTCAAATCTAAGGAAGTGTTTAGCCGACGTGACCAAAGAGGTGTCGTTAAAAGACATAAAGGTAGACGAGAAATTGAATTTCGTAGAAGAACCCGTGGCCATTTCGGATTATAAAGTGAGGAAGTCACGGAACAAAGAGACCAATCTAGTAAAGGTTCAATGGCGGCACCATAAGGGTCCAGAGGCGACCTGGGAGTTGGAGTCGGAGATGAAAGCTAGATACCCACATCTTTTCCAATAAGGAATTCCGGGGACGAAATTCTTTTAAGAGGGGAGTGTTGTAACAATCGGGTTTCTCCTTATAATTATGAGAGTCTAGTGGCCAAGTTGTAAAGAAGGAAAGTTTTAGTAAGGACCTATTTTGCAATTTAAGGGGGGGTATAAAAGGGCACTTTTCCCTAGGGCAACCTCCATTGTTCTTCAAATCAGTGTTTTGAGTCCTGTGACTGTGTGGCGGCGAGGAGAAGTAGAGAAGAAGGAGGCTCAGGTTGAAATTTCTAAATTGGTGCCAAGAAATTATCCAGGTAATCATCCCATTATCTTTTTCCAATTTATTCCAAGTTATATTTCTTTTGAGGATTAGAGGAAGAAACCTGTTGGGTTTCTTCGATTTCTTCACCTGGGAAATCCTCCTCGTAAGCATTTTTATTCCTTTTAGAGTTTTGGACTTGGTGAACCGATCGAAGGGTTAATAAGAGGATCAAATGAATGGGTAGAGTGATGGATGAACTCACAGGTTCGTCTAATCTAATTAATGGCAGAAGTGGGTAAAATTATTATTATCAAATATCTGTTTAGGAAATGTTATGGAAGAAATTAAGTTGAGTTTAATGTTAGTGATCACGGGTAAATGTTTGATGAAGAGTTAGTTTAGCATTTGAACCAAATGAACCAGAGTGTTTTGCCCCTGTTCTAAGACCTGCGTATGAACAGTGAGAAAAGAAACCAGGTCGGCGCAAAAGTCCAGTTTGCGCCATAGGCGCTGGCGCAAATGTTTGTGCCATAGGCGCTGGCGCAAATCTTTGGGTGGCGCAAACCTTGGTTGTTCCAGTGTTGGGCCGATCTGATAGTTGGGTCGCATGGTTGATTTGGGCTTAGGTTTGTTTTGGGTTAAAAGATTTAAGGCCTAGTATGAAGAGGATAATCCTGATTATTTATTTAAGTTAGGGTTAAGAGGAGAACGTAGAATCAGATATTGAGTTAAACCTAATAAATTTATAAATTAATTATTAGGTGAACGGTCGGTGCGAGACTCCAAGTTACGGAAAGAATTTGCTATCTGGTGAGTTCTCTCACCCCTTTTTATGACGTACTATTTTTACTGAATATGGTTCCTTTATCGAGCATGCATTGATTTATAAAAGTTATGCATGTTTTCATGATTTACGTGTTTACTCGTAAATGAAAGATGTGTAAGGTTTTCATGAATATGATTTCAAATGTTTGTGTATGCTATGTGGAGTCGGTTGCACAGTGGGGTCAGGGTACCTTGGGATTTCTAATCCCTTGGGCATATGGAGGATTAGCTTGTGGGTTGGAATTCGTTTTCTCCTACATAAAAGAACGGGGAGTCCACTTGGATTCCGGCGTAGACGAGAGGGTGCCCGTTAGGCCCCAATCGAAGTAGCTTATGCGATCCCTGAATCCTGTGTTTAACCTTGGATGAAGTTATGAGAAAGATGTGAAAGTATTTTCTTTATGAAATGACCTTTATACTGTGATAAATGTTTATGGAGGGAATTCACTAGACCTTTTGGTCTAACCCTCGCTTTTCAAAAACTAAACCATTTTCAGATAAGCGTACAGTGGGCAATTCTAGTAAGAATTAGATGGAGACGAGAAGGATGTGGAGCTCTTAGCGACTCCAAGATTATGAAAGATGACTATAGATAGAATCTCGACTGTGGACGTAGAGTCTTCCGCTGTCAATTTTAATTAGATCACTTTATTGATGATGTAAAGACAAGATAATTATGTAACTTGAATGCTTACTTTCTAGATGAATGCATGTTATGTTATTGGGACGTTACACTATATATCCGGCTGTGAGAATGAACTTTCCCCAAACTTGTTGAGAAGTGCTTCTGTTTTTGGGTTTAGACTGAATTCGATGTAATCGATCATTCCGTTGTGATAGAAACCAAGGATTTGATCGTCTGACATGTCTGTAACCTTCAGGTTAATTTGTAGTAGGAAGATATTGGTCAGAACTTGTCTTTCATCTTGATGTGTTCTTTGAACGATTGTAACGCCCTTGTACGTTTTTTCTTGAAATGCAATGTTGATGATGTCTTGTTGTAACTTGTATAGAAGCATTGGGAATTATGTGCACACTCTGTCGGAGACCATCTGTTCGAATTCTGGGAAGTTTTCAAAAAGTGGTTGCATAGTTTGGTTTAAAGGCATATCTAGGATCCTTGCTTTAAAACTGTTGAAATCTTTGTGTACAACTGTGGTTGTTTCTTTTTTCTCAAGCTTTTGTAGAAGTTGTGTATTTTTTGCTTCGAGAAGAGAAATCTTTTGCTTTAAAACTGAATTTTCAATCTAGGTTGGTATGTGTGATGTATCTTTTCCAGATTTTTTCATCAGTTGTTTCTGTAAATTGGCAATTACTTCTTCTTGAGCCCTAATCATTTGCTCAGGATTTGTTCTTGCCATTTCGGAAAATGTTTTAACTTCTTCGGGTTATATGAAGATATTTTCTAACCCAAAATGTTCTCTAACTATTTTCATAGCTTCGGAAAAACTATAAAATCCTTTGTAAATGGGTTGTGGGCACTGGATGAATTTTGCCACTGTTTCCCATTTATTGAAAATTCCGGTTTTTGTCCCTCTAAAGATCACATAGTGTGAAAAACGTTTTATTTGTCCTTTTTCAGGGGTTTTATGACTTTGTTCAAAAAAGTAAATGCTTAGAGCATTTAAGATCTGGACTTTGAATTTTGATACTTGGGGCACGGTTTGAATATGCCATAAATTATCCATTAAACATTGTTGTCTTTCTGTCAGTTCCATGCCCGTAATGGGTCTAAATTTTTTATTTATTTCAAAACACTTTTGTAATACATAGCTGCCAAATGAAATGGTCGAATCTGTTCTATTTTGTGTACTCTGTGTATTTTTTGAAGAACCAGATTGTGTGTAACCTTTTGTTTGATATTTTTCCTGTGTGAACTGTGAAGCGGCTATTTTATCCAAACTTTGACAAAACCGTGGTATCTGTGAAGAATTGTAAAATTCCTCTGTTTGTAGCATCTGTGAGTTCATAGCTGCTTGCATTAGCTTGTTGGTATCTATGATCTGTGTATTAACTGTCTATGTACTTACCTTTTCCTCGTCTGATGAGATGCTCATTGAGGATGGATACCTGATAGGTTGTATAACCTTTTTCTTCCCTTTATCTTTTTTCTCCATCTGTAACGAATAATTTGTTAAGATTTCTAGATAACATATCTGCTATCCCATTATCTTTTCCTTTAATATGTTCAAAATTTATTTTGTAACCACATCCTTGTATAATGTTTTGTAAATTTATCCATCTTGTCTTATTTACTTTTTTACTTTGATCATTTTTTATAAAGCGAACTATAGCTTCACAATCTGTTTTGACTGTGAACTCTTTATGTAAAAAGATTTTGAATTTTTCTAAAGCATTTATTAATGCTTGGATTTCAAAATCTAGGCTTGTCCAATTCATACCAATTTTGTTAAAATTTCCACTAGCATATGAACAGATCTTTTCTGTTTCTTTTGTATTATATTTATTAGGTTTAGAAAGAAGAACTACTCCCCATCATTCTTTACAACCATCAACCTCTATAATTATATAATCTGTAACTAATGGTAATTCCAAAGGTTTAATATTTTTTACTTTTTCTTTAATTATTTTGACAAGCTTTATATCTTCTAGGTTAAAATGTTTTTGACCATTTTTTGTTGTTTTACTATATAAAGGTCCTACTAATTTTGAAAGATCTGGGATGAATTTTCGAGCATAATTTACCAGACCTAAAAAGGCTTGTATTTGTTTGACCTTCAATTTTTTCTGGAAAATTTAATATTTTTGTAGAAATATGTGATTGTAATTCTATCTTTCCATTACCGATTTCTAGGCCTAGAAAAGATATTTTTTTTAAATAGATCCATTTTTCTTTTGGATACTACTATACCATTCTTCTTTATTTCTTCAAATATCTGTTGTAGGTGCTTTTCATGCTCCTGTACTGTTTCGCTAACCAAGGTATCGTCAATGTATACTAAACAGAAATCATATCTAAGAAATATATTGTCCATGAATCTTTGAAATATAGATGGTGCGTTCTTCAGTCCAAAACTAAGAACATTCCATTCATACTGTCCTTCTGAACATGTGAAGGCTGTCCATGGTTTGAAGGTTTCTTCAAGCTGTAACTGATTGTATCCTGACTTTAGGTCAAATTTTGAAAATATTCTTTTCTTCTGTGTGAGATTTAGCAAACTGTCCTTGTTAGGAATATTATACCCATCATCTTCTGTATTGTCATTAAGCCTTTTGTAGTTATATACTATTCTGGCTTTTCTTCTTTTTATTTCACTGTGATTTTTTACTATAAATGCTACAAATGTGTGAGGACTTTCAGATTTTCTAATTAAATTTTGTTCTATCATTTCCGGTATTTGTTTTTTAAATTCTTCCTTATCTAAAGGGCTATATGCTATATTAGCTGTTCGGATTGTTATATTGGGGTTTTTTATTTTGAATTTACATATATGTTTAACTTTTTAATTTCTTATGTCTTCTCCTATGAGTCATATCTTTTCTAAATGTAAAATAGTAGGGTGATTTATACTTTTTGTAATTTCTATTCCTTTTCTAATTCATATGTTAAGAAATCTGTGAGTAATTTTATTGATTCGTTTTCAACTAAGGTTTTATTTTGGTTATTTTTTAAAAATTCTAAGTTACTTTGTTTACCACGCTTTCGAGCGAATTCTGATGTATTAGTATAACTATCTGTAGGAAAGTTGTAAATATGTTTACTTAATGTAATACAATTCTTAGTAATGTTGATAGCACCATTTAATCCGAAGATAAAATTTAATCCGAGTACAAAATCTGTTGATTTTATATATTCAGGATTTATGTTTACTTGTGGTATTTCATATTTAATACTATAATTTCCTGCAAAATCTAAAAATTGTATTCTTGTTGGTTCTATAAGTGTGTAATTGAAATAAGTCTACTTTCAATTGTTCTACTTACTAATTTATAAGGTAACTCTTTATGATAGTTTTTAGGAATTAAAGTATAAGAAACTACACTTTTTGTTGCTCCTGTATCTAATAATGCTGTTAGATCAAGGAATTTGTTACTATCTAGCCATAATCTACATTGTACATTAATCATGTTTGTGAATCCTTTTGTTTGAATGTAAGTATGCTCATGTTCTTCAGACATTTGAGTTACTTCGAATTTTTCGTCTTTCTGTTTTTTATTTTCTACTATGTCTTCTATATGTTTTAATTTTTCTTCCATATTATCGATTTTTAGTTTATGTAATTCTGCTATTATTTCTAGTTTTTCTATTTTTTTCGTAATATGTGTTTGTGTCTAATGTCTTATTTGTTTCTTTTGTTATTGTTATTTCTTGGTTAAATAACTTTTTAAGACATAAATAGCATATTTCTTTGAAGCAAATGTTACATTGTGATCTTTTGTCCATGCTAGGATAATATCCACAATTATAGCATTTTATATAGTTGTTGCCTCTTTGTTTTATCCAATCATGTTCACATTCTATTTGTTCTGTATTAACATATGTATATGTGATTTTTGTTAATTTTTCTTCATCTCTATCACTATATATGCTGTATACTGATTCATTTTCAGAATTATCTGTTTCTAAGGATTCTATTTCGTAATCTCCTATTTGTTCTACTAGATTACTTCTTTCTGTATTTTTGCTTTTATTAGGACATTTGTTAGCTAAATGTTTTTCATCTCCGCAGATGTAACATTTACATTTTCGTGTTTGTGGCTTTCTGACATATTTGTTTTTATAATCAGGTTTGTAACCTTTTTGATATGTTGTACTTTTTCTCAATTTTTTTCTTTTATAATCATAATGACCATAAGCTTGTGGTGTATAAATTGTTGTTTTACAAAACGCAAAGGCATTCTTTTTTAACTGTTCTTGTAAAGAAACTTCTTTGCATATATGTTCTAATATTTTAAATGTATATGTTATTCTAGGTCCTATACCTAAATATTTTTGTTCACCATATGTTTGTTTCCATGTTTCATGTATATTTTTTCCTAAATCTTCTGGTAATTTTATAAAATATTTGTCGCATAGATTATCATCCATTGCTTGTCCTGTTTGAGATAATAATCTTGAAAAGTCTATTGTGAATTCGTTTATATACTTCATGTCTGCTATACTTAATTGTTCTAGGTTTCTGATTGCAGTGTCTTGTATAAGGCTATTGTTTTTGGCTGGATCAACTCCTAGAATAAGAGTTCTTATTTGTGATGTGAAGTTGTATGGATTTTCTCCTATTGTTTTTGGCTGGATCAACTCCCACATTCTTACCACTGTCTGTTCCCATATTAAGATTCATCTATCCATAACTGTGGTTTTTGTTGTTCTAATAGTAACATACTGCTACTAAATATGTTTCCTATAGGTAATCTGTTGCCTTTTCCTACAGAATTCGACTCTTGTTGATAATTTGTAGAGGGTTTTGACCAATATTCTCTTCCTGGTGTATCTCGTGTAGAGGTTCCTGTTTCTCTCCATTCTATTTTTGGCATGTTTCTTTTATATGGATTATATGGACCATACATATTTTCATCCATAAAATTCTGATCTTGTTTGTAGAACTCTGATAACATTGTTTTGCCTTGTATAATATTTTCAACTAATGGTAAATTATAATAATTTTGTAGTTTTTTGTAGCTTTCTTCATATGTCATTCCTAATTCTGTCATACACTCAATGATCATATCATCAGTTTCTTCTTGTATGTTTAATTCTGTGAATTTTCTATTAATAATTTGTTCTAATGTTTTGTTAGTTTCTTCTGTTTTAAACCCTGTAATTTCTTCTTGTTCTAAGTAATCTATTAAACTGTAGTCAAATTCTTCTTCTTCGAATTTGTCAAATCCTATTAGAGTTTCACTGTCTTCTTTTTCTGTATCATAATTCGGTTGTGTATCATATTCTGTATTCATAAAATTATATTCTGTTTTTTCGTCATCTTTATTATTAGATGACTCTTTTTTAAAGTCTACAAATCTCAAGCTTTGTGATCCATCATTATCTTCATATATATAACTTCTTTTTGGTACCAATATTTCGTCTTCTTGACTTTTTAAGTCGTTTAATTGCCATTCTAATCCTGTAATTCTTCAGGATCTATTTTTATTGGGTTTATCATTTGTATAGATTTTGAAGCTATTGTGTTTACAATTCCTTCAATGTTAACTTTGTATTTCATTCCTGATCTGTTGCTAGCCTTTCCTAGCACTCCTATGTTTATTACTATATTATTTCCTTCATAATTTTCATATCCCTTTGTTTGTAGAGCTATTTTTATATTTTGTAGATCATTTATGTCTTTTAGAATTCCTGGTGTGCAATAAAATAACGCTGTATTTTAGCTAAGGTCTATTTCCATTCATGAAATTATTGCCTTTTTTAACTCTGTTTTCCAACTTTTGTCTAATAATAGGGCTAATAATTTTGTCCCTAAATTTTTTCTGTCTAATGCTTTAATCGCTATGATTACTAGTCCTATGTGTGCAAAATGTTTTCCTGGTTGTTTTATCCTTTGTATAGTGTCTGGTGAGAACAAGTCTAATGTTACTGATTTGTCTGTTACTCTTAAACTTTCTTCTCTACTACTTTGGATTAACACTGTATTTATGTTTAAAATTCCTGTTTGATACAATACTCTAGGATTTAGAATATCTAATTGGTGTTGATTATAAAGATTTATATTTTTGTCTAAGTCTATTTCTTCTTCTAATTGTATATTTTGTTGTGAGGAATTTGAGCCTAATCCTCTTCTAACAATTCTGTTAAAAGACTCCGATGTTATTGTGTCTTGTATATTACTTGTTGAGCTCCTTGCTTCTTGTAATGTTCTGCTTCTTCCTAGAAAAATCCTGTTTTGATTATTCATTTTCTTGTATATGGTTTGGGTTTTCTGTTTATTTTAATATCTTCTATATTTAATTTATTTATTGTTTCGGTGATCTTGTCAATATCACTTTCTTTAGTTGTATTTGTTTCTTTTTTATCTTCTAATATGTTAATTATTTTGTTTAATTTTTCAATAACCTGTCATATTAGACTGATAATAAAATTAAATAAAAGTGGATAGTGGCTATCACTTTTATTTTGTCCTGTGTATATGGTAAAACCTGTGATTTCTTCTTTATTTTCTATAGGTTTATATTGTTGGACGTCTTCTCTACAATTGTTTTTATATCTTTTATTAATGCTTCTAAATTTGTTATTTTTATTTTCTATTTTTAGAAGGTTTTTGTTTTCTAGTAAATAGTTTAGCTGTTGAATTTCTTGTTTAGTAGGTGTGATTCTTTTTATTTCTTTAAGATCTTTTATAATTTGATTGTTTTGTTCTTTTATGTAGCTTATATATAGAGGGATAATAAATTGTAAACCTTTAAATGTGTGTAAACTTTGGATTTCATAGGTTTTCTTGATGAAATCGTTTCATGAAATTGCTTATTTTGATGAAAGTGTTTCATATAATTCATTTCTTGATGAAATTGTTTCATATATTTGTGTTTTTATGTAAAAACGACAAAGTTTCATCAAACCAAGAAAATATATTAAACAGTTTCATAGGAATGAAAAAATATATATGAAACTACATAAAAAACACAAATATATGAAACAATTTCATCAAGAAATGAATGATATGAAACAATTTCATCAAAATAAACAATTTCATGAACCAATTTCATCAAGAAAACATATGAAATCCAAAGTTTACACGAAAAAAAGTTTACAAAATAGTGGGTCTATATATATATCTATATCTATATATATAGAGGAATAATAAATTGTAAACAACTAAATCTGTGTAAACTTGTAAACTTTTGGATTTCATAGGTTTTTTTGATGAAATTATTTTATGAAATTGTTTATTTTGATAAAAATGTTTCATATCATTCATTTTTTATGAAATTGTTTCATATATTTTTGTTTTTTATGTAAAACGAAAAAGTTTCATCAAGTTTCATAGGAATGAAAAAATATATATGAAATTACATAAAAAAACACAAATATATGAAACAATTTCATCAAAAAATGAATGATATAAAACAATTTCACGAAAAAAAATCATTAAAAAACCTATGAAATCCAAAGTTTACACGAAAAAAAGTTTACAAAATAGTGAGCCTCTATATATATATAGGGATAATAAATTGTAAACCTTTAAATGTGTGTAAACTATGTAAACTTTGGATTTTATAGGTTTTCTTGATGAAATTGTTTTATGAAATTGTTTATTTTGATGAAAGTGTTTCATATCATCAAGAAACCATCGAAATTGTTTCATGTATTTCATAGAACCATGTGTAAATCAGTTAATATATCAAGTTTCTTGATGAAATTGTTTCACAAAAACATAGGACGAGTTCATGTAATTCACATATGAACTCTTTTTAACTAATTCATATATGAACATTTGTAATTCATATATGAACCTTTGTATTTCATATATAAACTAATTAAGTGTAGGTTCATTTATGAATCAGTTGAACCAATTAACTGATTCATATATGAATTCCAAATGTTCATATATGAATTAGTTAAAAAAAGTTCATATGTGAATTACAAAGGTTCATATATTAACGTAAAGTTCATATGTGAATCACACAGATTCATATATGAACTCGTCCCGCGTATTTTACGAAACTACCCCTCTATCTTGTGCAGACCACGAACAGACCACGCAAGGAATTATCCGTTGCTTCTCGGTCAATGCTGCAAATGTTGACCGAAGGAATTACTAAGATTACTTCTCTACTTCTCATATATTTAGCACTTCTCAAATAAACCTCTCCCTATATATATATATAATAGAAGTCTACCCGCGCAATGCAGCGCGATATATCTCGATTTTAATGTTCTAATTTATTTTAATGTGTGGTTTTGAGAAAACGGTCACGTTTTTTTATAATTTTGTTTAAAGAATAACTTTTTTAAGGAGTTCAAGATTTGAGGATTTGAAAGTGGTCGGAGATAAGGATTAATTAATAAAAGTCCACGATTTAAGGATGTTGTTAGTTGTTTTAAGAGATTTTAAGTAATTTGCATTAAATAGCGGTACATAAAGCTTTAGGGGTCGTTTTTAAGAGTTTTTCATAAATGCTTTATAATATAGTATATATATATATTGGGTTTATGAAATCTTATATTATTGGTTATTTAGGGTTTCTCTTAAGTAAATCATTCATGTATATTCAAATTATAGGTCAATAATTGAAAAAAACCCAACATTTTTCCCATGACCTGTTTAAAAATAAATAAAATTTGAAAATGGAAAAGAGTCGTCGAAAACCGTCGGTAACCGATAACATTTTTTGAAATGTTTCTAACGACCTATTAAAAATGAACAAAATATAGAAAATTAAAAGGAAACAGTTGGAAACCGTCTGTAATTAATAAATATTTTCGATGGTTTTCCAACAACTATTAAAAATAAATAAAAATTTAAAAATTGAAAGGGACCGTCAGAAAACCATCGCTAACTGATAACATTTTCCGACGACTTTCCAACACCCTACTAAAAATAAAAGAAAAATAGGAAATTAAAAAGGAACCGTCGGAAAATCGTCGCTAACTGATAACATTTTTCGATGGCTTTCCAACGACCTACTAAGGGCATGTTTGTTTTTTTTTAAAATGGTCTGAAGAACTCTGAAATCATATTCGGTCAGACTTTTGGCCATTAAGACCGTTTTTTTTTTGTTAAAACAAGAGCTTAAAAGCTTTGAGCGCCTCTTATTTCACAAGAGGTAGAAAAAACCCTTAATGCCTCTTATAACGCTTCTATCAACAAGATAACCTTCTCATCACCTCTTCTTCTTCTGATTCTAGAAGTGCTTCTAGCCATGTTGCCGAAGCTGACTGGAATCTGGACAAACCACCGCCATTTGTCCATCGCCACCACCACCGTTGCCGGAGCCATGTTGCCACTAGCTTTCGGTTGCATCTGTCTGTTGTTGTCGGAGCTGACTCGAATCTGGACAAACCACCGCCACCGCCACCCTTGTCGGAGCTTATTTGAATCTGGACAAACCACCTCCACCGCCACCGTTGCCGGAGCCATGTTGCCGGAGCTGACTCAAATCTGGACAAACCACCACCACCGTTGCCGGAGCAATTTTGCTTAAGGAACTCGTGTTTATCTTACAAAGGAGATAAAAATGATAAAATAAAATTTAAAAAATGCACTGGAATCTTTAAGGAACTTGTGGATTAATACTCACATTTTTGCTACTCATCATTTGAACTTTCAAGGAGTAAATGGTGTACAACAGCTGTCAATTAAATACTCACATTTTTATTGATTTATGAATTAAAATTTGGTCTACTAGCTTTTAAATTGAAAAAGTATTTACGAAAAGTTGTTATTTTTAATTATTTTATTAAAATAAATAAAAACTTATTTTTATTTATTTTATTGAATAAGATCCAGACTTAGACGTTTCAATTTACAAAAAACAAACAATGTTGATTCATATTCAGATTTCAGACTTCAGACGTTACAAAAACAAACAGTCTTATAATTCAAATTTCAGACTTCAGCATCACCTCTTATAAATCAGAAGTGAAATAGGCTTTCAGACTTCAGACCTCTTAAAAAACAAACGACACCTAAGAATAAAAAAAAATTAGAAAATTAAAAGGGAACCGTCGAAAAACCGTCGGTAATTGATAAATTTTTTCGACGGTTTTCCGACGAGCTATTAACAATAAGTAAAAAAAATAAAAATTGAAAGGGACCATCGGAAAGCCGCCAGTATGATCAAATTTTCCGACAGTTAAAAATAAATAAAAATTAAACAGTCCGTATACAGTCACTTAACTGTCGATAATTACTGATGGTTTTTGCAGTCGATAAATGCCAATATTCTTGTAGTGACTATTTTCTAGGACACAATTTGAAAAAGTGTCCTATAAATATAAATACACAGGTGTCCTTTAAAAAGATGGGCTTACATGACACTGTTCAAAAGCATCCTATAAAATTAGTGAATACGACACTTTGTTTTGAAAATGTCCTAAAAACCTTGTTACGACGATTAAAAACGTCCTATAAACTTATTGTAACATTCTTAGATAGGTCGTTTTTTTGTTTGATCATATAAACTAATTTCCTATAAAACAATCTATTACGACATGTGAAAGTGATAAATTGTTTTATTCAACTAAAAGATACAACACTTTACAAAGAAAATATTGGAGATTCTACAATATTAACAAACCCTAATTTAGAGAAGAACTCTAATATACAGAACTTAGAGAAGAAAACTAGAGAGAAAAAGATATTTATAAAGTGTAAAAGAAAAGAATGAAAAAATTAATCGGATGGAAAATCTCGCAACACTCCTCCATTTATATCTTCAGCAGAAATACGAATTTAGCCCCTCATCTCTTGACATGATACTCCACTACCCTCCATCTTATACAGAAAGTGAGGCGCATCCCACTACTTTAGACAAAGTTACGAACAACCCCTTCAGACAAGAATTCTTACACTTTATCCCTTGAAGTTCCTACAACGTGCCACAACACTTAGAATTACAAAGAGAAGATATATGATGTCAAGATTGTATTTATATAGCACATTTTAACACCCGCCCTCAATCTTGACATCTAAACAAATCTAGCATTTTTAGCTTTGAACATAAGTAATCATGTAGAGAAAGACCAAGGGATTTTGTAAAAATATCTGCAGTTTGTTCCAAAGTATCAATTTTTACCGCTTTAATTACTCTAGGAGAAATCTTATTCCGAACATGGTGAATATCAATTTCTATATGTTTAGTTTTTTCATGAAAAACAGGATTATTTGCAATTTGTATTGCATATTTGTTATCACAAAAAATACTAACAAGAAGTAAGTTAACAAGGTTTAAATCTGAAAGATACTTAAAATCCAAATAATTTCACAAAGTACAGCAGCCATGGCCCGATACTCTGATTCAGTAGAACATCGGGACACTGTAGTTTGTTTTTTTACTTTTAGATGAAATTAAAGAATTTCCCAAAAATAAACAGTAACCAGTGACAGACATGCGAGACGACAGACACGTTCCTCAATCTGAATCCACATAAGCATTGAATTTGAAAGACTCAGACCGAAAAAATGAAATACCTGGTGACTTTTTCAAATATCGAAGGATTCGAAGCGCAAGATTAAGATGTGAGCGGCGAGGTGCATGCATAAACTGACTCAAATAGTGCACGACAAATGCAATATCTGGTCTAGTAGCCAGTAGGTATATTAACCTACCTATTAATTGTTGAAACCCGGATATATCCTCCAACGGAGGATCACAAGAATTCCCAATAGAATCAGTAACAATAAGGTCCATATCCATTGGTGTATTTATAGGTTTACACCCTAAGTAACCAAAGTCATTCAACAACTCTAAGCAGTACTTATGTTGACTCATACAAAGACCAGTTTTAGATTTTAGAATTTCTATACCCGGGAAAAATTGAAGATCACTGAGATCTTTAATCATAAAACTCGTTTTCAAATGTTGTTTGACCCTGTGTATTTCACTTTTGTTATTTCCTGTCAAAACTATGTCATCAACATAAACAAGTAAAACAAGAAATATGTTACCAGAAGATAGAGTGAACAATGAATAGTCATTACTACACTGCATAAAACCAAATTCAAACAAACATTTAGATAGCTTTTCATACCATTGCCAATGAGCCTATTATAACCCATACAACGGCTTACAAGCTTACAGACACGATTATCAGAACTAGAAAAATAACCTTCTCGTAATTTCATAAAAACATCTTCATGAAGATCACCATACAAAAAAGAATTATTTACATCAAGCTGATATAAAGGCCAATCATACTGAATGGACAGAGATATAACACACCTAATAGTCACCATTTTAACAACACGAGAGAAGGTTTCATCATAGTCTAAACCTTCCATCTGACTATAGCCCTTGGTCACTAACCTAGCCTTGTATCTCTCTATTTCCCCATAAGCTTTATACTTAACGTTGTATATCTACTTTCACCCTATTGCCTTTATAACTGGTGGAAGATCATCAAGGACCCAGGTTTCGTTTCTATACAACGCCTCCATTTCATTGTTCATGGCAGTAACCCAGTTTGGATCCTTACTAGCCTCAGAATAACAAGTAGGCTCAACAGATTTATTTAAGTTTGAGACAAAACATAAATTTTCTTTAGTAAGATGAGAGTAATTTACAACTCCTTCTAAACCATATTTCACCTTACCTTCTACCACAATTAAAGTCATCAAACATACGGGGTAAACTAGAAGCTCTAGTGGATTTTCTTATAGAACTAGAAGAGGGGTTGGAAGTAGAAGTTTGATTTTCAGAAGACTGGTCCTCAGGAGGGGAACCTGCAACCCGATCATCATAAATGTTCTCATGGGTTCTTACATCACTCTGGCTCCCGATAGACTGATCAATGTTGCTCTCAATTGGTTGAGTTGCATCACTGTTCTGACTTCCAAGGGAACTAAGGCCATAAGATTGAGAAGAATTTTCGGTTACAGATTTAGCCCTATTATCCTCATCGGGCAATGGGTTAACAAAATGATCAGTAGGAACATAAACAATATCAAAGATATTTAGATGATTCAACTTTCAGAGTTTGATTCGGATTTCTCACTCATTTTAAAAGGAAAAACATGTTCATAAAAGGTTACATCTCTTGATACCAAAATTTGTTTTTATTCAAGACTGTAAAGTCTATAACCCTTCTTTGAGTTTCAATAACCGAGTAAAACACATTTTCCAGCTCTAGAACTAAATTTATCTGACAAATTTGGTTTCATAGAAAAACAGAGAAATCCAAAATTTCTCAAATGAGTGAGAACCGGAGCAAACCCATATATGAGCTCATAAGGACACGTACCATTTAGGACAGATGAGAAAGTTCGATTTATAAGATACGTGGCAGTAAGAATACACTCACTCCACATGTTTAGTGGAAGACCTCCTTGAAACATTAAGGCTCTTGCAACATTTAGTAAGTGTCGATGTTTTTCGTTCTACTACCCCATTTTGTTGAGGTGTATAGACACAATTAGTCTGATGAATGATTCCACAAGACTTAACATATTCATTTACTCTTTGATTTAAAAATTTTGTTTCATTATCACTTCTAAAAACTTTGACAAATTTCCCAAGCTAGGTTTTAAACAATTGCAAAAGATAACAATATTTTCAGAAACCTCATCCTTTGTTTTTAAAAGATATACCCAAACAGCTCTTGAGAAATCATCAACAATAGTGAAAAAATATTTGAATCCATCTCGGCTAGTAATCTTGTAAGGACCCCATAGATCTAGATGAACTAAGTCTCCTATTTCCCTAGACTTCCTTTCACTTAAGTTAAACTTAGTGCGAGATTGTTCTGCCTTGTGGCAAATCTCACAAGGAGATGAGGTATCACCTCCTATATTGAGCCTTACTTTTAGAACTTTTAGGACAGGATCAACAGGATGTCCTAATCTAGTATGCCATAGCTGATACGAGACATGACAACACACAGAGTCATTGGTGCAAACAGACTTACCCCCAGGAACTACATCAAAATAGTAAATCCCTCCATTCTCACTACCAGTCCCAACAAGTTTCATTCGTTGATAATCCTGAACATAACATTTATTTTCATCAAATCCAACAAACAATTTATTGTCACGAACAAGTTTGTGAACAGATAGCAGGTCAACGTTAATGTCTGGGACAACTAAAACATCAAGTAAGACAAGGTTATTAGTTAATTTCATATTTCCATTTTTTTTAATTATAGCCTTTGAACCATTTGGATGATTAACAATTAAGTTCAAGTCTGAAATATCCACAACGTTCTCCAGATTGGAAATAGAAGATGTCATATGTTGGGTTGCCCCAAAATCAATAATCCAGTTAGAACTACGAAGAACAGACGTACCTGCCATATTAGCAATTGTTTCATGTGTAGTACGTTGTTCGAGAAAAGCAAAAAGTTTGGAGACTTGGTCTTGAGTTAAAGAATTCAAGGAGGAAGAAGCTTGGGATCCCAAGATAGGTAGTTATGTTGGTAGAGGAACTGTCATTATTGCTAGATGGTTTGAAATTTTGATTAAAATTTTGTTTTCTTTGAAAATCTTTGGGAAAACCATTTAATTTGTAACACCTTTCAATAGTGTGGCCAATCATACCATAATGCTTACACAAGAGATTTGGATTTTGGGGTCTCATAAATTTTTTCTTATTTTCCAGGATCTTACTTAAGAAAGCAAAGTTCTGATTCTTGTTTGACGAAGTACCAGGGACTCCTCGATGTGATTCTTCCCTAGAAATAATAGAGAAGGCGGTTTTGACAGAGGGTAGAGGATCCGAGGTCAATATGGTGCTTCTGATTGGTTGATAAACATCATTCAGCCCCATTAGGAATTGCATGAGCTTTAAGAGTTTATTGTGTTTAAAAAACTTGTGAGAGGCACTGCACGTGCATGATGGAAGTTTTGCCAGAGCATCAAATTGTTTCCATAGAGAGTTCAATTTGTGATAGTAATCAGAGACTGGGGATCCATTTTGAGTTAGAGAGTTGATTTTCTTATGAAGATTAAACGTGACGGATCCATCAACTTTGTCATAGGTTTCTTTTAACTCTAACCAAACCTGATCGAGAAGCAATTTTAGAAAAAACTTGGTCCAAGAATAGTTATTCTGAACAAAACTTAGGATCCAAGACCGCACCATAGAGTTACACCTATCCCATTGTTTAGCAAGAACAAGATCTGTGTTGGGCCTAATACAAGAACCATCAACAAAACCAATTTTGTTTTTTTGTTTCAAGGGCAATGATCATGGCACATGACCAAACCTTGTAGTTTTCAGTTCCACTAAGCTTAAAGTTCAAGATGGACGCCTCACTAGTGTCACTAGGATTCAGTTACAACGGATCACCAAAGTTAAGTTTGGCGATCGGAGACTGCAAAATGGAACTAGAGGGGGAGATCACCTGAGCTTCAGGAATAGTGAAAGATACAAGGATAAGCACACAAAGAAGAGAGTGAGGTACACGAATGGTAGGATTTCTAAAACACTCTTAAGGTGCTAGGTCAAGCCACACTCAACTTCTTCTTACAAACAGAAACATAAGCACAATAAATAAAGCTGAAGCAATTAAGCAAATATAACAGAGCTCACAAAAGCAGATATAACCAGAGATCATAAAACCTGAACATACAAGAGAAACTGGACCAGATCTGAGAAAGATACAAAAAAAGAACAGAACCAGATCCTGGATTAGGACAAGATCTGAGGCTAGTACAACGGGTGCAAATCTATTATTTGGACTGGATCAGGAAAAAATAGAACAGAATAGAACAACCACACTACAAAGCCGATCCTTGCCAATGACTCACGGTCACAGCTGCGACAATCAATGGCTCTGGCCGAATAACCAAAAATAAAAGGAAACACTAAGCAACCAGAAGAGAAACAACCTCAAAAAATGATAAAACTTACAATAAGCTGTCCTTATTATAACAGAACCCAAAGACGAAGCCAATAACAAAAGAGGCCTAGAGATCTAAACAACCACGAGACGCAAACCTTCAGATATAGAGAATCTCATATTTGCGTAAAAAACCACAGATCGGAAAGAAGACCGACTAGATCTGAGATATTGAAAAACATAGATCTTAGACGGGAGAGACTCTCCGATGAACTAGAGTCGAACTGATCGACAAGCAAACAAATCCGAAAAGGAAAACTACCAGATCAGACACAAACAGAAATAGAAGCGATAAAAACGCCGACGATCCTTGTACCTTTACGTCCAAAAGACCGTGAAGAAACTCAGCGAAAGCGGTAACAACTGCTACTATCGAAGAGCAGATCTGCTACCGTCAAAAATCGCTATACCAACAAGGAACCACCAGATTAAACGCTCCAACCAACAGAAGCAGATCCACGTAGAGATCTTCATACTATCACTGTTGCAGTAAACCGAAACTCCAGTGTTGATCCAAACCCTCAGTGATTTGATAATGACTCTTTAAGAAACACTTAGCAAAAATTGTAAGTAGACAATATGTATTAGAGTTTCACTATCGCTGATAAGTACTATGTCTCTGCAGTACCGTTGATAGGAAACTCAAGCTCTTTAATTTTAACATTCAGCGAACACTGTTCATCGATAGAGCTCTGAGTGTGTTCAGTCCTATTGGTGATCGCTGATAAGTTTTAGTTGTTTACTTATGATCCCTGAAGATAAGTTTCACGTCAACAAAGGTTCTACGCTGAAGTCGAAGATCAAGCCCAAGAACTAGCGACAAGTCTACTAATGAACTGATGCGTATATCAGCGAAGCAAGACCTGTCCACTCAACATGAAGTTTCAAGTAGAAGACTTTAGCAATCGCTGAACTTTATCATTCGCTGATAAAGTACTGTTTAACGAACGCTGATCATGAAGTTTACTCTACAAGTTACTTTTGTATTTCCCCCTTGCACGTCTCCGTACGAACTGTCAGAACGGACATCCCTTTTGTCCAGTTTCGTACAAACAACTCTGATTCTACACTATATATCATGCGGCTACTAGGTTATCTACAAAGGTCAAACCATGCAACCAATCAGTTGTTGCCACGTGTAAAGTAATACTGAAATGCATTAAATGCATGCAGTATATAAGGAGAAACCCTACTTTAACATGAAGTGCTCGGCCATCTTCTTCTTTCTCTCTTAGTGTTAGAATATTACTCGTAGTATTCTTATCTCCTTTCTGTCTTAATTCTAGTGCAAGAAACTTAGTGTTCTTAACTTGTTTAGATTAGGTTAATCCTTAATCTTGTTCCGCAACAAGTTGTAAATTGTTTGAGATTTATCAATAAACAATTTAGAAAGTAAAAATAGTGTGTTTGTATTCACCCCCCCCCCCCCTTCTACAAACTTGTATAACCCTTCGGGACCAACATCCAGTTGAAATCACAATCACTGCACCACAGATCTGAAGCAAAGAAGAAAGGAAACAAAAAAAACGAAACGAAGAAGAACCGATCTGATGTTTTGCTTCGTACTCTCACCGTCGTGGTAAAACCACAACTCCAGTCGAAAAAAATGCTCAACAACAGATCTGAACAAGAAGAGCCAATTTTCGAAAGAGAAGCATAAAGAAGAGAGAAAAAACGAGTATCAACCATTTCAGCTCTGATACCATGTGAAAAATGATAAATCGTTTTATTCAACTAAACGATACAACACTTTACAAAGAAAATATTGGACAATATTAACAAACCCTAGTTTAGATAAGAACTCTAATCTAGTGAACTTAGAGAAGAAAACTAGATAGAAAAAGATATTTGTAAAGTGTAAAAGAAAAGAATGAAAAAATGAATCTGATGGAAAATCTCACAGCACTCCTCCTTTTATATCTTCAGCAAAAATACGAATTTAACCCCTCATCTTTATACATGTTACTCCACTACCCTCCATCATATACAGAAAGTGAGGCATCGCCCACTACTTTAGACAAAGTTACGAACAACCCCTTAAGACAAGAATTCATACACTTTATCCCTTGAAGTTCGTACAACTTGCCATAACACTTAGAATTACAAAGAGAAGAGATATGATGTCAAGATTGTATTTATATAGCACATTTTAACAGGACACGTATAAACTCAAATTTGTTGTAGTGATCTTGATGCAATAACATAATTTTCCCACATTGATCTTGTATTTTGCATATTTTAATGGATGATTTGAGTCTTTTTGGTTTATTATTTTATGTTTTTGGTTTATGGAGTTTGGAAGTGGAAATAATATTATATTTGATAACTTTCGGACTATAAATCGAGAATTTGACAGCATCAACCATAGCAGTATTTTGGTACTATCATGATTTTGTGCAGAATCGGTCAAAATAAATAAATCGGTCAAAATAAATAAATGCAAAGATTTTTGTAGATTTTTGAAGATCTTAACATCACGAGTACGAATATTTGTATAACCAGTTATACTTGTTATGTGTAAAACAAGGAGAATGTTTGAGTAAGGGGTTGATATTCATACCCGCTTACTCACATTTCACTCACATTCATATCCCCTCCCTACTCATATACCACTCGGAGAGGATATGAATAGTAATCAATCCATAGATAACCATACTTTCAATGGGACTCTAAAGTTGCTATACATAATTTCGTTGCTAAAAGAAGATTTTTGTACTTTTTTCTAACTTGTATTATAAAAAGGTAGGGAGGTGATCTTTCAAGAGATAGGCTCATATGATCCTAAGCTCATAATTAGTTGTAGAAGTATTCCTAGAGTTCAATTCCATTTTAGTTTTTAGTTCTATATATTAGTTGTAATTTATATTTATGTTTTTAGTTTCCTATACTTCTTTTTGTTCTTACATTTACCGTCTTAATTTCTTTCAAATGTTTTATGTTCTATTATTTAATATGTTCCAAGGCCTTATGGATGATAGGATAAAAGCCTTAACTTAGGTGTTTGGGTGAAGTTAAGACCAAAAATCATTTTGAAGGTGGAAGGTGTTAATCAAATAACAAGTCTCTCAAACAGCTAATTAGTAAAGACATCTATGAAGAAGTTGCTTACTTGATAAATGTGTGAAAGTGAGTTGCACTTAGATAAGCCAACATGCATACATCAACTTGAATGATATGCATGGCATATGAACATGCAATCATGTGAGGTCAAAGAAAAATACCGCTTAATAAGACGATTGCTCAATCTAATAGCGATACTTGAAATGGTTTGATGCAAGGAGACTTGTTTTCATTTTAGCCTCAACAATGCATAGTTTTTGTCATGTCTAGACTTTAACTCCACATAGAAATATGAGAGGTAGTTTATGTGTGATCCCATAACAAGTAATCAATCAGCTAATAAACTCAGATAGCCATCCATATATTCATCAATGAGATCACCAAGTACACAATATGAATTATAGAGAGAAAGTGCAATGTGTGTACTAGTGTGTGTGTGTAATGGATGACCTAATGTCAAATGCAAGAAAAGTAACAATATATAGTTTGTAACTTTACAATTACATAAAAGTTCCCTCTACTTGGTACAATTAGATAAATAGTGCACTAACATTCTCCCCCTTTGTACCAATGTAGAGGCTTCAGATCTAGACGTTCACCGGGAACACATGCTTCTTCCGGATTCCAAAGATGATCTTGAACCTCCGTAACGCATTCCGGTACTCTCTTCTATAAGAGATAGCATCCAAGACTTGCTTGATCAGCTCTTTCCCCTTCTCTTTAAGCTTCACCTTCCCTCTTTCATCCAGACGCAGTTTGCTCTCCAGATTGACCTGTATCATCTTGAAAGTTTCGTCACAGTAGTTGTTGGCTTCACATATTCTCAGGAATCTTTTCTTCATGTTTTGGTTGAAGTATACGACTCCGAGTTCGGGTTTCTTCAGCACAGTGTACACGAGAATACCTTCGATGTCTGGCAGACGCCTGTTTGGTCCTCTGATATTTACTCTGGTTTGGTGTGCTTCCAAGGCCATTTGGAAATCCGTAAGGTAAGAAAATTTTAGGATATTCCGCATAAACCTCTTGACACTTTGATAAGCGGCAGACCATTCTATTTTCTTTTCAGGAGCCCGTGCCAGAATGTCATACAGACTTAGGAGGTCATCAAGCTTTAAGCTCTTGAAGTCTGTTTCGGAGAAGACGCATTCGGAGCCATCAGATCTTCTTACAGTTAACTGTGGGTACCAGACATTGAGAAGCTTGCATGATTCTATCTTCAACACCTTCACAATGACTTTATCTAACCTTACCACATCTGTATCCAGGTCTTCGTTTTTCATAACGTGTATAAATTCAATCTTGTGAAATAATGGCCAATTCTCAATGCCATATACCTTTTCTAAGTCGATCTTCTGGACGTCTTTTACATATAAGTCTTTTCTAAAGCTTTCTTGGAATGGAGTTAAGATCCTCACTCTTTCACCAGTTGCAACATATCCAGGTTCAACGACAATTACATCATGATATAGTCTAAGCTTAGCTTCTAGTACTGGATCATGTATCCTGCCATCGGCATTCACTTGAACTACTGAAGCATTCGCTTGAACAACTAGAGCCTGTTGAGCTGAGGATCTTGCACCTTGATCGGCTTATTGTTGCTGTTGAGGAGAGTCATCAGGGGTGTCATTTTTGGAATCCGAATCAATCACAAGAGCCCCGGTGGTATCAAATACATCGTTTATCTCTTCTTTGATCTGGACAGTCATTATCTCTGGCTCTTCCTCAGAATCTATGTAGATATAATCAGTGATCTTGTCATCCACCATCCTTTCTTCTTCCGTTTTATTGTCAACAACCGGAGGGTTTTCAACCCCAGTTATGACATCGGCTAGAACTACATCATCATCAACGTGGACCGCATCAGTTTTTGGTCCACTTGCCCCTGCTGCCCCCTCATTTACTGCCTGATCTGATCCCCCGATGTTTTTAGTAGCAGCAACACTCGATTCTCTAACCCTAGCTCTCTTCTCTCCCTCATGTTGATCAGGATCATCCTGATCATCATGTCCCCGTTTGTTGGAAGCTTGAGCCTGAACACCACAAGCCTGTTCGACCACGATGATTCTTTCGGATAAGGACTGGTAGCCGGTAAGCATGGCTTGGGTCATTTCTTGATGGATTTGTTTAGAGTTTGAAAATATGCGCTGGTGGGTAATCGGTTTTGGGCTTCAGATTGTTGTCGGAGCAAACCTACCAATTCTACTTCTTCAATGGTATTGGAGTCTCCTTAGGCTAGTAAATGGGCTAACAGCTCTGATTTGAGTTGATAGGTAGGGATTTGATGTAAAGGAACTGATGGTGGTGGTTGTGGTTGGGTTTGAGCGCTGGATGGTGGATCCTGAGGAGTTGCCGAATATTCTGCTACACCTTTACCCTTAATGGCTCTGCTCACTTCGTTTGCTAATCGGTCAACGATTTCTTGCATAGCTCGATGGTGATTCTTGTACGTAGTGTTGATCGAGCCCAATGCTGCACCTAGAAGCGGTAGAGTGATATAATGTGGGGGCGGTCCTAGCAAGGCAAGAACCTGTTCAATCGGCATATTAGGGAAAACAAAACTAACACCCGAACCACTTAGGTTTTCGGTTTACATCGCAGTTGTAGAAACTGAATGGCCTGTGCTCATAGCTGGCCTGATGTAAGCTATGACAGGACTTCCACCTGGTCCTCGTGGGGTACCAACAAATGGCGGCCACACTCTGGGTGTTCCGGTTGGGCACGAAAGCCCTCAACTTGGTGATATTCCAACGCTCATGGCCTAGGAAAGGTTGTTCGTCCACAGGGCTCTAGACTCAACGTGCTTGGAATGAAAGTCGGTGGCCGGGGCAGGAGCCTACCTTGTTCAATACCGACAGACACCGAATATGTCGCCAATAGCGTTTGTGCTAAATCCCCTGTGTAAAATGAAACATCGGCAAAATGAGAATCCAATAAGTAGCTGAGAGGGGCTGTGCATTGCATGGTTGGGTCCACCATGGCTTGTTCAATACGCAACGGCGACGAATGCTCGTTGGTAGTAGATGTGGCTACCCGACTTGTAACGGTTTGGGGAGGGTCACTAGTTATAACTTTGTGTGACCCTGTCTCAGCCTCTCCCATTTCTTTTCTCCCCGTCGCCGGAGAGTCTGATGTTCCAAGTAGAATCAGCAACGGAACTCTCAATATGTTGTCTCCGACCCACGTGTCTTGGATTAAGATCTGCATCAGGATCGTGGTCGGAGTCGGAATCAGAGTTTCCATCATCATCGTGTCTGGGTTGGGTTGATGCTTCATCTTCGGATGAAGAAGCATCTGGTACATAATCAGCATCGTCGGCCGAGTTCCATGAAATATGGTCAGTGAATACTTGAACTCTTTCATCTTGATTAGCTCCAGAAGTAGATGCCACACCAGCAGTCCTCTCCACAACCCCAACTCTCTTTCTTGTAGTTCTTCTCACCTCTCCCTATTCAGGAACCCCGTGTTCCTGAACCTGCTCGACCTGGATACCCTCACCTTCTAATTGAAGTGCACCTTGGGCAGGTCCCTCCGGTTCTGGCTGGACCATTAGTGCGTTATCTATCCTATACTGCCTAACTACCTCAGACTGCTGGTTGGCATAGGCGAGTACGGCTTCGGGTATCACTGCAATGTTGACAAAATCGATGTGTGCAAGCATCTTCAGGAAGTGCATCCATTGGCTCGGGCCTTGGACAGCATTTGGGCGTCGTGGGATCTCTTGGTTATCTTCCATGATCTGTTGAATGATGATCTGGAAGAAGCGTTGATAAGGCACTAAGCTCCGATTCTTTATCGGTCTGGCTTTATCTTCTACTAGCTATATCATCTCGTTCCATATGAGTACGACATAGTCTATGTGTCGATTGAAGGCGACATCATGGAACATCTTCAGAGTTGAAAGGTTGCACTTGTCGAGCCCGGTATGTTTCGAGGTCATGCAACGATTAAGGATGGAGCATAGCGTGTACCAGACTGGTGGTAGGAATCTTCGCTGGAATCTTGACGAGCTGGTAAGCATTGGGTTTCGTGGATCTTTATAACCCAAACTTCTGATGTCGGCGAAGAGTTGTTCTTCTAGGACCATTTCTTCATAATTTGCGCTGTACGGTAGGTCTAGAGATCGACGGAGTCGCCTAAGGGTAAGTCGAACATCGAAATGATCGACTTTAGCAGTAAAAAGCGGACCCCATCAGTGTATAGGATGAAAGCGTAGTGTGTGTCAGAATTGTTGCAGGTATATAAGTGGCACGGTGACTACCTTTGTAAGAGCTGTGCGGAGAGGATGGCCACGTATGATTTCCAGGATGATTCGGTGGTCGAACGCCACGTTGAGATCGAGATGATGGTTGTTGTCTAAGAGAGAAAGGTGGAGACTTCTCGGTAGAAGTTCCTCGTCTAGGTCTCGGGCATTTACTGACGGATGCGACGATCGGTGCGACGGAATGACCGTGTTGTCATCGGAAGAATGACCGTCATTGTGTGCCATCTGAATAGTGATAAATCAATATAGGGCTTAGAGTGAGGGTTGATGATTTTTTTTAACTAAGTTTGTCGAAAAAATTCTAAGTGCTGGGTTTATCGCAACTAACACAACTATATTGTCGCAGGAGGAGTTTTATTGCAAGAAATGGGTTGCGAGGAACGGTTATCGCAACAAACGTGTTGCGATAAAATGTTATCGCACCATGAAGGTTGCGATCAAATGTTATCGCAACATGTAAGTTGCGATAAGGATGAACATTAGTGGATTGCGACAACAATGAACATGAAGAACACAGATGGTTGCGATAACTTTGAACATGAACTAAAAAGCTAAGTGTCCAACCCAGATTCTAAATTTTCGCATTAAATCTAGTTTAAACCTATACTACTAGGTTCGCAAAGTGCACAGAAGAGTAACCCTAGTTATCTAGACCAGAAACAAACACATATATATCAATTTCTAAGGTAGAATGCGAAAAGTCCCATATGGGTTCGACCATAATATACTTAAAATCGACTGTAAAGCATAAAAGCATGGATAAAATGAAAAAAAATAGATAATGTACCTCGATGTGATTTTGAACGAAATGTAATCAACTAGAACTCCAACAACTCGAGAAATCTTAAGATTCGAACTTTGATAGTTGAGAGAAAGTTGAATGGATTTGAAATGAGACAAAAAATTCAAAACTCGTGTATTTATAGAGTTTTACGACATTTGACACATGGGAACATATGATTGGTCCAAGGTTTGACTTCCACAGTGTCAGGTTATCGCAAGAAGAAGGTTGTGATAACCCTTGGTGTTATCGCAAGATGCAAGTTGCGACAACAACCTCAGTGTTTAATCGCAACAGGGTGTTGCGATAAACACTGTTCACACCACTTTATCGCAAGCAAAGGTTGCGATGAAAGGTGTTATCACAAGTAATGAGTTGCGATAAGATATCTTTCATGTTTAATCGCAATATAAGGTTGCGATGAAACCCTGTTCACATTGTTATCGCAAGTAGTGGGTTGCGATAACGTGAACACTTAGACATTTTTCCAAAAATATTTTCCAGAAAATTTCAAAAATGATTTTATCACATTGGAAGATGTCCAACTTCCAATTGATTAAGCACTCAAGGTTTTAAACACAGTTTTAACTCCCTCTTAAATGATGCAAAGATTTGGAAAAGTATTTTTCATCATTTAAGAGTTAGTGTACAAAACAAATTAGAATACTTACCATGTATTCTCCAAATAACAGTCACATGCCATCTAAACTTACATGATTTGGCAATTATGCACACTCCCCCTATTCTTGTACATATAATATGTACTAAACTCCCCCTGAGACCATGAACACACCTTGTGCAGATACAAATATCATAACAAATCACAGATAAGGTATTTAAAAGACAAGAAAAAAATAACAAGTTGAATGAACATTTGCAATACAACTAAGGTATGAAAATTTAAATAACATATATTGAGAAGAGAATATGATGAAAATTTGAGTGTATCAATCTAGATACAATATCCAGATTGAGATATAAATATTTCCATCTATTATATGATCAATATATGGAAGTTAAACTTTCATGTTCAGCATGCCAAGCTTGGATACTAAGAAATTAAAGCGTTTTTCATCCAAGGCTTTTGTGAAAAGATCGGCAAGCTGATACTCAGTTGTAAAAAATTATAATTCAATTGTTCCTTTCTCAACGTGATCTTTTATGAAATCATACCTGATGTCGATATGCTTGGTTTTGGTGTGTTGGACAGGATTAGCAGATATGGCAATCGCGCTTTTACTGTCACAGTAGATGGGGATCTTCTCATATTTAAACCCATAGTCCATGAGTTGGGTCTTCATCCATAGTACTTGTGAACAACAACTGATCACGGCTACATACTCCGCTTCCGCAGTTGATGTTGAGACACAATTCTGCTTCTTGGATGACCAGCTCACGAGCTTGTCCCCCAAAAACTGTACATGCCCCGAGGTGCTCTTTCTGTCCAGCATGCTTCCTTCATGATCCGCGTCTGAGTATGCGGTGAGTTCGTATCCGATTCCCTTGGGATACCACAGTCCTAGATACGGTGTTCCCTTCAAGTAGCGAAAGATTCTTTTGACAGCGCCGAGGTGTGATTCCTTAGGTTTGGCCTGAAATCTTGCACACAGACAAGTTGCAAACATTATATCTGGACGACTAACTGTAAGATACATTAGTGACCCTATCATTCCTCTATAATTCTTAACATCAACATCAATACCATCAGGATCTGGACCGATCTTAGATCCTGGAGCCATAGGCGTACCAATTGATGTATAGTTTTCCATCTTGAATTTCTTCAAGATATCAAACACGTACTTCGATTGATTGATGAAGATACCTATAGAGAATTGTTTGACTTGTAATCCGAGAAAGAAATTAATCTCTCCCATCATACTCATTTGAAACCTGGTCATCATAATGCCAGAAAACCATGTACAAAGTCCAGGGTTAGTCGAACCAAAAATAATATCATCAACGTAAATCTGTACTAGAAGAATTTCAGCTTCCTCGCGCAAAGTAAATAGAGTTGTGTCAATTTTACCTTTTTCAAAGCCAGCTCCTAGTAGAAAGGTAGATAAAACTTTGTACCAGGAACGTGGGGCTTGTTTGAGACCATAGAGGTTGCCACGTAATCTGGTTTGTCTTTGTCCACAAAGCCTTCTGGTTGAGACACGTACACTTCCTCCTTCAGGACAACGTTCAAGAATGCAGTTTTCACGTCCATTTGATAGACAGTGAAGTTCTTGTAGGTGGCAAAATATAGGAACATCTGAATTGCTTCTAAGCGAGCAACTGGTGCATACGTCTCGTCGTAGTCTATACCCTCATGTTGCCTATACCCTTTTGCTACTAGTCTTGCTTTGTTTCGCACAACTATGTCGTCTTCATCTTTCTTGTTTTTCAGGACCCGCTTAGTACCAATAACTGTTTTACCCTTGGGTCTCGGAACTAATCTCCACACCTTCAGAGCTTCAAATTGATTCAGCTCTTCTTGCATCGCAATTAACCAATCCGGATCTTCTAAAGCTTGTTGAACTGTTGATGGCTCAACTTGACTTAGAAATAGCGCATATAGAACTTCATTTGCGGATGCAGATCTGGTCTTTACTGGTTCAGACACCTCACCAATCACCTGATCTATTGGGTGACTGCGTGTCCACTTCTTGGAGTGTGGATGGAGAGAAATAACATCTTGATTGGGGTCTACTAGGGTAGGATCTTTATCAAAGTTCAACTCGATCGTCAATGTCGGTTCCGGACGTGAGGTTGTTTGATTGTCAGAAGAGACAATTGGAACTGCCTCGGGAACTGCTTCAGTTGATTTTTCAGGAATGTTCTCAGTACTCTGATAATTGACATTTAAAGTTGTACCCGATGAAGAAGCACTATTCGTAGATACTTGTTGTCTTGTTTGTGTAGCTGTGATGGTTGTGTTCCTTGGAAAAGTTGCAGGAGTAGTTGCACCAGTATTGGATGGAGTCAGCACCGGTGAAGGCCCTGACATTGTAGCTTGTACTGGTGGTGTATCAACTTGATTCCTGTTGTTTACAGATGAAGAAGATTTATTACTTCCAAAGAAACCATCATAAAAATGTTCAAACAATATATCAAGTTTGTTAGAAGTAGAGTTAGAAGTGGAAGCTTGATCCTTGTTTAACATCCTAGTCATCATTGGACGGATTTGTCCAGATGCTAGTATTCCGGATATTGCAGGTTCTGTACTGTTTTGCACAGAATCCATCTCTTCAGTTTCGTCGAACTTGACATTTATGCTTTCCATCACAGTTCTGGAAGACTTGATATAAATATTGTACGCTTTTGATGTGAATGAGTATCCGATGAAAACGCCCTCCTTTCCTATAGGACTGAATTTGTTCTAGTTATTGATAGGCGGGTTTACACCCCCTAAATCTAACCGCAAGTGTACGGGTCAAAATCAAGTAATAGTACAAAAGTACGAGTATCGAACACAGGGAACTAGGAACTAAGTATCACAATGACTATAAGATCTATTAATTGAACGGACGCAATTTTGAATGGTTGGTATTAAACTAATCAATTGCAAGAAAACAAATCACAAACGGAGCAGTAAACAACTTAGGAAACTTCGGATAGAGAAAACAGTTGAAGGTTGGAAATCCTAAGGTTTTCACGTACAAACACTTAACTTAAAACAATTATCAGTTATTCCGTATAATGAATACCCAATCTCTAACAATCACTGTTGTCCTTTCTCAAGCAACAACGGGTTTTATCTTGAAAAACACAAGTTTTATCTCTCGATCTCACCTATGAAATTCAAAACACATTAAACTCAAGATTGTAACGGGACTAAGGTTTACTTGGTATATCTCTATCCAATTTCTCACCTTAGGCATGCGATTTCTAGTTCTAGTTAACAACTAATTCTCTCGAACTTAATTGAAAAACAAACAAAACAATTGAAAGTTGGCCAAACTCACAAAAGCATTAAAGATTAAATCACATGCTTCATTAAATTAGGAAAACTGATAAAAGGTTCAAATCAGATGCCTATAAGCTTAAACCAAATTCATTCCAGCCCCCAACATCTAAAGATTAGTTCATGTTGCTGGTGGATAAAAACACAAGAAAAGGAAGGAAATTAGTGTATGCAAACATAATGATTACGGACGTGATGAATGTAATGATGGACTCCCTTCTCTCGGCTCTAATCCGATTATCTTCGTGAACTCCTCCTCGATCGATCCTCTATCGTGGCTCAAAACTCTCCGAAAATCCTTTAAAAATCGCCCTCCAGCCGTCTGTCGTCGTCCGTGTGTGAATGATTAGTCAAAACCTAGATGCAGATAGTGTTTTATAAAACTGGGCGTCAGGGACAAGACTAGCGCCGACTTCTGTTTCGCATCTTGGCGCGGATTGTGGCGCCAGTTCACTGGCGCCGAGACTGGCGCCAACTTCTGTTTAACAATTCCTCGATTTCTCTCGTTTTCAGCTCCGAAACTCGAATCTGCTGCTCTTTTGGATAATAATGCTCATACCTGTACTTTCTCACCAAAAACCCGTTAAATACTCGTATTTCACTTGAAGACATGCGTGAACCACCTAGTTTGAGATTAAAAATAATGTCGAAAATCGACTTTATCAGTTATCCTTGTCATTTAGCACTATACACCTGCACCTAAAGACACGAAAGTAGTGTATTACAGGTTTTCTACTGTTAATCAATTCATATGGAGTTATGCCAAACCGTCGATGGATAATTGAACGGTTTTGTGTATAGCATGTCGTCGATACAACTTCAGCCCACAGAAACAGAGGTAGATCAGCATATGACAGCATCGTTCGGGCAACTTCAGCTAGTGTACGGTTTCGTCTTTCAACGACTCCATTCTGCTGAGGTGTTCTGGCCGTAGAATACTGATGAGATATTCCTAATGACTTAAAGAAGTCATCAAGAGTCTTGTTTTTAAACTCAGTCCCGTTATCTGATCTGATGGTCTGAACTGATTGTTGGAGATTTACTTGAAGCTGTTTGATTAATGAGATAATCAAGTCAGGTGTTTCATCTTTTGATTGTAGAAAATTTACCCATGTATATCTCGAATAATCATCGACAACGACTAACACATATTGTTTGGCACTTATGCTCTAAGTCTTCATCGGACCACAAAGATCCATATGAAGCATTTCCAAAACTTTTTGTATGCTAGGCTAAGGTTTTGGTGGGTGAGGAGCTCGCTTCATCTTCCCCTTCTCACAAGCGGTACAGAAATTGTCTTTCTCAAATTTCAGCACTGGTAGACCTATGACTAAGTCTCCCAACATTAGTTTTTGAATGCAACGAAAGTTGAGATGAGATAGTCGTCTATGCCACATCTAACTTTTAGCTTTAGACATTAGACATACGTCATTCTTAGGTTTGAGCTTTGATAGGTCAATGGTGTAAAGGTTGGACTTCCTCGAACCAACTAGAAGCTCATCTCCTCCTTCGGTTAGAACTGCACACCGAGTCTTCTTGAAATTCACCTCTAGATCCTTATCACAAAATTGACCTATGCTAAACAAATTGTGTCCTAAACCTTCGACGTAATTGACTTTAGTAATTCTGACATTGTCTCTGACGATATCTCCATAACCCAGAATTGGAGAATACTGATCATTCCCAAACTTAACCCTACCACCATACTTTTCCACAAAATTACTCAGCAACTCCTTTCAACCAGTCATGTGCTTTGACCAGCCTGAATCCAAATACCATACATGACTGGGCTGCAAAAGGGAAATTAGATGGTTTTAGGTACCCATTTTCAAATAGGTCCTTTCGGATTAGTAGATTTGGACTTGACATTTTGATATCTATAACCTGTGTTAAAGTAGTTGTTTGAATAAAACCAATGGTTATAATCAGATTTGCAGATAAAATAATCCACACCACAAGAAGAACAACAAATTTGATCTTGTGCTAAATTAATCAGTTGTCGCATTGAATAAAGCTTGTATGGGATTACAAGTTTTTGTCTATTGCCAACACCATGATTACTAACATTTGAAACAAAATTGTTTTTCTTGGAATTTAAAGCAACGTGGGATGATTTTCTCTGGGCCACATCCTGTGTGGACTCCTTTATTCTCCACTCGAGATGCGTATTGTTTCTTAAATAACGATCTGAAATACCAGAAAGATAGGGTTGTAAGCTTTGGAATTCTGAGCTTGAAAGGAATTATTTTGCTTCTTTCTTTTTGTTTTTCTTTTCTTTTTCTGTATTGATCTTTTGGATTTAGATTTTGAATAATAATCATTAGCAGAAGGTTTTTCAACAGATTTTGAAGATTCACCCTTAAAGAAATTCTTCTTAGGTGCTTCTTCTGTGATTATAAAATCAGAGTGATCTTGAAGCTTTGCGTTAAAGTCAAATTGTACAGCATTTTTTGGTGCTTGCTTACTCTTCCCGTCACAAAGAATCTCAATATCACAATCAGACTGATTATCCAATGAAGTATGAAAGATACCATAAGACTTCGGATAGAGAAATTCATTTCGTTCTTTTCTAAAAGCTTTTTCCTCTTCTGTAGAAAAATACATCTCAGGAGGAGCTTTGACAGATTGACTTTCCAAATCCCAAGATTCAGAATCATCTTGGTTATCAACCGTCGAGCTCCTAAAGACAGTATTTCCCATAAATGCTTTACATGAAGAAACATCTGACTCTGAAGAATGTTTTTCTTTTAAAAATTTCTCTATAGACATTTCTTTATGTCTAGCTTCCATTTCTTTTAAGCTTTCTGAAAATACTGTAAGCATAACTTCCTTTTCGATCTCAAAAGCAAGTTTTTCGTCATTTCCGACTTCCTGAATAGTGCTCCTAATCTTGCTTTCGAGATCAATGAGTTTCTGTTCAAAAACCATTGGTGGAAAATACCTTTTACCCTCAAAACTGGTTTTTCATTAGCATCTTTTTGAGTATTTTCCATCTCCTTTGGTTGTTCAACAACATAACTCTAAAAATAGTCATTAGGCAAGTTTTTTTCATTTTCTAATGCCTTCACATTTTCAGAACCATACCAAAAAGGAAGCTGCATCTTGACAGTGGTTTTTCTTTTTTACTTCTTCCTCAGCCTCATAATCATCTTCATCCATTTTAAGCCATTTGATTTGATAGCTAGGATGTAACGATGGAAGAATAAACCAATCAAATTCATAAAGAGTGGGGGCTTTTAATAAGGCATTCTTCAGGTAATGTGGATTGTCATATCCTATGCCCCACTTAGAATTGAAATACCGAAATTTACTGGGCTTATTCATGTGAATTGTTTGTTCAGTTTGGCCTGCTTTATACAATTTTTCTTCCAGACCTTTGACGTTATCGCTCAGCTCAGTGTTCCTATCTTTATAGGCATGAATAAGATTTTCAAACTCATTCTTCTTTGCTTCTGAACTCTCTAACTTTTCTAACAATTCAGTTATTCTACTTTGAAAATATGCTTGACCCACATCAAATTCAGTCTTTTTCTTTTCCAGTTTTTCAATATGACTCTCTTGTTCTATCAATCTTTCTCTTTGCGAGGAAATTAGTTCATATGCTTTTCTCAAGTTATTTGTTAGAACAGCTAATTGCTTTTGTAGATATGCTTGTTGAGTAAAAAATTGACTATAAAGATCGGAATGTACCTCATTTGTCTCTGAAGTAGATTATGACTCTTCTTCAACGGTGTTTCTAGTCATGAAACACATCTTTGTTTGAGCTGCCGTCTCATCATCCGCTTCATCATCAATTTGATCAGGCCAATATTCCTCTTCAACCAACAATGCAATCCCTGATTCCTTTTGCTTAGCAAGAAGCATCTTGTTCTTATAATAATCAGAATATCTGACTTTTGGCTTCCAGCATTCCTTGGCGAAGTGTCCAGTCTTTCCACAGTTATAGCACTTTGGTTCTTCGTTCCTCTTCTTAAACACCTTCTTTTCATCAATCCTCTTGTCATCCCTCTTGTACTCATCCCTTTTCTCATCAAACTTCTTTCTTGACTCGACACGATCTTTGTGCTCAAAATTCTTGGAGCCTGATGCATATCTCTGATTATTAGAATCGGGCCTCTTCACAAACTGTTTTTGAAAAGCTTTAGTAAGAAGTATCATTGCTTGTTTCAGGCTTTCGGCTTCTTCCAGTCCATCTCCTTCATACTGTTCTTCATCAGACTCATTACCAACATTCTTTGAATATCTCTTGGTGGATTTGTTAGATATCAAGGCAATTGGATCAATCTCTTCTTCCTTAATTTCTTTCTTCTCATCCTTATTCTCTTTCTTCTCTTTCTTCTCTTTCTTCCTTTTCTTATCCCTTTTCTCATCAGCATCATCCTCATCTTGTTTCAAAGTTTCATACATTTGCTGTAAAGGCAAGTCAACTAACCTAGCATTTTGTTTCATCCTGTGAGCATACTTCTTCCATTCAGGTTGCAGAACACTCAAGAATTTCACATTATGCTCGATTATCGTCTTGTTTATGTTGTACCGATTCAGCTCATTCAGTATTGTGATGAAACGGTCGTACGTATAATCAAGTGCCTCACCTTCTTTTTGTCTAAAATTTTAGTACGTGTTTATGGCATTGGAGATTCTCATCTGATTTTCCACCTCAGATCCTTGATACAGTTTGACTAACTCATCAAACATAGCTTTCCCAGAAATGTTTTTGCTATCCACCTTTTGATAAATATCATTAGTCAAGGCTTGCATAACTAGTGATTTTGCTGCTTTGTCTGCATTGTAACGTTTCTTTTGTTCAACATCATAGTGCAATGGTTGAATTTCAACCCATTCTGGAGGTTGTTCACCATCAGCAACTAGTCCTCTTCTTCTCACTATCTGTTAGTTCCAGATCCGTGCAACGATTTGTGAAATCAAAATAAGTAAAACAATAAAGTATATGATTTCAACTGGTCATCCCTATTAGCTTTCAATCAGAGAGAATTTACAATACAAAGTAGGAAAGCAAATAATACAACTAGCTTATTTTTCTAAGCTATTGAACTTTATATATGATGGGCCTGTGGTTGACAAGCCCACGGCCCGTTCACTAACTAGGCTCAAAATAAACTATTACAAAACAGACCCTTGAACTTCTAATCAACCAGTTAATTGCCCTAACAATCTCCCCCTTTGATTTGAAGTTCGAGTTCGCGCCAGTTCTCCACGTATCTTTTACGGAGCGCGAAATGAACCTCGAACATTCTGATGGCGCGGCGATAGTCGATGCGTTCTTCAACTATTTCCAAAGCATTCTGAGCAGTTATTTCATTTGAGTTTCGAACATAGGAAAACCTTTGATTTTCAGACTCGTGCTGAATGATCTTTCAAAGAGCATCTTTAACTTTGAGTAGCGTGCAGAATCTGTCAACCTGACTGAAGCGCATAAATCTTGGACAATCAGTCGCTTATCCGCATAACCATGGCTTATTATTATAGATTGTGAGAGACTGAGAGGCCAAGAGGGGCTCTCGGCTGACTGTTGGGCTGGACTAGTGGAGTAGTGGACTGAATTAGCCCAAGTGGTTTTCTTTGTTTGACTATAGCCTACCAACCTAACACTTCTACTAATTTTTTTAAAAAGCCCACAAGCATGGCCTGTAGTAGCCTAATGGGCCATCCGCCACTGGCCATCCATATATTCATCAATGAGATCACCAAGTACACAATATGAATTGTAGAGAGAAAGTGCAATGTGTGTAGTAGTATGTGTGTAATGGATGACCTAATGTCAAATGCAAGAAAAGTAACAATATATAGTTTGTAACTTTACAATTACATAAATGTCCCTCTACTTGGTACAATTAGATAAATAGTGCACTAACATTATGCATAAGATTCTTACCAACACTAGCAATTGGATAAAACAAAGTTACTGTTATGGCAACAGTTTGATGGTATAGCATCATTTTCATTAGATTGCGAGTTGTGTGCCTTAACGGATCCCTAATTACACCGTAGTCCCTAATCATCACATTTTGTTTTAAAACCAAAAATCCTAAAATAAAATTGACTTCACCATTGGAGTTAGTTTCTCACCTTGAGATCAACTTAAAAAACCTTTCCTTTGTGACCGGATCAGTATGACTACATCATGAAAACCTGTCACCCCCCCTTTTGACAGTTTAATTTGGAAGTCTTTGAAAAATAAAAAATAAAAAATAAAAATAAAAATATCCCACAGTATTTCTGACTTCTGAGAGATATGTTAATTAGGATTTTTGAGCAATTAAAAATTAAAATATCCGTCTAAAATCCGTAGGTAACTAATGACTGACTGATATTTTATTCTTTTGGGAGTTATTTTGATGTATAAATGCATGTATTATTTATATAATTTAGTCTGAATGAATGTACTTCAATGTTAGTGTATGAAATTGTGTACGTGTGTGTATATATACAATGTATTAATGGATTCATATAGCAATGGATGTATATATTAGTATGTATATAACTTAGTTGGTCTAATCAAATGAGAACTATGTAAATTATGGTAATCGTGAGATCCAATGCACTACTAGAATATTGGTTATTATCGACGGCGTTTACCGACTGCAAAAACCGTCGGTAGCTATCGAAAGTTCAGCGACTGTATACCGACGGGATAGTAATTTTTTAATTTTTATTTATTTTTAATAGGTAGTCGGTAAACAGTCGGAAAATTTGATCAATTACCGACGGTTTTCGACGATCCCTTTCAATTTTTATATTTTTACTTATTGTTAATAGCTCGTCGGTAAACCATCGGAAAATTTATCAATTACCGACTGTTTTCCGACCGGTCCCTTTTATATTTCTAAATTTCATTTATTTTTAGTAGGTCGTTTGAAACCGTCGGAAAAATTTATCAATTACCGACTGTTTTTCGACCGTTCCCTTTGAATTTTCTAAATTTCTTTTATTTTTAGCAGGTCGTTGAAAACCGTCGGAAAATGATATCAGTTAGCGATGGTTTTCCTACAATCCCTTGCAACTTTTAAAAATTATTTAGTTTTAATAGGTCGTTGGAAAACCGTCGGAAACATTTATTAATTACCAACGGGTTTCCGACTGTTTCCTTTTTATTTTATTTAATAAAAACAAAAAAATATTATTATATTTTTATTTAATAATAACTAAAAGAAAATCAAAACAAAAGCATATTAACAAGGCGAGGTTCGAGGTTCAAGTGATACAGATGTAAGTGTTTGCGTTTTTCAGCCTTTTCAAACTCAAAATCCATTTCACCTAAACCCTAAATCTACAATTTGGTTAAAGATCTCCATCGTTTTCTTCCACAATCCTCGTCGTCATCCTCTGAATCGAAAGATTTTCATAGTATGGGCATTGATTTTTGATTTGCTATTTCCAACAACAATCCACCATATGTCATGATCCTCTTGCTCTGAAGTCTGGAGCTAGTGGATTACAGTTCTTCAATCGTAAGTGGCACATTCAATCTCACTATTTCATGCTCTGATTGGTTGAATTTATTGTCAAATTGTTTAGTTGTTTGTATTTGGCTAGTGAGTGGAGTGATGGAAAGAGGATGAGTAAAACTGATTTGAAATTAGAATGATTTGATTATTTCAAATCTGTTGATTTTCGCGGCAAATAATCTAGATGTTGATGCTGTAAATTTAGGTTTCGATGATTGAACAATTTTCTTCTTCTGCTCTCTTCACTCCACGATAAACCCTAAATCTACAATTTGGCACCACAGCACCACAGCACCGCAACACCACTCAATTTTACCTGGTATGATTTTGTCCTTCACGTTTACCTGCTCAATTTCATGAACAAGTTGGTTTGTTGTTGTCTGTTTGTGAAATTCAAACCGATTTTACCTGTTTTTGGTTCTAGCTGCTGGATTTTACCTATATATACTTGTGTTTTTGGTTTTAAGTTAGGGTTTTAAAAAGCGAAGTGGAAAACCTGGAGGAGTTGTTTTGCTTTAAAAGTTGGTGATATTGATGAATTTAGGGCTGGAGCTGAGATATTTGTCACCAAATGTCAAAGGCGTGTGGAGGAATTAAGAAATTGTGTGAATGATGAGGTAAGGCTATTATACCACTTTCAATGATCCCATACTCAAAATTTCAGCGAAATATGGTTGTTTCTTTATTTTTAGTTCTATGGTCAGCTGCACTTTATCTTTATTTGGTTGGTTGCTTAATGGTCATAAAGGTTTTTCCATATATATAAGGGAATAACTTTTACGAGTATAGCATTCAACATCTAGACATATGACAATCTGGTGCGGTGCGGTAATACAAAGCAAACTGCACTACAGGATAGAACCTCATCCTCATGGCTGCTCACTAATATTTCTTATAGTGTCTATAAATATCTTCCTTATAAAAACATAATATGGAAGTAGGAAATCAAGAAGTTATCAGTGAAGGAGCATATGTGGGAATTAGCATGGCTTGCCTAAATTGTTAATCCCAAATCAATCAAGCAACCATGAAATCTATACAAGATCTAGAGAGAGAGTAGAGAGAGAAAATGTAATCTGATTAAGTCGGCTCTCTAAGTTTACAAGATATGAGTTATGCCCTAATTGTTCTCTCAATTGTTACAAGATAAGACTAAACAAAGCTATTTATACCTAAGGACTAAATAAGGCTAATAAGCAACTTTGACTTTCTCACAAGACTTAATACATTGACTTTGACTTTGACAATAATATTAAATCTTGAAGAAATATTTAGACCTAACAATCTCCCCCTTGGATTCCAGATTTAAACATTTGAGAACAGCAGTCTTCGGCTTCTTGAATCTTCAAAACTTCGGTCTTTATCAAGGATTGTCAAAGTCAAATCGTCACAAAATCTTCAGATGGAGATTTTCTTTCTTTGATATGGAGAATTTGTTTCTTCACACAAGGCATTTTGATACAATGTAGCGCAAATATAAGAAAAATAGATCTTCTTGAGAAACCAAGATGATCAATCGATTTTTCCTAAACTCTTGAAGAATTCTCCCCCTTTTCTTTCTTGAGACGAAATCTTCTTTCTTCAGTCATTGTTCTCGAATCTTTGACTTGAAATCTCTTTGACGTGAAATTGAATTATACATTTCTCCCCCTTTTTCGATGAAAGTGAGCATCATGATCATCGAAAACCTTTTTCAATTTCTGTCGCGTCTCTGAGTCTCACTAACAATCTCCTCCTTAATGAATGACCTTGCTCCCACTCAAAATAAGAATTCTGGAGCAATTTGTTTTCTCCCCCTGAAAGTATGCATATATTTCGTTAATAGCACAATAGTTGAAAATTTTATTCAAGGAAAATAAAATTCATTGAACTACATTTTATAACTACTAACATTTGTAAAGATTCAAATTTTCAAAGCAGTAGAAACAAAGTATAATACAATGTTACCTTTTACCACTTGTTCCTTGAAATAGAAAGATGTGACAGTTAAGGATATCACCTGAGAAGTATGATCATGCGGTAAAAGATTTAACCTGATAAGTACGAGTTCTAAACTGATTTGTTTAGAAGTCTTAGCCATTGAAGTACGGGTCCTGACCTGATTTGTCCAGAAGCCATTGTCGTTGAAGCACGGGTCCTGAACTGATGTATTCAGAAACCAATTACGTTAAATGCACAGATACATGTTCTTCCGAGAGTTCAACGCTTTGCTTCTAAATCTGCAAAAACAGATTAAGTAGATTTTGGTACCCAACGCGTCTTGGGTCCTGACTTGTTAAGCGAAGCTCTATAGGAAGGAAAATGATAAGTGCCATACCAAAATTGCGCATCATTATTTTTAACAAAATCATTAGTTCCACAATAAGAACAGCACATATTCTTTTGTGCAAACCTAATTAAATTATTTGTGGAATATAATGAACCAGGTTTAGCAAAAGATTTACCTTCAGGTTAGTGTTCTTGTTGGGAACAGATGATTTTGGTACATCTTTTAGAGGAATCGTACCTTTCACTCTCCATTGCATGTTGACTTTCTTATATGATGGAAGATCGGCAGATTGATACTTGGAAGAATTATCCACTGAATGATCATAGAAGAGATTAGAAGGTCGAATCGGACTTTCTGAATAGCTTTTGGATTTGTTAAATGACTTCACTTTGTAAGCTAAGTCATTCCGTTCTTTGGTCACAAAATCAAGCTTCTTCAGAATATCACATTTAACCCTCTTTTCTATCATGATATCAGTTGATAACACAACCAAATTCCTTGTCAGCTTACGTATTTCTTGCTGAAATATCTTCCGTTCAACAGAAAATTCATCTTTAACGCTCCTAACTTGAAATTCAGCTTTCTTCCTCTTTTCTAGCTCTTGTCTTTCTTCATCTAAGTCCTTTTGAAGCTCAGATATTTTCTTTGACAATTTCGCATTCTTCGCTTCAAAGACTTTCCTTGTATTTTCATACTCAACTCTTTCCTTATCCAATTTTTCTTTTTCAAGAAATAAAACCTTCTCAAAATCTGAATTTTGTTTGGAAAGTTTTATGCATCTGAGTTCAAGAGCTTTCTTCTCTTCATTTTCTTTCTTCTCAGAGTTCGAAGTCTTTTCTAGTTCAGAAACTTTCTGAGAAAGAGAAAGAATTTGCTTTCCATAACACTTCTTGTCATTCAAACGATCAGCTTTTTCTTTTCTGAACTTTTCTCTTTCTTCTTTTAGCAGCTTTTCCATGTCAGACATCTTCTTCGTAAGCTCAATAACCTTTTCCTTAAGATCTTCATTTTCAGCTTCTGACATGTTCAGTTCAGTATCCTCTTTCTCAACTTTCTTTTCTTCTTCCTTTCTCTTTGTAAATGCAACTTCAGATCCATGCATTCGCTTAGATAATTCGTTCCACATAAGCATTGGATTGTGTTTGAAACCGTCAACACTTTTGTAGATGTGTTTTGGAAGTGCAAGAACCAAGTTGGACGAAGCTTCCGTATCAGCTTTCAACCTTTTCATCTTTTCTTCAGTAAAATCACTCTCCATTTTATTTCTGCTCATTGGACCTTCGGAGAATGATTTTATCATATTCTCTACTAGCAATAAAATCGATGAACGAAACACTCCATCGTTCAAAATCAGATTTTTTGATCAGCACTGGAAGTCGGTTCATGTTCGCTTGACGATTAAAAGATCTTTATAATGAAAAATCTACTGAATCTGCGGAAAATGAACAATCAGGAAAAAAAATTATATAAAACTTTTTCTTGAAAAACTCTTAAAGTGTATGAAATACACTATAGAAAAAATTTCAGTATATTTTTTTTGTTTAATACTCCTCGCAAGTGGCGCAAAGTGAGGTTTGCGCGAGACGAGGGTGGCGCAAAGTGAGGTTTGCGCGAGAAGAGGGTGGCGCAAAGTGAAGTTTGCGCTAAACGTTGGTGGCGCAAACCGGAGTTTGCGCTACACGTTGATGGCGCAAAGTGAAGTTTGCGCTACCCGTTGGTGGTGCAAAGTAGACTTGGACAGAATCTTGAAATTTTCAGATGAACTGGCGCAAACTTTGAATCTGGAGCAAACTTCAAAAATTCATCAAAAACTGATCAAATCTCGGAATTAATCAACCAAAATCTGCAGGGATGTTAGATAATCAGTTTCTAACATGATTAGGTGAACCAATTTCGCTGAAAACCACTTAATCGATGTCTGAATGATCGAACAGACAGAACCGATCGAACTGTACAAAAATCCCAAAACTCTTCAAATTGACCCTCAAATCTCTGAAATTAGTACTCGAATCTTGAATAGAAATTGCTCCAAGTGTGATTTCTAATACCAAAAACTCGATATCCAGACGAATCAAACTCAAAAAATGTAAGAATTTGAGAAAAATAGATTTTCTTGAAAAAATCAAGAAAATCAATCGATTTCTCTCAAAAACCTAACAATTTTGATCTCGATTCGTGTAATTTCTTCAACAGATCTTCATTAACTTGCTCTGATACCAATTGTTAATCCCAAATCAATCAAGTAACCATGAAATCTATACAAGATCTAGAGAGAGAGTAGAGAGAGAAAATGTAATCTGATTAAGTCGGCTCTCTAAGTTTACAAGATATTAGTTATGCCCTAATTGTTCTCTCAATTGTTACAAGATAAGACTAAACAAAAGCTATTTATACCTAAGGACTAAATAAGGCAAATAAGCAACTTTGACTTTCTCACAAGACTTAATACATTGACTTTGACTTTGACAATAATATTAAATCTTGAAGACATATTTAGACCTAACATAAATTTACCTTGAATGTTGGATTTTTCTTTGTATCCTACGAACAATGCCATATGCTAAAGAGGATCAAGGTCGCCAACATTTCACAAAAACTTGGGGTTTTTCACAAACAAGTACCACTACATTATATGTTTGCTTATTTTATATCTATTTTCGCTAGAGGTGGCAAAAAGTGACCTAACCCGTCAACCCAACCCAATAGTAGCATGTTGGGTTGAGATTTTCAACTCATTTAAGTTAAATGGGTCAACCCGCCTAACCCAATTAATAAATGGGTTGCATTGGGTTGAAATTTTCGACCTGATTTCAACCCATTTACAACATGTTTTTAACTCATTTACAACATGCTTTCAACCCATTTACAACGTGTTTTAACCCATTTACGACTTGTTTTTAATTTATTATCATTATGTAATTATAATTAATAATTAATAATTAATAATTAAAAAGTTAATAAAAAAACTAAATATGATTCCACTAAAGTCTAAATCGAACTCCTTTTGTCCTTCCATTTCAATATTCCATCGTTCAAACTTTCGAAGTCTATACTCTCTAAACCTTAGCCGACACTTCCTTGTAGTTCCAACCAAGAGATCGACGGCGGCCCAAGAATTTTTTTGACTTTATGGTTGTGTTATTGAAACTTTGAACAATTTATTTCACTTATGGTTGTGTTTTATTGAAACTTTGAACAATTTATTTGATTTGTGGTTGTGACTTGTGTATTTGTCATGGAATTATGTTTTAGTTCTTTTTTATTTTATTTAAAGTTTTAAAATTAAGTGGGTCAACCCAGGTTCAACGCATTTATTAAACAGGTTGGGTTGAGAAAATCATAAACAGGTCACCCCGCTACCAACCCATTTAAGTACCAGGTTGGGTTGGGTTGAAAATCTCAACCCATCTACTTAAACAGGTTGGGTTGGGTTGAGGTTTTCAACCCAATTAATAAATGGGTTGAACCCGAACCCAACCTGACCTATTTACACCCCTAATTTTCGCACATCAACCATTTCACGTTCACTGGACAAGTAAATTGAGCCTTTGTTTTTTTGGTCTTGTTGAAGCATGTCGAGCCGTCCGGATAGAGGATGGATGTATAAAAAGAATGATAGTCGGGGTTATCTTAGTGAAGAATATTTCTGCAACCTCAATAGTTTTTTGGACTTTGCTTTTTCTAGCATAGTGCGTGGATGTGTTGGAAGGAAGACAGTGGGTCACGAGATAGTACTTCGTATCAAATGTCCTTGTGTCAAATGCAAACATATTCACTACACAGCATGAGATGATGTTAGGTTGCACTTGATGAGAGACGGGTTCATGCAGGATTATACAACTTGGTGGGCGTGGTGAAACGAACGTCCCGTCTCAACACGTGGGACAATGTTCCAATTGCTATGGAAGATGGTAATGTTGATGGTTGCACTCAGACAATAATGGATAACTTCTCTCCAACGCGTTTTTCCAATCCAACAATGCCTATGCGTTCAAATTGGGAAGAACAAGTCCCAAATCCATATGAACAAGGATTTTATGATATGTTACAAGTTGCTGATGATCCCTTGTGGGATGGGTGTCAGAATTATTCCAAATTACAAGCTGCTACAAGGTTATTGAATTGGAAGTTAGATTGTAATGTACCCGAGTCGACCTTCAATCGACTACTTCCCATCATTAAAGATATGTTACCCGACGGGCATCAACTAGTTCCAAACTTTTATGAGACGCAGAAGATGTTGAAGAAACTTGGTTTCCCGCAAGAAAAGATTGATGCATGCAAAAACAATTAAATGCTATTCTACATGGCTGATTCTCACTCGACCAACTGTCGAGTGTGCGGAGAATATGTTATGAATAAGTGAAAATAGGAACAATGGAATTGAAGGGTAAACGAGGCTGAACTTTGATTTAGTAGGGAAAAATGATAGAAGGGTTACTAGCCATTCGAGATGCTAGAGGATCTCCCAAATTGTAAACCAATTTCTCCATACCCTACTACAAACACGACTCATTATTTATAGCTAGCATCCCACCCCATAACAAGAAATTACATAAAAGCCCCTTAGCTAACAGACTGGGCTAACCAACTCTTACAAGAAGGGTGATGCATTATTTTAAGTTGTGTTGGTCCCTGCCTTATAACGACCCTTCCTCCTATTGTATGTGAAACGTATAGGAGGATTTATGACATTACCCTGCCCCCAAAGATCCACCTTGTCCTCAAGGTGGAAGTCAGGGAACACCCGCTGAATGGTGGCGAAATCTTCCCAAGTAGCTTCAAAATCGGGAAGGTTTTTCCATTTGAGCAGCACTTCAATTCTTTGCCCTTCTGTTGAGCCTGTGTTACGATCCCCAAGTATCGATTCCGGTTGCACTTCTAACTCTAAGTCTTCATTTAATTGTGTGGGTATGGTCGGTGTCACTTGTTGATTTCCGATGGCTCTCTTCAGTTGGGACACATGAAAAACGGGGTGTATACGAGCGGTCTCTGGAAACTGCAGTTTGTAAGCGACCATCCCAACGCGTTGAACAATCTGGAATGGCCCATAAAAGCGAGCGGCCAGTTTTTGGTAAGGTCGGCTAGCGATTGATTTTTGGCGGTATGGTTGTAATTTCAAGTAAACCCAATCCCCAACGTCAAAACTCACATCCTTGCGGAACTTATCGGCCATGGACTTCATACGCAGCCGGGCCTACCAAAGACATGCTCTCAATTCATCTAAGACAGCATCGCGTTCCAACAGTCGATTCTCCAACTCAAACATCCCTGTGCAGTCTGGTTGAGCTCGTATCAGACGGGGTGGATCTTGACCATACAACGCCTTGAAGGGTGTACATTTAGTGGACGTGTGGTACGATGTATTATGCCAGAACTCTGCCCACGACAACCATTGTACCCATTTACACGGGTTCCCTTGGATAAAGCAACGTTTGGGGGTGGTACGCGGTGCTGCGCAAGAGAGTGGTACCTTGGAGGCGGAATAATTCACGCCAAAATAACCTCAAGAACACCTTGTCTCGATCTGAAACAATGGTACTAGGGAACCCGTGGAGGCGGACTACTTCCTTGATGAACAACGACGCAACAGCATCTGCATTGAAGGGGTGTTTCAATGCCAAAAAATGACTATATTTAGTCAATCGATCTACCACCACCAACACTGTATCGTAACCGTTTGAGCGCGGTAACCCCTCTATGAAATCCATGGACAGTTCATCCCACACGTCAGAGGGTATAGGTAGTGGTTGGAGAAGTCCGGACGGATGAGTTGTGGTTGCCTTTTGCTGTTGGCAAACGGTGCACGCACGAACATAGTTTTGAACCGACCGCCGCATCCCAACCCAAAACCACTCTGATGCTAATCGCTGATATTGCTTTAATTCCCCCGAGTGGCCTCCTATAACCGAGTCGTGATATTCCTGAAAAAGTTTAGGAATTAATGACGAATTGTGTGGAATGACCAAACGTCCTTTGTACTTCAGTCTCCCCTGTTCCACCGAGTATCCAACATGGGTTTTCCATTCATTTTGGATGTCATTAGTAACCCTTCCAATAAACGGGTCTGCCTCAATTTCTTTTATTAATTCCGACATATTTACTATCCAAGCAGAAACAAGGGCACATAACTCTGACTCAACCGGAAATTCTCTCGACAAGGCATATGCAGCTCGGTTAGTCGCTAACTGGATCTCGAAATCGAACCCTAATAATTTACTCGCCCATTTTTGGTAATCATAACCAATCACCCTCTGTTCCATAAGGTACTTCAGGCTTCGCTGATCCATACGAATTATGAAGTGTCGTCCTAACAAGTAGTGGCGCCATTTGAGTACCGCTAGGACAATTGCCATCAACTCTTTTTTGTAGATTGACTTTAAACGGTTCCGGGCCCCTAGCACTAGGCTGAAATAAGCCAAGGGATGACCATTTTGCAAAAGTACAGCACCTATTCCATAGCTTGATGCATCAGCCTCTACAATGTACGACTAGGAAAAATCTGGCATAGCCAATACCGGAGTCGTCGTCAACGCTGTTTTCAGTTGTTGAAATGCATCAATTGCTGCCGATGTCCACCTAAAATTATCTTTTTTGAGTTGATCGGTGAGGGGGGCAGCTAGACGAGCAAACACGGAAATAAATCGACGGTAATACCCAGCTAACCCTAGGAACCCACGTAGTTCACGCAAATTCTTCGGCACAGGCCAAGCCACTACATATTTGATTTTTTTCTGATCCACAGCTACCCTTGCTGCTGAAATTTGGTGCCCCAAATAAGACACCTCAATTTTTCCAATCTCACATTTACTCGGGTTGGCAAAGAACTGATGTTGGGAAAGTTGAGTCATTACCATCACCAAGTGTTCAACATGTTGCTCCTCGCTCCGACTATAAACTAATATATCATCAAAAAATACGAGCACAAATTTCCGTAAGTAAGGTCGAAATATATCGTTTATTACCGATTGGAATGTGGCTGGTGCGTTGGTTAAGCCGAAAGGCATCACTAAGAATTCGTAGTGGCCTTCATGGGTCCGGAATGCAGTTTTGGCCACATCGTCGTCTTTGACCCGGATCCGATGATACCCGGATTTGAGGTCAAGCTTCGAAAATATTTTGGATCCATGGAGCTCATCTAGCAGCTCCTCAATAATCGGGATAGGGTACTTATCAGGAACGGTTGCCTTGTTAAAAGCCCGATAATCTACGCAGAATCGCCATGACCCATCCTTCTTTTTGACAAGGAGGACCGGGTTGGAAAAAGGGCTATTTGAGGGCTGTATAATCCCGACGGCCAACATATCTTGTACCAATCGTTCAATCTCATCAGCTTTTTGTGCTTGAGGGTACCGGTAAGGACGCACCGACACAGGTCCAACCCCTTCTTTCAACTTGATTGCATGTTCTACATTCCGTCTTGGGGGAATTTCATTTGGCCATTCAAAAATATGTTTGTGGTTGTTGATTACCTCCTGCAAGAAGGCTGGTACAGTTGGTAACGTAGGTGGTAATGGGTTCCGTTCCACTTGATTCAACTGTAGAAGGTATCCACCCCCTTCTTGAGCTAGAGTCTGTATCATGTTTGTCAACGACACTCGGGTCCGGTCCAATGAAGGGTCTCCCTGTAGCGTAACTGATACACCATTGAGCTGAAATTTCATGGTCAGAGTTTTCCAATTGGTCGTGACCGTTCCCAATTTTTCTAACCATTGAGCTGAAATTTCTAACCATTTTTCCCAGTGTTAGTGGTAAAAATTCTTCAAAAATTTCCAGACATTGAATCTGTAACCGTATTCCTTGACATTCTCCCTGACCTTTTACAGCCTGCCCTGTTCCTAGCGAAACACCAAAATCGCCGGTGTTAGTTACGGGGATTTTCAATTGCTGAATCACGGCCAATGAGATAAAGTTATGGGTTGCCCCTAGATCAATCATAACAATAACCTCCACACCCGCGAGAACTCCTTTCAATTTTAAGGTCTTCGGATTAGTGATTCCGAGGACCAAATTAAGACAAATCTCAGATTGGAGGTTCATATCGGTTCATCAGTTGACAAATCATCACCTTCGGCCTGTTCGTCGTCTTCCTAAATCAACATAACAGTGAGCTCTCGCCGACGACAACGATGGCCCACATTCCATTTCTCATCACACCGGAAGCACAAACCCTTCTCCCGTTTGGTTTGTAACTCCTTATCAGACAGGCGTCTCACTTCCCCTACTGGTTTACCCGACGTATTCGATCCTCCTGGAACCGTAAGAGTAGAGTTTGCTTGGACATTGGAGTTGGTCGTTGGCTTGGTAGTCGACAGCACCGGAATCGATCGAAAGGGTGAAGGATTGGTGTTTGTATTGGCCGCCCAATTTGAAGTTATACCAGATCTGCTCTCATATCGCCTACCCAGACTGGTCCTGAATTTTTCTTCCAATTTAATTGCAAGGTCCATGGCATGTTCAAGGTTACGAGGCCCAATAACCCTAATTTCAGCCCGTAAGTCAGCCTTGAGCCCATTGATGAATTGGCCCAAAGCAATCTCATCAGGGATATTAGATAAAGGGGCGGCTAACTCAATAAAATTCCTCTGATAATCGAGAACGGAACCGACCTGTGTGACCGCCAACCATTGTTCGTGAAGGGATCCTGCGTTCGTTGATTGCAATTGTCGGAGCAGCAACGATTTCATCTCCTCCCACCGGATAATAGGCCTTCGTCGGTGTTCCCACTGATACCATAAGAGGGCATCTCCTTCTAGGGCCACCACAGATGCTTCCAACTTCTCAGATTCGTTCAATTTGTAGAACGTGAAATAACGTTCGGCCCTCATAATCCAACCATCTGGATTAGTACCATCGAATAACGGCATATCTAATTTTCGGAACCGCCAATTAGATCCCCCTCCCAGGTTTGGTGGAGTTCCAGTTGGTGGAGTTCCAGTTGGTGGTGGTTGTCCGTTCCGGTTGAGTGAAGACTCAGCGGCCATCTCCGTGAATTTTTTTAGCGAAAAGAGCCATCTGCTCTTGAAACTTCGATTGAAGCGTTTGTTGGAATTCATTTAGAGCAGTCCTCACCGCTGCAACTTCTTCCTCTATAGAATCAACTCTCTGGGATACAGAATCTGTTCGTGGAGCGCCATGGTCTAATAGGAAGGATGTCGCTCTGATACCAATTTTTTATGAATCAGTGAAAATAGGAACAATGGAATTGAAGGGTAAACGAGGTTGAACATTGATTTAATAGGGAAAAATGATAGAAGGGTTACTAGCCATTCGAGATGCTAGAGGATCTCCCAAATTGTAAACCAATTTCTCCATACCCTACTACAAACACGACTCATTATTTATAGCTAGCATCCCACCCCATAACAAGAAATTACATAAAAGCCCCTTAGCTAACAGACTGGGCTAACCAACTCTCACAAGAAGGGTGATGCATTATTTTAAGTTGTGGTGGTCCCTGCCTTATAACGACCCGTCCTCCTACTGTATGTGAAACGTATAGGAGGATTCATGACATAATATCGCTACAAAAATAATGGATGGTGTAAGGTCCCTAATTTGGTGTTGACATACATGCCGATTGCCCCGAGACTTCAAATGATGTTAATGTCAAGAAAGACGGCCAAAGAGATGACATGGCACTATGATCATCAAATAGAATCGGGGTTGATGGTACATCCAAGTGATGGTGAGGCTTGGAAGCATTTTCGACTTGAAAGACCCTAAATCTGCAGAAGAAATCCGTAATGTTTATATATGTGTTATTTAAAAAGTATGTTTTAGTTAATTCTTCATTATTTTATAACAGGAAATTTTATATGGGTCGTAGTTTGACGTCTACTGGCGCCCGAGGTAGTGGTTGTAGTGAAGGTCGACATACTTGTTCTAGTCGAGGTAGATGTAGAGGTATTTATGTTTCTTTATCTGTTGGCGGTGCAGGTCCAACAGTTCTACTAAGCATGTTGACACCCTAGAGGCCCACGAGTCAAATGGTATAGACGCCATTCACGACGATGTTGATGCAAAGTCATCTCACATCCATCAGGACCCAATGCCAGCATACGAGTACCCGATAGACCTTCACAGAAGCCGAGGATTGTGATGTCCGGCCTTGAGTACGTATATTAGTTAAGTTTGTTAATATCATATATCAAACTTTGTTGACTAATACCGATGTTAATTGTAGCAGTTTTTCTGACCACAAAGTTGGTCGTAAAGTCATCAAATTATTGAAGGATATGTTTTTGGGTCCTTGGACATCCATGAGAGGAGAGTGGTTGATAGGGAGTCAAAAGCTATTTTGTTCCAACGTTTTAAGGTTTGTACTTATGATATTTAAATTTATAAACTATTCAATGATATAATTAATTAAATGAACATGTGATGTATGTGTAGAATAACTACATATGGGATATGACGATATTGATGGACTCGTTCGCACAAAGGTATGTAATTATTTATATTATATCTACCTACTTATACTGTGTTTTTCTAATTAATTTTGTTTTATATAGAAATGGAACACAGATATATGGAAGAAGAAGTCGCAAGTTGGAAAACATAATCGGAAGTCGGTGCGCGAGGGAGTGGTGTCCAAGCATACTGGGGGTTCCATATCTATGTCACAACGTAGATGGCGCTTTGTAACTTAACACAATTTTATACGTGTTTTAAACTTTATTTTGTTTTATTAGTGACTAAATTAATAAAGTTATTTTAATCGTGTTTTAAAAGTTATGTTGTTTTAAAAGTTATGTTGTTTTATTAAGTGCAATCGGAGAGCCGCGAACCAACCGCCATGGAAATGTTTGAAATGACCCATAAGACCAAAAGGGTCAGGGGAGTCGTCAGGGTCGGGCACTAGACAATCTGTTATCTCAAGGGATGAAAAATTTGTGCTTAGTAACTACTCTTTCATTAGTTTGCAATAAGAATAAGTCATTTCAAATACTCGTACAGTTTGGGTTAACGCATCTCATTTGACACAAATTAGTTTATTGGATGGAGTTATGAAGTTCATTTATTATGCTAAATTTTTAAATCAAGTTGTGCATGGATGGAAATGTTCAAATTACAGTTGTTATGTTGTCGAAATGTAAAAAATTGCTAACTGATTTATAATTCGTAATAATTTATCGTAGGATGACTATCAATGTGAAATGATTAAGAAGCACGGACATAACACGGACACCCATCCACTAGGAGATATTGAAGTTTGGGAGCGTTGTGCGGGAGGAATGAAAAGGGTCGGATGTTCGGCGTTGGTACATGTGGGGACCCGAGCTACGTGGTAACTGGTTCATCAAGTGGTTTGAATACCGATAAATGGTATGTCGGTTCCAGTTCAAGCGAGGTTAAGTTTTTTTCCTTTTTATTTTCTTATTTAATTAAAACATATCTATTTACTCATTATGCGTTTTTTTTTTCTATAGGTGCAAGAATTAAAAGAAAAACCTTAGAAAATAGAAGAGGAGCGAGCAGTTGAGAGAGAGAACACTCGGCGTGAGGAGGAGAATAGACGGATGTCAAACAAACTAAAAGATATTGAGGCGATGTTAGCTTGACAATATCCACCATCGCCTTTCTGGTGACCCCACTTCTCGTGATCCCCCTCTTCCGGTAGGATTTGATGATGGTATGGATTTGATACATGTATGGATTTGATACAAGTATGGATTTGGTACATGTATGAATTTGATTTGATATATGTACGGATTTTCGGTAAATTTTGGGTTGAATTTATGGAATATTTATGAATTTTGTATGTGGCATTATAATATATATATATATATATATATATATATATATATATATATATATATATATATATATATATATATATATGTATGTATACAGATTAAATTGCAACAAAAACAGTATTTTAAAATGTTTTTAAAAAATGGATCGGGAGCCCGGTTGTGTGAAGGCTGGAAATTGCCACCCCGATGGCATTTACTACTTCTTCTTCTTCATGCAAAGTCGGGCATGAATCAGTAGGATGTGCCACCGAGGAGCAAAATCCACATGCCTTAACTTGAGGCACATTCCCCCTAGCAAGCTGTTTCACAAGGTTAGTCAAATCAATAATCTTAGTTTATAGGGATTTAACGTGTAGCTCACTAGCTCCTCGACCAATGTCACTCCGAGCCCTAAATTGCTTGGAGTTTTCCGCCATGCTGTCTATCAAAGTCATCTCTTGAGTCGGCGTCTTGTTCATAATAGCTCCCTCACTCGCGACATCCATCATCTTCCTCTCCATCGGTAGCAAACCTTCATAAAAATATTGGATTAGTAATTGCTCAGAAATACCGTGTTGAGGGCAACTTACACAAGGGCGCTTGAAGCGCTCCCAATATTCGTAGAGTGACTCATTCTGCTTGATCCCACATATCTTTCTCCTTAGCCCGGTGGCTTGGATGCTGGAAAGAACCTGTCGAGGAATGCTCGCGCCGTTTATGCCCAAGTAGTGATGGAACCCGACGGTAAATAGAAAAGCCACTCCCTAGCTGCGTCAACTAGGGAGAACGGGAAATCCTTTATCTTGATACTCTCAACGATCGTGCCTTGCGGCTTCATTCCCAAGCATAGCATGTGGAATTTGGTCATATGCTTGTACGAGTCTTCACTATCTAAACCAATGAAACAAGGTAGTAAGTGAATCAAACCAGTTTTAAGTTCGGTACTTACCTCTTCTGTCGGATACGTGATGCAAAGCGGTTGCTCGTCTACATTGGGTGCTGCCCATTCTCTCAAAGTGCGCTCGGGATTCACCATTTCCTCTTCTTCCTTTTCTTCGGTCTCGGTGACCGGTTCTTCTTTTTCAGAGTGAGGCATTTCTTCTTCAAAATGCAAATCCTCTTAGCTCTCTGAATCGGTATGTTGGTCCCGGAGGGTTATACAAGTTTGTAGAAGGGGGGGGGGGGGTGAATACAAACACACATATTTTACTTTTCTAAATTGTTTATTGATATATATCAAACAATTTACAACTTGTTGCAGAACAAGATTAATGATTAAACCTAATCTAAACAAGTTATGAGAACACTAAGTTTCTTGCACTAGAATTAAGATAGAAAGGAGATAAGAATATTACGAATAATATTCTAACACAAAGTAGTAGAGAGAAGAAGATGGCCGGTCTCTTCATTTCTGAAGTAGGGTTCTTCTTATATACTGCATGCATTTAATGCACAACAGTACAACTTTATACGTGGCAGCAGCAGATTGGTTGCATGGTTTGACCTTTGTAGACAACCTAGTAGCCGCATGATGTACAGTGTAGAATCAGAGTTGGTTGTACGATAATGGACAGAAGGGAAGTCCTTTCTGACATTTTCGTACGGAGGCGTGCAAGGGGGTTAAGACAAAAGTAACTTGTAGAGGAAGACTTCATGACCAGCGTTCGTTGAACAGTACTTTATCAACGAGTGACAAAGCTCAGCGATCGCTGAAGTCTTCTACTTGAAACTTCACATTGAGTGGACAAATCTTGGCTTCGCTGATATCCGCATCAGTTCATTAGTAGACTTGGCGCTGGTTCTTTGGCTTGATTTTCGACTTCAACATAGAACATTTGTTGACGTGAAACTTGTTTTCAGTGATCATAAGTAAACAACTAACACTATCAGCGATCATCAACAAGACTGAACAGGCTCAGAGCTTTATTGATGAACAATATCGCTGAATGAAATTTAAAGAGCATGAGTTTCCTATCAGCGGTACTGTACAGACATAGTACTTATCAGCGATAGTGAAACTCTAATACATATTGTCTACTTACAATTTTCACTAAGTGTTTCATAGAGAGTCATTATCAAATCACTGAGGGTTTGGATCAACAATCTCCCCCTATTTGATTATGACATAGCAACAAAAAGAAAATTGCTAACTATGAAAACATAAGGATAAAAAGAACTCATAAGATATTTGTACCTTTTACTGTTTTCTAGGATCTTTTAAGTACTGATGGAGTAAAGTACATTCGCTGAAATTTTTCTTTTAACTTCGTATAAGTTACAGAGGGAAGTGGAAAAAATTACAAGTACAATTTTACAAGTACAAAAGATATAAGCTGATAAAGGATAGAAGAATTACAAGGAATCCTATCAGCTATTCAGGTTCTTCCTTAATGAGAAGTTCATCAAGGGTTCTTGTTGTAGGGATCATCCAGTCAGGAACAGTTTCTCCAAGATCCCGTCTATTCTTTGCTTCAGTAAAGATCATGGGCTTCATAAAGTGTCCGAGAAGATCTTTTCTGAATTCGCACCAGTAGACAAGATTCCTGAGCTGTTCGATAGGAGTGATGGGTAGCTCAGAGATGCGTTGAAAGCGTTATCGTCCATCATAGTCGTGAAAGAAGATACCGTAAGGTTCGCTTAAGACTTTTCCAGGGATGAAGCGTTCACCAGGGGGCAGGGAGGTGTCGAGCGCTGAGAGGTCAGGTTCAGGACCAAGTACTTCAGCACGTGAGAAGCCAATACCGGTTTCATTTCGGATAGAAGGACCTGAGTCTAAAGGTATTATCTTCTTCTTTGTAGAGGCCCTTCTTTGTTGAACTGGATTAGAAGGAGGAGGAGGAATATCCACAGCAGATGAAACCAAGTCGATCTGTTGATTGATCATTTTCTCGACATGGCTTTTAAATTGTGAGCGAGATCGCTGAATGGCTATTCGCATCTCCAACCACTCAGAGAAACCGTACTTCTTGATTGAAGAGGAGTAGATGGTTTCCTTGGAACCATTATTTCTGAACAAATCAACCTCAACAACTGGAACCTTTATTGGCGATCTTCTCCTGATGTACACCTTGTTGATTCTGGCAGCCCGATATCGATAGCGCAGTCTTTCTTTGCATCATTCCAAGGTAGAGTCAGATACCTTGGTCTTTTCTTCGATGATCTTCTTGGCGTCCTTCCATAATTGACGTTGGACATCAATGGGAGTCTTCTTCAGATCAGGATCCTTCACCGATTGTTGGACAAGCTGGATGGCATAGGCTTTATGTTGTTCTTCAGCTTTCCTTCGATCGGCGAGTTGTTTTTCAGCCTTGAGATGTTCAGCGTATTCCTTTCTTGATAGTCTGAATCTAGGAGGATTGATATCGAGGAAGGATGATCCGCTGATCTTCAAGTTGTTTGATCATCGCATCTCTCTTTTTCTGATCTTCTTCACTTAGCGTTTGAGGAGCCAAGGAATGTCTTTTTTTGTGAGAGAGCAGCTGTTTTTCAGGTTCATCAGTCTCAGCGAAGTCTAAGACTGGGATTATTTCTTCAGCACTCGGGGCTGTATTTGTTGTTGATGCAGTAGGAGGAACTTCTGCTGTATCCTCAAGCAGGGGAGAGGACTAGCTGAAACACATCGATCGTTTAAGAAAGATCATTTGGGAAAGAAAGAGATAGAGAAAAGAATATGGTTGAAGTGTTTAGAGGTTTTATAGAGAGGAGAAGTGAGGTTGAGAAGGGATAGAGGAGGGATGCAGTATAAGGGAAAAAGAGGTATTGTACCTGACAAACTGGCTTTCTTTGGAGGATAGTCAGAATGCCTTCTGCAATGAGGCCTTTGTTTTTGCCTTTGTCAGCTTCAGTCGCTGCAGGCTTTTTCGTGGTCCCCTCACCTGATGATTCTTTTATCATGACCCCTTTTTGAGCAGGGGCTCTTTTGATTGGCTGGACGAAGAAGAAGTCGTCATCATCATCGTCATCATCATCATCATCATCATCATCATCATCATTTTTAGGAGATGATGATGGTTCATCATCAGCGATATCGATGTCTTCATCGTCTTCAGCTTCTTCTTCAGATTCTTCCTCATCAGCATAGGGTTTTGTGACATCAGCAACAGCTTCCTCTTCGAGTTTCTCCCCCTCAAATTCAGAGGGAGGTTTCTCGGTTCCCTCAGGGTTTTCAACTCCCTGAGGTTGTTCAGTAGCAGCACCAGAAACAATACCCTCCCCCTCAGCGTTATGGGGAATGTCTTCAAGAGTTTTCTTCTCCCCCTCAACATTATGGGGAAGGTCTTCAGTCTTCTCCCCCTCTTCCACATGATGGATGTGGGAGGATAAAGGGATGTCAGCAGTAGCAGCATCAGTATGCATTGGGTTACTGTCTTCCAGGCCAGTAATCCCAACACAAGTTTCAATCGCAACTAATCTGTCTTCCAGGCTAGATACAGCAGGACTAATCTTTTGAAGATCTTCTTGATCAGCCTGAGTGAAGTGAGATAGAGCACAAGTTGGGGCGTTCAGGCGATCGAGGATTTGTTGGAGGAGATCTTTTACAGTGCCAACCTCTGTCTTGACCGTGGAGACCACTCCATTAAGAGTTCCAACCTCTGTCTTCAATGATGTGACTTCATTGGACAGGGTGGTGAAATTTGTGGAGAGGGTGGTGTTGGTGAAGTTGAGATTGTTGATGGAGGTGGAGTTTTCAGCGAGAGTAGTAGCAAAGTTTCCAATGCTACCTTCCACCTTCTCCAGATCAGTATTGGAGGGTTTGCCTTTGACCTCGGTGGTCAGCTTTTTGAGATCCTCTCCAGCGTTTGTAACCACTGAAGAGTTTGGAGATAGAGTGGTGGTGAGAGATTCCACCTTCGTTTCCAAGGCCTTCAGGGAGTTGTTGATATCTCCCAAATTAGGACCTGCAACAGTTAATAACTTATGAACAAAGGAAAGCTCGGAAGTTGGGGATTTTGAGAGAGGAGTGTGTATGGTGTTGTGTATACCTGCAAGTGGGTTGGTGAAGTCCTCGAAACTTCGATAACCTGAGACGTATTCCATGTCGCCTTCCATAGTGCCTTGGCGCATAGAAGTTCCTGCAGATCCTATATTTTGATTCATCATCCCCTGTAAAGTTGCAGATGATGTATCATGGAGGATGACGTTTGTTGCAGAGAATGTGGGGAAAACAGGTGGAGTGTCCAAAGGAATGGTGGGAGGAATGATGGTTGAGAAGAGGGTTTTGGTGAGAGGTTCAGCATTGGATCCGCTGAGAAATACTTCTTCAGTCCTTAGAGAGTCTGAAGGAGGGGGGTTCAGTTCCAAGTTTATAACCTCAGCGTTTAGAGACACTGAAGTTTGTATGGAAGGGGTGGCTTGATCAGATGTGGCAGAGCATACCACGAAACTATCCAACGGCTCTTGAGAAGAGTGAGCCATGGAGTCTTCAGCCTGTGAGAGCTTGGGGGTTGCTCCTTGGTTTTCTTGATCCTTTGAGAATCAAGTGAGGTAGTAGAGTGTTTCCTTTTCATAGAAGGAGTGGAGGTTGCAGCCTGGGTATCAGCAGTTGGGATTACCGCTGAGGTAGCCGTAGAAGTAGAAGAAGATGGGGGATTGAGAATAGATAAGATAGTAGAAAGACGTACCTCGTTTGGAATGGGCTTGAAGTCAAGAACTTTAACGCCAACCTGAGAGAGTTTCAGGTCACCTACTTTTGGGTATTTGTCCCCAAGTCCGTTTAGAAAGAGAGCGCTGACAAACTGGGGATATGGAACATATGTTGGTCTATCAGCCACGTCACTCTGAACACCATATCGTTTTAGATGATTGTTGCCCAATCAATGTGTAGGCCCTTTCTGCAGTGCATAGCCCAAAGCATGTTGAGGTTGGGATGCTTGGTTAGTTGACCCAGTTTTTGTTGTCAGGCAGCTGATCAAATGGGCGAAGATGAAGTTCATCTCGCTGGGCATCTTTGATTTCTTGATGGCGGTCAGCTTCTTCTCAGGGAGTTCATCTCTCCCAGTTTCCCACACATACTTCATTGCATCAAAGAATGCAATCAGTGCTTCTCTATCAGCGAGGTTTTTGGGGTTGGCATAGGGACAAAGCGGTTTTCTTTGGAACTACCAGGAAGCTTCAGGGCTCGCCTGATAGTACCAGGGTGAATCTTGGAAGTGCCATGTTTGGTGTCACAGAGAATGATATCAAGCATTTTCTTTGGGTCTTTGGTTGAGGGTACTTGAGCTCGTCTGGCGGTATACCAGAACTGAGCTAGTAGATTTCGATGAGCGGGGGGTGCAATGGTTTAGGGCTATCGATAGAGGATAGGTCTTGAGAAAGTTCACAGCGTCATCAAGATATGTGACCTGCTTCTTTTGAGGAAAGTCGAAAAGAGCATAAGGGTTGTTGCTTTGAAAGGTAACTTGCTTGATTTTCAATTTAACCTGAGGAGCTTTTGTGAGTATAGTAACCTCAGCAGCAGTGGGAGACTTAGCAGTAGGAGTTTCAGTAGTAGATGCCATTTCTGTTTATAATCAAACATGAAGAAAGATAAAGAATAACGTCTTAATGTGGAAAGATTTTCCAAAATAAGATGTGTTTGGGTTTTGCACATTCTATTCAGACAAAAGATATCTTAATGGAGATTAGGGTTTTTCTTGTTTAAAAAAAAACATAATGAACATTTGTTTTCCAGTTTCTGTTTAAAGAAGAGATTCTGGAAAAACATATGAAGATACAAGTTTAAGATTTTTGTTTTAAACTTGAAGAACAATCTGTTTCCAGATTGTGTTCATAAAATCATGAAAAGAAAAGGATTTCATTTTAAGAAAGTTTCTTTTGTTTGATCTTTTATAACAAATATAAGATTCAAAACAAGTTTGTAAAGGTAAATATAAGAATATTAACATTGATGTTGAGAATGAAGAAGATGAACATTTTCTGGAGACAAAGAGTTCAAATGCAACAGTTGTTCTTGCTTTGAAGGAGATGAAGTTCGCGTAAGGTAAAAAAATATAAACTCGAATGGGTTTGTATAGTGACAGTAGAGAGAGAAAAACTATGAGCGGGAAAGTTTTTCATGATGACACGGACACGTCCCTTGAATGTGATTGGTCAAGGAAAACGAAACGGGCAAACGTGTCAGAGAAAACGTGCCATGGTCTATCCGTTGTGATGACGTCACAAACGTCCTTTCATATTTTAGGATGTCTCTGAGGATTTGAAAAGTTCAGGGACCTTTTGAAAACATGAAGCACTGAATGAAAATATCCGTGAAGTTTTAGAAATCTCAAAGTATTACTGAAAGGAAGAGATATTCAGCGATGCAATTTGTTTTGAAATCTTGCATTCATAAGCGAACATCAGCGAGTAAGAGAGAACATACCTTGATATCAGCGAATCAATTTTGTTCAGGGAGTAGGTGATGAATATGGTTATACAAGTTCATTGATATCACTGATCAAATGTGAACCACTAAAGATTTTATTCTTCTAAGTTCAGCATTCCAAGATCGCTGATGAGAAAGTTGAATCTTGTCTCATCAAGAGGTTTGGTGAAAAGATCAGCTAACTGAAAGTCAGTTGGGATAAAGTGAAGTTCTATATCACCATTCATCACACGATCTCTGATAAAATGATACCTGATTTCGATGTGTTTGGTCTTTGAATGTAGCAATGGATTATTGGCTATAGCGATGGCACTTGTGCTGTCGCAATAGATTGGAATCTTTGAGAGCTGAAGGTCATAGTCCAGTAGTTGATTTCTCATCCACAAGACTTGAGAACAACAGCTTCCAGCAGCTACATATTCAGCTTCAGCGGTTGAGGTGGACACTGAGTTTTTCTTTTTACTTGTCCAACTCACCGACTTTCCACCTAGGAGCTGACAGCCTCCTGTGGTGCTTTTCCTATCCAATTTGCAACCCGCAAAATCACTATCTGAATAGGCGATTAGATCAAACCCTGAGTCTTTGGGATACCAAAGACCTAGGTTAGGAGTACCCTTAAGGTAACGAAAGATTCGCTTTACAGTGATCAAATGAGATTCCTTAGGTTCAGCTTGATATCGTGCACAGAAACAGGTTGCATACATAATATCAGGTCGGCTAGCTGTAAGATACAGGAGAGAGCCGATCATCCCACGTTACATCATGACATTAACAGGTTTTCAGAGGGATCCTTGTTTAGTGTCAGCGGTGGTGCCATAGGGGTTTTCATAGCTGAACTCTGAGTTAAATCAAATTTCTTCAACATATCTTTAACATACTTTCCCTGATGAATGAAAGTTCCTTTTTCATTCTGTTTGATATGAAGACCTAGGAAATATGTTAGCTCACCCATCATACTCATTTTATATTCAGATTTCATTCTATCAGCAAAACGAGTACAAAGGTCAGGGTTAGTGGAACCAAATATAATATCATCGACATATATTTGAACAAGAATAATATGACCTTTTACTTTCCTGAAAAATAGAGTTTTGTCGATTTTACCTCGCTCAAATTTTTCGATTTGCAGATAAGAGGAGAGAGTGTCATACCATGCACGAGGAGCTTGCTTTAAGCCATAAAGTGCCTTATCCAGTTTATAAACATAACCTGGATGCCTTGGATCTGAGAATCCTGGAGGTTGTTCCACGTAGACTTCTTCATTCAGTTTGAAGTCAGTTTGACTTAACATCCATTTGATAAACTTTGAAGTCTTTGTGTACAACGTAAGCTAAGAATAGACGAATAGCTTCTAGTCTTTCCACTGGGGCGAATGTTTCGTCGTAATCTATACCTTCCTCTTGTCTGTATCCCTGAGCAACAAGTCGAGCTTTGTTACGGGTTACAGTTCCATGTTCATCCAACTTGTTTCGATAGACCCATTTAGTGCCTATCACTGACTTGTAAGATGGTCTTGGAACGAGATTCCAAACTTTGTTTCTTTCAAATTATGTTAGCTCTTCTTGCATAGCGCTGACCCAATTTGGATCTCTGAGGGCATCATCTATTTTCTTTGGTTCAATCAGAGAAATAAAGTTAACAAATAAACAAATATTACCTGCACTTCGTCGAGTCTGAACACCAGCGTTTGGATCACCAAGAATTTGTTCAATAGGGTGATTGATAGTCCATCGCTAAGCCGGAGCATAAGTCGCTGGCTCAACCTGAACTTCTGGAGGAGCTGAAGATGAGGCTTCAGCAACTTCTGGTATATCAGCCAAGAGAGGAAGAGGTTCAGATGTCATTTATTCACTGATTGCTGAGTAGTAGATGGTATATCTGAGATGGAAGGTTCAGAAACAGGCATAGTGTTAATAGGAATAGCTGAGACCCATGATGTTTCAACTTCACTATTCGGCATGCTTGGGATGATAGTAGGATCATCATCTTCAGCGAGATGAGTATGAGATGGAGGAGTAGGAGCATCTTCTGAATCACCAAGATGAGAAAACATCCATTGATTCAGTTCTTCAATATCAATAGAAGGTCAGGAGTTCGCTGAATGGGATTCGTCAAAGGTGACGTGGATTGTTTCTTCTACAGTTTGTCTTCGTCGATTGAAGACTCTGAGGGCTTTAGAAACTGAAGAGTATCCAAGAAATATTCCATCATCAGCCTTAGGATCAAACTTTCCAAGGGCATCTCTGTTGTTCAGTATAAAACACTGACATCCAAAGATGTGAAGAAAGCTAATTGAAGGCTTTCTCCCATGGAAAAGTTCATAGGCTGTCTTCTTTAATCTTTTGACAATCAGCGACCTGTTTTGCGTAAAACAAGCAGTGTTGACAGCTTCTGCCCAAAACTGAGTAGGTAGATGAGAATCGCTGAGCATTGAACGTGCAACTTCGATGATAGTTCGATTTCTTCTTTCAGTGACTCCATTTTGTTGTGGTGTTCTCACTGAGGAAAAGTTGTGAGAAATACCCTTACTTTCAAAGAAGGAATCAAGAGAACTGTTTTTGAATTCAGTCCCATGATCACTCCTTATTGAGCGAACAGTCATGTTGTTCAGGACATCTATTTTCCTGACAAAAGTGATGAGTTCTTCAGGGGTGTCACTCTTAGAACGGAGAAACATTACCAGGTATAGCGAGAGAATTCATCAACTATGACCAATGTATATTTCTTTCCAGCGATGGATTGTTTGTTAACAGGGCCAAACAAATCCATATGAAGAAGTTGTAGAGGAGATGACACTGAGGAAACTTGCTTAGATTTGAAGCTTGCTTTGGTTTGTTTCCCTTTCTCACACGATGAACATAGAGACTCCTTAGCGTATGACTGTTGAGGTAGACCAGTGACCAACTCTTTAGAAGAAAGAGTATTCAGTTTCTTGAAGTTTAGATGAAAGAGCCTCTTATGCCATAGCCAGTTGACATCAGATGAGGCTTTTGAGAAGAAACAGGGGTTCTCAGTGGTTGTAGAGTCCATGTTTATAACGTAAACATTTTCCATACGGTAACCGCTGAGAGCTATCTTCTCCTTTTTGTCAGTGACAAAGCAGGATTCCTTAGTGAAAATCACTTTGTTATCCTTGTCACACAGCTGACTGATGCTTAGAAGATTGTGCTTCAGTCCTTCAACATATGCGACTCTTCTGAAGGTTGTTGTACCATTAGAGAGTACACCAAACCCTTGGGTATGGCCTTTTCCCTTTCCACCGAAGGTCACTGAGGGACCATTCTCTTCCTTATATTCAGTGAGCAAGTTTTTCTTTCCAGCCATGTGTCTAGAGAATCCGCTATCGAGATACCAGATACCCTTCTTAACCTGCAAACAAAGGAAGATTAGTTTGACTTGGGCACCCATTTTACTATGGGCCCACACTTATCAGTGGTGGTAGAGGAAGTGGAAGGTTCAGCAATCTTCGCAGCATTTGAAGATTCAGCTTCGGAATTATTTTTCACTTTGGTTAATTTCTTAACCTCAGTGGTCTTCTTTGCCTTGGGGGCATTGATCTTCACCTTAGCTAACTTTTCAGCTTTGGTGGCTATGGGGCACTTACTAGCAATGTGATCGGTAAGTCCATAGTGATAACATTTCCTATAGCTAAAAGTAGCTTTAGGACCATTTGCATGCTTACCCGTAAATTTTAAATGAGTAGGGCCAGCACCAAGTATACCTTTGGCATTGGAAATCTTAAATGAGTAGGGCCAGCATCAGTTTTAAATGAGTAGGGCCAGCATCAGTTCTTCGGATTTCTTACCAATAATATCTACTCTGATTCTAGGAGTAGATCACTGAATTAATCAAGGGATCTTATTCTTAAAAGTAGAGGGATAGGTTACTGAAGCTTTGGAAGCATTCAACTTAGGTACAAAGGTACCCTTCTGAGGTTTTTGGTTGAAAACTTTTTCTTTACCTTTAGAAGTTAACGTAGAGATTTCCTCAGGGATAGGAGTTTTTTAAGAGGAACACTGAGATGAGGAAGTGTCAGGAATAGAGGACACGAACATTCCAAACTTAAGCATGAAATGATCAGTGGTAGGTTCTAGAGTATCAGCTTTGTAACCAAGACCACGTTTGTCACTCAGGGGAATTTGAGACTTGATTATCTCAGTGATCGTTATTGAGGATTTACACCATCCTTCAACAGTAGATTTTTCAGCCTTTAATGCAGTGATAGCTTCTTCACGTTCGATTTTGACTAGCTGATTTATATGAACCTGATCTTTTAAATCTTCTTCAATTTTAGAAAGATTTTCTATTTGAAGGTGACAGTTTTTAAGTTATTCAGCGAGATCAAGGTTTTGATTTCAGCGACGATTTTGCCATTCATGGCATCATATAAATTAGCAGTCAGAAGATCGGTTTTTCGAAGACTATCAGCTTCATCAATATCTAAAATATGTGTAAAGAAAGAAGGTGATACCTTGGAGGTAGAGGTTGACGTAGAGGGAATGTCAGAATTTTCTCCCTCTTCTTCAATTTTTGCCATGAGGCAGAGATTGGCCTCATCATCATCTTCAGAGTCAGATGATTCTTCTTCATCAGAGGCAGCCCAGTCAAAGTCAGCGACCAGGCCTTTGCCTTTCTTCTTTAAGCTTTTCAGCTTAGAATATTTTTCTTTCAGCTTTTTGTACTTGTCATCTCTAGCCCTGGGGTTAGAGGATTTTTTGGGGAAAGCTGAGGGTTTAAAGACTTTCTTTGACCTGCATTCACTAGCAAAGTGTCCTATTTTTTCAGAGTTAAAGCAGGTAGCAGTAGCCTTATCCACAGGGGTTGATGATCTAGGCTTGTCAGTAAGTGCGAGAGGTTTATTCCTTCTGAAGTTACTCTTTCTAGCGAATCTCCTGAACTTATTAGCCAGGAGTGCCAGAGATTCATCAAGATCTGAAGAGTCAGCATCTGATGAGCATTCAAAGTTAGTTTCCAACTCAGTGACAGTGATAGTAGATCGCTGAGTGGAAGGTGACTCTGAGAGTAAAGCAACAAGTGTGCTTTTGGAATCTTTTACAAGATTCTTCTTAAGATGACACGACTGCTCATGATTGAGCATAGTGCCATATAAGGTAGAGAGAGTCATAGATTTTAGATCCTTTGATAGCTTGAGACACATTGAATAAGTGTCCCAGCTTTCAGGTAAACATTCTAGGAACTTTGTCAGAATTTCAAAGTTAGAATATTCCTTACCAACGGTTTTCAGATCTATAATTAAACAGTTAAACCGTTGATGTACTTCAGAGAGAGATTCATTCTTACCACAAATAAAGCTTTCATATTGTCTTACCAGGTTGATCTTACGTGAGTCCTGGACTTCAGACGTTCCTTCATATTGAACACAAATTGTGTCCCACATGGCTTTGGAGGTTTCAGGTTCATGACGGAATGGTAGACTTCGTCAGGAAGAGCCATAGAGAGGATAGATCTGGCTTTAGTGTCGATAGCCACTTTCTTCTTATCTTCATCAGACCAATTGTGAGGTTCCTTAGGCACGACTCTTTCAGGAATGGCAGCTCTAGTAGTAGTGTCTGGAACTTCAGAGTCGATTCTAACAGGAATATATGGGCCATTTTCGATGTAATAAGGCATAGTAGGGTCTACACCTTCTAAGAAGAGTATCATCTTATTTTTCCATAGATTAAAGTTATCTCTGGAAAATCTAGGGGGTTTTGCAAGAGAACCATTGTCAATATAGTTTGTGTTGGTAGCCATTATGAGAAATAGCAAGGAAGAGAAAGGATTAATATAAGCAAGATCTTGTTTATGAGTTTAAACAATCTGCTCTGATACCATTTGTTGGTCTCACAGGGTTATACAAGTTTGTAGAAGGGGGGGGGGGGGTTGAATACAAACACATAGATTTTACTTTTCTAAATTGTTTATTGATATATATCAAACAATTTACAACTTGTTGCGGAACAAGATTAAGGATTAAACCTAATCTAAACAAGTTATGAGAACACAAAGTTTCTTGCACTAGAAATAGGACAGAAAGGAGATAAGAATATTACGAATAATATTCTAACACAAAGTAGTAGAGAGAAGAAGATGGCCGAGCTCTTCATTTCTGAAGTAGGGTTCTTCTTATATACTGCATGCATTTAATGCATAGTAGTACAACTTTACATGTGGCAGCAGCTGATTGGTTGCATGGTTTGACCTTTGTAGACAACCTAGTAGCCGCATGATGTACAGTGTAGAATCAGAGTTGGTTGTACGATAATGGACATAAGGGCTGTCCTTTCTGACATTTTCGTACGGAGGCGTGCAAAGGGTTAAGACAAAAGTAACTTGTAGAGGAAGACTTCATGATCAGCGTTCGTTGAACAGTACTTTATCAGCGAGTGACAAAGCTCAGCGATCGCTGAAGTCTTCTACTTGAAACTTCACGTCGAGTGGACAAATCTTGGCTTCGCTGATATCCACATCAGTTCATTAGTAGACTTGTCGCTGGTTCTTTGGCTTGATCTTCTACTTCAGCGTAGAACATTTGTTGACGTGAAACTTGTCTTCAGAGATCATAAGTAAACAACTAACACAATCAGCGATCATCAACGAGACTGAACACGCTCAGAGCTTTATTGATGAACAGTATCGCTGAATGTAATTTAAAGAGCATGAGTTTCCTATCAGCGGTACTGTAGAGACATAGTACTTATCAGCGATAGTGAAACTCTAATACATATTGTCTACTTACAATTTTCACTAAGTGTTTCTTAGAGAGGTATTATCAAATCACTGAAGGTTTGGATCAACACGGTAGACAACTTATCTTTCCAAATATTGAGCACCGGTGAAGAAGTCGACTCGCCTTACTTCTTTCGAAGCTTATCTTGCTTCCTTAATTTCTTAGCGGTTTTCTCAATTTCCGGATCGATTGGGATTGGTGAACCTGCACGAAAAGATCATGGCATAAACAGTTAAACTTGCCGAGTCCCCGACAAGGACGCCAAAAATTTGACGGGTGTCGAGTCCGACAAAAAATAAAATTTATAAAATTACTTCTATTACCTCTAAAACACAACAAATTGTGATAATGATAAGTAGGGTCGTCTCCTCTGGGACTCGGTGTTAACCGTGAGTCCAAGACGTAATCACGTGCAAATTAATTGAAAACATTATATATAAAGGGGGGGGGGGGGTATGACGATTTATAATTAAACTAAGCATGTGAAATTAATCAAGAACGTTAAAAGATAATAAAAGAGGTTGGCAATGAGCATCAATCGACTAATTCTTTCGATTTTGTATCATCGACCCCGTTCAAACCATTTTATCATAAGAAGTCAAATTGGCTAAACATCAACACGCGTCGATGCTCCGTTCGTTATAAAAGTTTTGACTAGCCTTGAACACTCAACAACTAATCTCTAATTTGGTAATCAAATCTAGTCACAGACTTAGAATTTAATTGCCAATCGCATTAACATCAAACGAACACCAAGACTAACCGACAATCAAGGGCCGATTGTTTAAGTTAGATTATACGATTTTTACAACATCAACGCTTGACACAAATGTTAATTGTGTGTTGTTTGCTAATTCGATAAACCAAAAAACATTTTCAGATTTCTTGGTTCATCTAGCAATACGAAGTTGAATAAAATATATCAAGGGATCCTACTCAAAATGCCCAACTCAAAAAGACAAACATTAAACTCTAAAATCGCATAAATAACTTAAAATGATATAAAAGGAAATCAATACAAGTCTCCACAAATCCAAATTCAAAGTAATCACATACTCATTGCTAGAATTTGAAAGTTTAGCTATCCATACCTAGAATTAAAAACTTACAAGTCGAATAGGAATGGAGAAATTGATGAAGAACCCTAGAAAATACTCCAAATCGATGCCTCAAATCTGAAAATCGACTGCCCTCGTTCTTGGATTTTTCTCTCCTTGAAATTGATAGATTTCTGCAATCGTCAATCGATCCTCGCCATAAAAGTTAAAATCAGCCATTTATACTCCCATAAAAGTTTGCTCCAAACGAACGTGGGAAGAGCCAAGTTTTTCCTTTTTCCGCTCATGACTGGGACTGTTAGGGTAAACTTTATTGGCTTAAATTTGAGGGACTTGAATTGTAAATACCCTGAAGGGGTATAAGTAGATTTCTTAGTCCCTAGTTTAGGGTTAATCGTTCATTATTATCCTACGACTTATTGTAAAACTCTCTCTATTATGCAATTCAATCAAATAGCCGACTTGTGATGCAATTCATATTATTCTTTTGATTGTTAATTGATATTTTCACTAATCTACGATCCACAATTGGTATCAGAGCAAAGAAACAGATTGATTCAAGGTATTTCTTCAAGATTTCTGATATTCACGTCTCGTATGTTTTTTGGGTTTTTTTGGCTTTTGAATTATTGGCTAAATCATTGAATACAAATCATTCCATTCCATCTCTTAGCATATCTAATCGAGTTTGGTAAACTTTTCGCGTCGAACTCAATAGTTTAATCATTCAGTTTGATAAAAATCAAGTTTTTAGTTTAGAGTCTGTGTTCTTAAAAGTCGGGTAATTTTTCATCAAAAAGGTTGTTTTTTGCTACAAAATAGACTTGGGTTTGTGTATTTTTGTGCTCTCTTTGATTTCACATCTCTCATGACGCAAAACCTTCAACCCTAGATCATTCCCAGATCCGAGTTCTTCGATCAACCGCTCTGTCCGGACGTCAAACATAGTATCCGGGTAAGTTTTCTTCGACCTATCTGAATCCATTTTTCTGGATACATAAAAATATCCGGACCGCATTTATCTGGTCTTCAACTGTCCTATAGCCTATCTGCAACGCTATCTGGAACCTTATTCGGGTGCCATATCCGGTTACTTTTCTATCCGTGCATTGTATCCGGTCACTGGTTTCCCCGAAGTCTTTTATCCGGAAACCTCATTTTATCCGGAACCTCATCCGGATACTCTCACTAACCGGATTCCTACCCGGATAGACTCACCTTACGAACACATATCCGGATTCCTATCCGGGTACTCTAGTCCAGTGGAAATTTTGTGTGTGTTTACTGTTTGATTTGATTCCGTTCTGTTTACACTCTTAGATTTTGCGTTAAGATCTCACTCGTAGTTCCTTGCGTTAAGATAGTACCTTGAATCAACACGCAACTGTTTCACGGTCACATAGTGCACTTTAAGATGACTTCAAGAGACGCTCAGTCAATTGGAACTAAATTCAAGCCTCTAATTCTCTTCTGATGTTAATACCCTCAATGGTGAGACTGGTTCATGATCTTTATCGAGTCCAAGGACCTCTTCCCTTAGATCCTGCAGTCCTTGGAAGAAAGTCCTCAACCTACTCCTATGATGGACATTATAGCCCATGTCGTTGTGCCGCAGCAACTCGGGCGCCGAAGACATATGCTCAATTGACAGAGGAGCAACAGAAAAGGTTTGATGGCGACAAGATCGCTAAGAGATTTATCGTTCAAAGCTTACCAAATCACATCTATACTACAATAGATAGTCATAATGATACAACCAAAGGTATGAGTGATCAGGTGGCGCGAATGATGATGGGCAACAAGATTGGAGATCAACTGAAGATTATCAGTTGCATTACTCGCTACGACAACTTCAAGCAGAGAAAAGGTTGCACTAAAAAATGTTGAAAACATAATATCAAGCCTACTAGCCGTCAAGTACATCAAAGAACCTATTATTCCCCTATTGGTCTTGGTATCCACATCCTTTCCTCTAGGATCGGTGTGTAACCTCATACCCGTAGACAAGGGTGTTTTCAAGGGCGCAAAATTTTCCAACTGGCATTTCTGAAGAATATCCCAGATGTACTTATACTGGTTGATGAATATCCCGGTCGACATTTGCTTAACTTTTAGACCGAGAAAAAAAATCATCTGTCTCATCATACTCATTTTGAAAATGCTTACCTATTAGGACTGAAAAGTTTTGACAATACTTAGGGTTTGTTGAGCCAAAAACTATGTCATCGGCACAGACATGTACAAGAATGATATCGTGTTTTTCCTTTTTTAATGAAAAGAGTGGTGTCAATTTTTACTTTCGAAAATCCAACTTTAACTAAGAAAGACAAGAGAGCATCATACCAGGGTCATGGTACTTGCTTAAGGCCATACAATGCCTTGTCGAGAATGTAAACATGATGAGGCTTGGCATCATCCACGAATCCCTCCGGTTGCGATACGTAGACCTCCTCCTTGAGTTTTCCATTGAGAAATGCAGTTTTCACGTCTACCTGGAACACTGTGAAGTTCTTGTGTGCGGCATAGGCGAGGAACATCCATATGGCAACGATGCGGGCAACCAATGCGTATGTCTCGTTGTAGTCAATCCCTTCATGTTGGCGATATCCTTTGGCAACCAAGCGTGCCTTATTGCGTACCACTATTTCATCTTCATCCTTTTGTTTTTGAAGACCCATTTTGTTCCGATCACGGTCTTGTTCTCCGGACGGGGTACTAGTCGCCATACTATGAGGCTCTCAAATTGATTGAGTTCCTCTTGCATAGCAACCACCCAGTCTGGATCATTTAGGGCCTCCAAGACCGTTGTTGGTTCGATGCGGCTCAAGAAAGCTGTAAAGAGGCAATCGTTGGCAGATGCAGCTCGTATTCGAACTGGTGTAGAGGATCACCGATGATCTGATGAACAGGATGAACAGGGGTTAGGTCTTGAACTGCTTCTAATGATCATGGCCGGACAACTGGTGCTAGTGCTGAAGTTAGAGTTGGTGGGGTATCCTCCAGGACGGCTTCCAGCGTAACTTCAGGGTTAACTTCCGGTTGTTCATTCGGTGTATTGGAAGGATGATTCGTCTGTGTCGCAGATGAAGAGTCAGCAACCTCGATCACAGGTACAGCTTCGGCAGTTGCTGGTCTAACCTCCACAAGAATAGGAGTAACGACAACGTTAGCAGAGGCATCATCACTTGAGCTCGATGGATCTTGGTCAGTTGGGGGAGAGGATGGAGATGCAGTTGAGTTGTCCGACATCGAGGGACCCATGAGGTCTGCTTAGTCGTCGATGATGGTAGCTCCATTCATGTTATTCACAAGTACATTTAGATTGATCTGACCAAAGAACTCATCATAAAATTTTCAAAAAGTTAATCCAAATCAGAAATATGAGCCTTTGACGTAGAAGCGTGATTTGGATTCACTGGAGTTTGTGCAGATCCTGGACGAGTTCGTTCAGAAGCTAACACGCTAGTTAATGCGGGTTCTGAACTGATATGTTCAGAAGCTAAGTCCGCTACTTTGTCGAAGGTCACGTGTACACTCTCGATGACGGTCTTGGTGCGTTTGTTGTAGACTCGAAATGCCTTTGATTGAGAAGAATAGCCGATGAAGACTCCTTCGTCTACCTTGGGGCTGAATTTGTCGAGATCATCCTTGTCGTTCAGAACAAAGCACGTGCATCCGAAGGTGTGAAAATACTTAATATTTGGAACCCTGTTGTTTATGACCTCGTACGATGTCTTGTTGAACCGGTTGTTGATGATAGAGTAGTTCTACGTGTAGCAAGCGGTTGCAATTGCCTCGGCCCATAGGAACACGAGTAACTTGGTCTGAGTCAACATCGTGCGAGCAGCTTCCACTATAGTTCGGTTACGTCTCTCCACCACTCCGTTTTTCTAAGGAGTTCGTGCAGATAAAAAGGTGTGGGTGATACCTACAGAAACTAGGTGGTTACCCAATGTGTGGTTCTTGAACTCAATGCCATTGTCTGTCCTGATGGTCTGAACGAGTCGTTGCAAGTTGGCTTGAAGACTCTTCAGATGTGAGATGATCAGCTCTGGGGTCTCATCCTTGGAACGCAAAAACTTGACCTAGGTGTATCTCGAAAAATCTTCCACCATAACCAGGACGTACTTCTTGTGGTTGATACTCTGAACACGCATCGGGCCACATAGATGCATGTGAATGAGCTCTAGTGACCTTAACGTGCTCGGAGCTGCCTTCGGCTTGTGTGATGCTCACTTCATATTCCCCATCTCACATGTAGCACATAAATGTTCTTTCTCGAACTTTAGATCAGGCATGCCCTTCACGTGTCCTCCCATCACTAACTTGTAGATGTTTTTGAAGTTCAGGTGCGAGAGTCGTCGATGCCAGATCCAATTCTATTGCATTGTCTCCTTGGACATCAAGCAAACTTCCTTGTCCGTCTTCAGAGAGGAGAGGTTAATTGTGTAACATTTGTCTTGCGCGTGCCGGCTAGCAGCTCTTTCCCTTCTTCGTATCAGATGTTGTACCACTTAGTCTTGAAGTTGACCTCCAAGTTCTTGTCACAAAATTGGCCTATGCTGAACAAATTGTGGCCTAGACCCTCAACATAGGAAACCTTCTTAATGGTGATGTTGTCTTGGACTATATCTTTGTATCCGAGTATCGGAGAGAAATGGTTGTTCCCGAGTCGGTGTAGTTCGTGAGAAGCTTCTTCCTTCCGGTCATGTGTTTGGAGTAGCCTGAATCTAAGTACCACACATGACCGGTTTGCAAAAATAATTAAGCAAACTTAGGTACCCATTTGAAAATAGGTCCTGAGGGGTTAGGTGTAGCATCTGTCTTATGAGCCCATTTTGAATTGGGTTTTTGTTTTGAAGTGTGTGACTTATGACTAGTGCTAGAATTAAAGACATGATAAGTACCAAACCAATCAGATGCATTCTACTACTCGACAAACTCATGTCTCAGGTCAACACCGATACCTCTATTGAAGTCGATCTTGTAGGACTTCTCAGATATCAAGTCCAACCCTCACAGCTGCAAAATACACAACCCCAAGCTGACTATCAATCCCAACTAAACACCCAACTTTACCACCTAAACACAACTTTTCAGAATGTGCAGCAAACTCTGGTCATACTTTCTGAACGAGTTGCTATCCTCGAAACTACGTGTAAGGGTCAAGCCCAAGGGATAAAGAGCCGTCATGATGACCAGGATGATCCTGATCCCCATGATAGGGAGAAGCGCTAGAGAACATTAGCTCCCAAGACTACAAATGCATAAATGGTTACTGAAGCTCAAACTAACACCGAAAATATTGCAACGAGCTCATAACAGACCATGGAGCAAGATATGGAACTAGAATCTCCTGTAAAAGAAACCACCATTCCAACTGATGACATTCCAACGGTTGAAAAGCCCGAAGAGTGTGACAGGTGGACATATGATGAAGCGGATGAATGGGCAATAATAGATACTTAATCAGAGGCAAATCCAACAGCTGAACGGCGTTAACCGAAAGCGCGTTAATCTCCATACAATCCGAAGTTAATAGCCTATTCATGTTTGATGATGAAGAATTTCTACAACAGGTAGACTACGACCATCTGTTCGATCAAACTCTGAAAGACGACCTACCATCAGAATTTCCATCAGAATTGCCATCAACACCTATCCCATTGCTAACCTACACCGAAAAGGAGTCTGACCGAGCCCAATCTGAGCCTCCATCGTTTGAAACCCCAAATGCTCAACCGGATCAACGGTTGAAATGGGAAAGGGTTATGATCTTCACCCCGTTTTTGAAAGAATCACAAAAGAAGATATATGCCCACTCGATTCGTTCGTACAAACCAACTGCTCTGTACGGTATAAAGTTCATGCAAAATAAACTGAAGCAGGTTGAGTACATAAATATGTGAAAATCAAAACCCAAAGCAATCAGCTCAATGAGAACAAAGTACAAGATCAGAACCGTGAAAGAGATTCAATCCAACCGGTTACTCAAAGTATGGTATCCGACCTTCAAGGTAATCAGAGATGATAGTAAAGACTGGCAGTTCACCGAAGCAGATTTTGAAAACCTTGAACTGCCAAACCTCCAGTTTTTACTAAGAAACATGAAGACCAGAACCATACGCACTCGTGAAGTCCTCGGAGCACTAGAAGCCGTGAAGCATTACATGAAAAGTTCAATGACGCTATCTTACGTCGAAGACTTCCAGATGGGAATCGAGAGCAACCAGCCGAAGATCAACCTGCTCAAGCCAGATCAGAGTCTTCTGAACATCACAAATGTACCTGCCGACACATTGTTTGAAAGTCCAGAATTCGGCATGACATATATGAATGGTAACGGTGAAAGTCCAGATACTGTGATGGTACACTGATGTTGCTTCGAGACAAACTGCGAGTCTTACTTTTTCGAGACGAAAAAGGGACAAAGCGTTTAGAGCCGAAGTACAGAGGACTGGTCAATGAAGCGTGGGAGCTATTAACCGAAAAGATCCAGTACAGACACGACCCGAGAAGCTTTGAAGTCACGTTCGCGATCAGAAGACGATATGTTCTTGATTGGCATCTTCGTCAACTTTAAGTGAAAGGGGGAGATTGTTAGGGTTAATTCTTATTGTATTAAAGTTGAGGGACTTGAGTTGTAAATACCCTGTAGGTAATTAATAGATTTCATAATCCCTAGTTTAGGGTTAATCGTTCATTATTATCATACGGCTTATTGTAAAACTCTCTATATTATGCAATTCAATCAAATAGTCGACTTGTGATGCGATTCATATTATTCTATTGATTGTTAATTGATATTTGCACTAATCTGGGATCCACAGGGACGCTGATTAAACCCACGAGAACTCACCCGGATTTCTATTTTAAGCCACCAAACAGATGCTAGCGGGAGTTGGGGTGCGAGTTCACTATCCGGATAAGTAGCGATAACTGATTTTTGGCTCCCAAAACAATGTTAACCGGGACCTTGATCGAGAGTTGGCTACTGGGAAAAGTCGCGATGGAGAAACGACGTGAAGACTTGTTGGACTGAACCCCTTATGCCAAAACAACACAAATCTAATAATAATAAAATGGGTTTTTTTTCTTCTTGCTTTGCACACATGACAAACCAAAATTAGCTAAAGGCTTTTTTTGTTTTTGTTTTACTGTTGCCTACGAGATCATAATCAACAAAAAATATATGTACATTTTTTTCTACTTTTTGTTTTCTAATTTGTTTTTTCAATACTAACTTCAACCAATTACATAACAACTGAAATTGATATGTATTTTAAGCATGTAACAAGGGTAAATTTGACATAGAAATGTATATAAAAATGGCACTTGTCAAAAACCTTAGTCCATTTACATAAATTGGTTATACTCCAAACTTCCAAAAACGGGTTGACTCAACATGAAGGTGGTAGGAAGACAGGAAGGCATGCGTTCTTAGCATTGATGGTGGTGGTACTTGTAACACCCGGAAATTACGGTACGTTTAGCACATATCTCCATGGTACGTTCTAGTTTTATCGGGATTATGATCTTATGAATCTAGCTAAACTCAAGTAAATGTTCTCGAGAAGTAATGGGTCATGCCTGCGAAGAAAAGACTGCAAAATCAACTCTCGGGGAAGGAGTGCGACTATGCCAGGCGACAGTACCCTTGGCACAGTCGTTGGTCATTGTCGCCGGTGGTAGGCGGTACACGGTACTAGTTGGGCGACATTGCCATGGGCATAATCGCCGTGTCAATGTCGCCCGAAGAGTACAGAACAGGGTACCGGTGGGGCTATAATGCGCGCGACTATGCCCTTGTGTTTAAAATACGAACGTCTAATTTTAGGCAAGGTTATCTCATTTATTTCAGTCTTTTGCGATTTTTGCTCCATTAGGTGCAATTTATTCATTCCCTCACCTCTTCCCTCGTAAATTCTACCCTAATTCCTCACATCAACTAGTAGTTGGCAATCATTAAAGAGTTTGGAGCAAGATTTCAAGTAGAGCTTGGTGGAGATTTAAGGATCAATTGCATGGGTTCTCTCCACATATAGTGTTTGGTGGTTTATAGGTTTTTACCAAAACTTAGTATTGTGAGTTAATCCTAATCTTTTAAACTTTATACATGTTAAAACTATACATTTCGAACTCCTAATAATCTCTTTGTTTATATTTTCTTGTTTAAATGGGTTTTTAACCTAACTTGAGATTTTGGTATTTGTTTTTGGGGGTTTTCACCATTTTTGGATATGATGATGAGCTTTGTGATTTGAGCCATAAAATGTGACTTATAACATTATTGATGGTAAAATACTTAAATAAAAGTGTAAATTACAATGTTGTTGTATCAAAGTTTTGGATTGGATCCCCTAAACAAATTAGTTACAAGTATCATCATTGTGGTTTTACTCTTGTTATGGTGGTCCCTGCCTCTAGCTCCCTTAACCTTAGGTGTGTTAAATAAGGGTTGTTTTTGTCATTTTATAGTTTCTTTTATTTTATACTAATAACTAATATATATATATATATATATATATATATATATATATATATATATATATATATAGAGAGAGAGAGAGAGAGAGAGAGAGAGAGGACATTTCAAATGAAAACTCAATTTTCATTATGCACGTGAGGAGAAATCCCGGTCACTCCATCTCTATTGATCCAACAAATCATATTAAATAGAGTTTTTAATTAGAATTATTAATCAAGGTGATTAGGGGTAAAAAGGAAAGATAATTTAAACTCACGCCTATCATGTTTGACTTTTTATTTTCTATTTTAATTAAAAACATTTACCCCCCTTAAAGTTTAAAATAAATTATCTTAAAAATTACTAATATTTTAATCAAATAAATTACATCAAAAAAATGAGACTTCCGTGCTCTTCGATATGACATGCATCTCGATATAGTTTTTTTGTTGTTTAATCGTTTTTACGTGAAATGCCATAAATGTGTTATATTCATTATGAATATTTATGTACGTTCGAGTGTGTACAACATCTCGACACCGTAAATCCGTAACTCGACATCACCTTCTACAACACTTTCTTCAACGTCGTAAGACATCGTGTTCTTCATTACTGTTTGGGTAAAATTTCACCAGTCTCGACCACGACTGAGGTAAGGAGAACGTTTATTATACTTTTCCACAATAAGGTAAAATCACAATACTTTATTCCCTGATCAAAATCAAAATCAAAAGTTATTCGCCTCACGACACTCGACCATGACGTCGTCTAGCTCTCACGACCGTCGCGTGGAACCTTGCGACCTAGACCGACTAACGTGTAATGTTACTGTTACGTTTTTTCAGTGTTTAATACAGAAATCAATGCCATTGATGACCAACGGCTATAACCGACAAAAGCCATTAATAGCATTCAACTCGGCGTCCGTTACGACAGTTACGAGAAGTATTTAAGGAGTCAATTAAAGCACTCGAAGACTATAAAAACGAAGGCTCAATCATCATTTCGGGGGCATCTCACATCATCTGATCTCATACAATCTCAGAGTATCTTTGACATCTGAACTCTCAAGAACTCTCTCTCGAGAACACTTGAAGCAAAGAACTCTTTCTCGAAGAATCGCTCTCGACATACGACATTCGCACACGACACACGATGCACATTGTTTTTACATTCAAAACACTTGTTACTTTACATTTAAAGATTTTCTTTCATTTGTATTGTAATCTGTGTACGATCGACACCCGAAACATAAGGACATCGCCCCTGTTTGGCAATCATAGTGCAGCGACGACCTCCAAAGTCGTCCGCGAGTTTTTTCCTCGTTGAGGTTTTCCCGCGTCACCAAAATCCTTGTCTCATTTACATTTTTGTCTTTGTCGCACGTTTTGTCAAAAGATTCCTTTCTTTAGTTGTTAAATTCCACAATCAACCTTAAATTATCCTTTAGGACGATTTTTGGCATTAACAATTACCGTAACCCAATACCCATCGAGATGGGTCGGGAACCTATTGAGTTTCGGTTGTGAACCGAGGAATAAAAGAGAGTGTGTCACGTCTCCACACCTTCACGGGTCACTCATGTATTATTCATCATGAATAATGTATCATTCAGTATGAATAATACATCATTCAGGGTGAATAATACACGATTCATGAATTCGTGTATTATTCATCCTGAATGTTGTATAATTCATCCTGAATACTGTATTATTCATCATGAATAGTGAATAAACGTTCACCTTTGTTATTCATATTGAATGTGGACACCTGAAGATGTGCATACATATTCATAATGAATAAAACCAAGTTTCGGTTGTGAATCGGAGAACAAAAGAGAGTGCGTCATGTGTCCATACCTTCACGGGTCATTCATATATTATTCATCATTAATAATGTATCATTCAGGGTGAATAATACAACATTCAAGATGAATAATACACGATTCATGATGAATAATACATGAATCATAAATTTGTGTATTATTCATTTTGAATACTGTATTATTCGTCATGAATAGTGAATGAACGTTCCCCTTTGTAATTCGTACTGAATATGGACACCAGGAAACGTGCATACATATTCATAATGAATATAACACATACATAACATTTCACGTAATAATGGTTAAAATGAAGGAAAAACTATATCGAGATGGATGTCATATCGAAGAGCACGAAATTCTCGTTTTTTGATGTAATTTGTTTAATTAAAATATTATTAATTTTAAAGATAATTTATTTTAAACTTTAAGGGAGTAAAAAAATTTAGTTAAAAAAGAAAATAAAAAGTCAAAGACGGTAGGTGCTGATTCAAATTTCCAGATTTGTCCCTAATCACTTCTCAATTGATTTCATTAAGTTTTAACCATTGATTAGTTTTCTAAATTTTGATCAATAGCTAATATTGGTCCTCACGTGCGCAATAAAAAATGAGTTTTCATTTGAACTCACCCATATATATATATATATATATATATATATATATATAGCCTTAGGTTCAATAGAGAAGTGCAAATATTTAGAGAAGTAGAAAAGTAAAAAAACACGGGTCCGTTCATATATGAACGTTCATATATAAACAGTCATATATGAACGTTCATATATAAACGTTCATATGAACGTTCAGATATGACTGTTATATGAACGTTCATTTATGAACGTTCATATATGACTGTTTATATATGAACGTTCATATATGAATGTTTATATATGACTGTTATATGAACGTTCATATATGAACGTTCATATATGACTGTTTATATATGAACGTTCATATATGAACGGACCCGTGTTTTTTTACTTCTCTACTTCTCTAAATATTTGCACTTCTCTATTGAACCTTTCCCTATATATATATATATATATATATATATATATATATATATATATTATGCACACACAATCCCCACCACATCACCATAAGATCAATCCTTGTATATCCATATATGGTGACGAGGAATATTGCTATTGTTTTTGAATAATCCTTTTGATTTCCAGACAACCATTAATATCCTTGCCCCTCTTTAGTTTTTCTGTGTTAAAATTGAAGCAATAATGAATTACAGACACAAGTGTGTATCTAAACCCCTAACTCTTTCTTTAAGTTTGCAGATTTTGAAACGATAGGATGTTGAGGAAAATGAGGGGTGGTTCTTGTTATTTACATCTTCAATTCGATGTGGAAGCAGATCTGCCATCGTGAGTAAATCAAAAGAAAATGAAATTTGTCTTCTCCCCTTCCCCTATCCACATTGTGGCACCACCAGATTCTGACAATAACAAGATCACGAGACAAATATGTGAACGCAAACCAAAAGTGTAGACAAATTGAAATACGTGAGTTAATGGCGTGTAGCTTAGTTAGTAATGGGTGGGGGCATCTTTGTACAAAAAGCAGAAGGTCTCGGGTTCGAACCCAAGACACCCCCATAGTCACAACCGCTGAGTGAGTCAGGTATGCCCCACACATTATGGATAGGCAGCCGATTGTGGGCCGGTTGGGGTTGTCGGTATCAACCTTTTTGTACAAAAAATGAAATACGTGAACTGAAACCATCTGTAAATATAACCATTTGTGAACGATTGTATGGATTTTCACTTCAATTTCAATTGATATTGAATGCACATTAATCCTTTCAAACACTGAAAAGAAAATAGAAATTGAGATCAACCATTTTAATCATCTTTAGAAACCAGTATCATCCATCTTCTCCATCTTCGTATTTGGTTACGGTCCTCCGATTTTCATTCCTTGTATATTTGTTTTGGAGACGAGTTCCAGATTTGATCTTCGTTCTAGAGACATGGCGCGTCTTAGGAGAGGGAGGGTCTAACCCCTTGCCTACCTCACATGCTGATGCACCCATCCCACACCTTATCGTTACTTTTAGATTTCTCTTCCCCATTATTATTGGGACTAACAAGGAGGACATTGGGAGAAAACCCGACCTTTCGCCTACTCTCCCCGACTTCCGAATTTTCGCTTTTCTGATTAACGATTACCGTTTTTCTTTTCTCTGGCGCGGACTCTGACTATCGATCCTCCTATGTCGGCGACTTGGTCACGTGTGTCGCAGCTTTCAATTCCTCATTCCAGAACAAGTGTGGAAGGAATTTACCCCTCTTTTTCGTCTGAATATTCGATGAATTCTTCCTCTTATTGTTTGTCCTCTTCCTATTCCTTTTCCCCAGACACAAAGTTTTCGGATGGAACCTCCCAACTCAAAATCGGTTGTTCCCGTTCGGAAATCTTTATTGTAACAAATTTTCCATCGACCAAGATTTCTTCTGTGACTTTAACCCTTAATTCTTGTGATTAAATTAATTTAGTATTTAATCATATCGTAATCTCAGAATTAACGATGGTTTTGACACCAAGTTTAGAGAGAGAGATACATACCTACTCTCTCTCTCTCTGATCATAGAGAAGCATCTCCTTCAAGAAGCCATTATTGTCATAGATCAGTCTGAACAACAACATTATCAATATGTGTGTAGATTGATATGCACTCTTGTTTCCAAATATTGGATTGCTGAGAGAAAATAGAGCGAGAAACACCGGACAAAGTCACAAAAATCTTACTTATGACTTAATGATATAGATCGATTTGAACTCATTTTTTTTCAAATCGAATTATGGGAAGAAAAAAGGAGAATCGTTTCAAAATCATCGACAACAAGATTCGAACATGTGCAGCAGATATCGAGTGTGTCTCCTTAACCACCCGGACATATCTAACATTTCAAAGATTCTGAAACTACTAAAACCTAAATCACATACATAGGATCACTGTTCTAAAAAACTCGCCGCACAGCCGACATGGCGCGTCGTGGCACAAGACTTGTGTCTCATGTCACGTTAAGACTGTGGCATGCAATGACATAATGCTAAGTTTTCGTAGTGCTATATTTGATTTTCTTTACGTTTTTAATATTTTATTTGCTAGTATTAATATATATAGGGAAATTAATTAAAATACCCTAAGTCAAACCAAGTGTTACCAAAATGCCCTAAATCTCTCCCACTTTGCAAAAATACCCTTTTTTCCGCGATGGGAGCCCGCGATCGCGGGCCAGGGACCATTTCTGACACTTTTTTAAGCTTGCAGGGACCATTTTTGAAAAATGGAATCCCGCGATCGCGGGCTCATCCCGCGATGGGATTATTTTTGTGATTTTTCAATTGCAAGGGACCATTTTTGAAAATTTGACCCGCGTTTTACACTGTTCACCCCCGCTTTCACTGTTCACCCCCGCTTTCTTTCAATTTTATGAATTTAAAATAAAATGTTACACTTTCAACCCCTACACTTATTTACTAAATTTACTTTATACCTTTTACTTTCATTATTTTAATTTTACATTTAACACATATAATCGTTTATTAACTAAAATACGTTAAAAAAATACGTTTTAATTTTAACAAATTATACCATTATAATCGTCTCTTCGATACGTTCGAAATGAGCTCAATCTTGAATTTTTTTGGATTTATATAATTTAATATATATCATATACAGTTATACACTACATAAAAAATATTTTTTATATTTAAAATTCATACCCTTATAGTTAATTATTTAATTTATGGTACATCTCTTATTTTTTTTTCAATTTTGTTTTACACTCATATCGCATTAACATAATAATCATATATTAACTAATTCATTAAATCGTTTTAAATTATTATTATTTGAATGTGTTTATAGATATCGTGAATGGCAATAGGAGAAGGTTTCACGAGAAGAATATGAAATGGGGTTTTGACAAGTTGGTATCACTGGACTCATTTAAGAATTGTGAAAATGGGTATTTGACGAATGATGATTCATGTGTGTTTGGTACGCATATAGTTAATTATTTAATTTATGGTACTCTTAGGTAGCGTTTGGTACGCATACTAGATGGGACGGGACGGAACTGGACGAGACTGAACTGGATGGGACGGGACGGGACTAAACTGAAGGAGATAATTTTAATCTAAGTTACGTTGGAAATACATCGATTCTTTTGTGCATACTCTGTAACTGCAAATACTTCAGCTCCAAACACACATGAATCATCATTCGTCAAATACCCATTTTCACAATTCTTAAATGAGTCCAGTGATACCAACTTGTCAAAACCCCATTTCATATTCTTCTCGTGAAACCTTCTCCTATTGCCATTCACGATATCTATAAACACATTCAAATAATAATAATTTAAAACGATTTAATGAATTAGTTAATATATGATTATTATGTTAATGCGATAGGAGTGTAAAACAAAATTGAAAAAAATAAATAAGAGATGTACCATAAATTAAATAATTAACTATAAGAGTATGAATTTTAAATATAAAAAATATTTTTTTATGTAGTGTATAACTGTATATGATATATATTAAAATATATAAATCCAAAAAAATTCAAGATTGGGCTCATTTCGAACGTATCGAAGAGACGATTATAATGGTGTAATTTGTTAAAATTAAAACGTATTTTTTAACGTATTTTAGTTAATAAACGATTATATATGTTAAATGTAAAATTAAAATAATGAAAGTAAAAGGTATAAAGTAAATTTAGTAAATAAGTATAGGGGTTGAAAGTGTAACATTCCAAATCAAATTCATCAAATTGGACGAACACGGGTCAACGCGGGCTCATCGCGGTCAAGTTTTTCATAAATGGTCCCTGGAATTTTTCAAAAATGGTCCCTTGCAATTGAAAAGTCACAAAAATAATCCCATCGCGGGATTCCTTCGCGATCGCGGGATTGAATTTTTCAAAAATGGCCCCTGCAAGTTTAAAAAAGTGTCAGAAATGGTCCCTGGTTCGCGATCGCGGGCTCCCATCGCGGAAAAAAGGGGTATTTTTGCAAAGTGGGAGAGATATGTGGTATTTTGGTAACACTTGGTCAAACTTAGGGTATTTTATATAATTTCCCATATATATAACCTAATTTAACTTGCTTATCACTATTGACTCATTGAGTAACAATATACAACATATGTTTTTATATATAGTATTATATAGAGTTAAATGAAAACTTGGTCCTTGTGGTTTACAAAAATTAACAACTAAGGTCCCTCGAACGAATTTTTAACAAACAAGGTCCCTCTACTTTCGGTTTTTATAACATATAAGGTCCCTCTTATTAACACCGTTAAATAAAATGGAGTTAAAAAGGGGCAATTTCGTCCATTCACTTTTCATCCCATTAAATAAGGAGTTAGATTTATACTTGGTCCCCGTGGTTTACAAAAATAACAAGTAACATCCCTAAGGGTGTGTTTGGTACGCAGACAGGATAGAACAGTTGTTCCACGTTTGGTAAGACAGAACTGGATAGAACAGAACATATAACATTGATCAATTTACCCTTGCTAAATTTAAAGAATGAATAAAATATGAAATAGAAGGTTTGTTTGATGTTTTAGAAGAGAATTATATTTTATTTTGAGGTTATATTGGTAAAACATAAATCTGTTCCAGCTTGTTCCATGGGGTGGGGGTGGAACAGGCTTGTTCTAGTTTGTTCCACCTTGTTCCGGTCTGTTCCACATAAAGGTCTTGCCAAACGTGGGACAGTAGACCCTGTTCTGTTCTGTCTTATCCTGTGTACCAAACACACCCTAATAAAACATGGATTTTAAGTATGGACACAATGCCTCATTTGATAAAAAAAATAAAAACTCATATCGAATATCTAATTTACAACAAAACTCAAAACTTAAAAATATGTTAGATGGTGACCCAAAACTTAACTGATGATATATATATATATATATATATATATATATATATATATATATATATATATAGAGAGAGAGAGAGAGAGAGAGAGAGTTGGGTTCATACGAGAACGCTAACTATTTAAGAAAACAAGAAAACAACTGTTATGTACAAAGTTATATATGATTCACGTAGAAAATCATATATAATTACACGACTTTTCCCGCCACTTTATGTCGCGGCCAAAGTCGGGTTGTCCAGTTTAGTTTTTGCAGTTAATGTAAAATCACATGTGATTTTGCACATGATTTGTTGTTTTCTTGTTTTCTTAAACAGTTAGTGTTCTCGTTTGAACCTTCCTGTCTCTCTCTCTCTCTATATATATATATATACACACACATATAGGGTATATAATATTTGGTTCAAACATATTAGTTAAGTATGGTGATGTACTCGTTGGACATATCCAAAAAAACTCTTAGGATTATATCCTGAAATACTCTTCCATCATTTTTATTAGTTTATTACAAACCTAAAAGATAGTGGCCTAAACCTTAAGCCTTTTAGAGGTCCATCACTTTTAGTTTACTTTTAATAGTTTTTTTACTTACAAACCTACATGACACTTCCATCACTTCTAATTTATTTTTATTAGTTTTTTTTACTTACAATTACAAACCTACATGAGAGTTTCTTTTTATTTTTTTTACTTTTCAATATGAAACCAAAGTGAGTGTCGCCATTCAACATCTTTTTGAGTTTTGGGTTTTTGAGTAAATTAGATATTCAATATGAGAATTTATTTTTGTTAATCAAACGATGCATTGTGTCCATGCTTATATCCATGTTTTTTAGGGACATTACTTGTTATTTTTTGTAAACCACAGGACCAAGTATAAATCTAACTCCTTGTTTAAAGGAATGGGAAAAGTGAATAGACAAAATTGTCCCCTCTTAACTTCATTTTATTTAACGGTGTTAATAAGAGGGACCTTATGTGTTATAAAAACCACAAGTAGAGGGACCTTGTTCGTTAAAAATTCCTTCAAGGGACCTTAGTCGTTAATTTGTATAAACCACAAGGTCCAAATATGCATTTAACTTTATTATATATGAATTATAAATTTGACCCCATAAGTCACTCCTTGAAAATTCCATGGCTTCGCCATGACTCCTAAGGTTTGAGGCTTATTGGGCTCGCTGCCACACCATACTTCACATCATTTAGAACCTTCCATGGGATCCATCGCCATTCCGTTGAAACATATAATCTTTGGGGAAAATTTCAAACCTGAATTCTGCCAAATATATCCTAATGTCCGTGATCGGAGATCCACCGATAGGAAACAATTAGTTGCAATTCGAATAGGCTACCAATGCGGGATAATCTGGCGAAGAGAGAGATACACGTAAAATCCCCTTTTTGCCCTCTTTGCAGCGATAGAGTGGAATCGGTACAGCACCTCATGATTCAATATAAAGTGGCGTGAGAGGTATCGTTTGATCTCCATAGTTGGTGGACGGACTTTCCATGTCTTAGCAATTCGATGGAAAACCTTCTATTTGCGGCTGACTCGAACAGGGTCCAAGTAACATCAAAGGAGGTGTTGTACGCGGTTTGCACTTTTTCTTCTGGGAGATGTGGCAAGCTCAGAACACGGTGGTGTTTGAGGGGGGGGGGGTGTCGAGAAGCCTTACCGTTTCCGGGGTACAATATCATTCTATTTTCTGAGTCAGGGGTAGACTCAAGAATGGGTCCAAGTTAGATTAGAATGAGTGGTGTAAGGACCCGGATAATGCTTGTAAATCTGTGATGTACCCCTAGCTTCTCGCTAGTCATTTTTCTATAATATCTCGTTGTTCCAAAAAATAAGTTGCAATTCTAATTGTGGAATTCAAATGATGATTTGATAAGAGTAAATCTGACCTTGTTGATAAGCAAGGATTTTACAAATTTTAGATCCATTACATATTTACATGACTATATATAACAGTTTGTATACAATAAAGTTTATTTCTAAGATTTCCTAGTGCAACGCAGCACCGGGTAATTCATCCTGGAATTACTGACGGGTTTTTTCTAAATAGAGTTTATTTCTTATTTTTGTAGTGGATTAGGTGATCAATCGGTCGGTTACTACCCAGGGATTACCGAAGGGTTCTTTGTCGGTTACTACCCAGGGATTACCGAAGGGTTCTTTCTATTTAGTGTTTATTTTAAAATTTTCCATGTGTACCGGTAGCGCAAAATCGTGTAGTTCCACAAAGTGGCTACAATGTTCGCACAGTAGGGGCGCAAATATACACCTCAACTAAGGTCGCTACAAGTAATAAAGTGGTAAATATACCGAGATCGTATCCACAGGGATTGGACTTCAAAGTTTCGAGTCCTAAGTCGAGAATACACCGATTTCAATGAGAGAAGGATAAAATATTTTGAGCGGGTTTCGTGTTTTTTTAATAATAATAAAATCTAAACAAGTAACTAAAATGAGTATGGGTGTAAGTTTCCTTGAGATGAACGTAGTAACAAAATGGTTAGTTACTTTGTAGCACAAAATGCCTATAAAAACCCCGATCTCTCGAAATGATGATTTTTATAAACCGGTCCTACAAAGTTTCCATAAAGTTTCCATTATTACCGACTCTCGGTCTTGTCGATTTAATTATGTTTGACTCTAAACGTCAAGTTCTACCAGTATGGAGAGTTATACCCAAATCTCTTTGTGATATAAATCTCGACCAGCGTTTGAACCTTAATAAATCATACAAAACCCGCCTCTCGACGTGGTTATCTCTCAAATCTTTGTGCATCACTTAAGTCGTATTTCGAATCCGCCCCTCTTGAGGTCTATGATCTAATATTTACACTTCAAAGTGATCGGCTTATCCACGTTGAGTTTAAGTCCCGACTCAAGTGACCAATATCGAGAGTTAGTAACGATAGCCACACCCAAGTGTTGCCTACTAGTCTCAAGTTTGCTCACACCCACACCCAATGGGTGCTTAGCTAATGATTAAAGTAGAAGACATAACGAGATAAGAAAAGCGTACTTGCATGAAATTAAAACGATGCCCACAGTAACTCACTGTGAGAATAAATTACAATTACAAAGATAATAAAACTACAAGACTCCAAGCTTTTAAGAAACTTGGAGGATGTCTAAGTGCAGTAATATGAGAGAACTCAACTATTACAAGTTGTTGAATGAAGAAACCACAAGCTCCAAAAGGTGGATGAACCCATTGGACAAACTTCTTCAAACCTTTGGCTAAGGACCAAGCATGCTATCTTCAAGATTTCCAGGGATTCACCCCGTGCCTTAAGCCATGCTTGCCATATTTTATTGTTTTTGTTGCCTAAATTTAAGCTTTTTCCATTGTTGAAAAGAAGTGGCCTGTCGCTGCCCACAGTGGGATGTCCTCGTGCCCACAGTGGAAATCACTGCACAATATTAAACCCAAAAATTGATGCGAATAACTATAAAACGTCCTCAACAACTCCAAATAAAAAATAAATTAACAAAACGAAAAACAAGAAAACATAAACAGAAAACACAACTAAAACAGAAGAAAAACTCACATAAATGATGTGTAAATAACGCTCAAAACGTACTGATTACTTATTTCTAATTTTTCTAAGTGTACCGGTAATCAGTATGGATTATCGACCGGTTCTTTATAAATAAAGTTTCTTTCTAATTTTCTAAGTGTACTGAGTAATCCGTCGATTGCTGATGGGTTCTTTTTAAACAAATTTTATTTCTAATTTTTTCTAGTGTATCGGGTAATCCGGGATTACCGACGGGTTATTTTTAAATAAGGTTTATTTCTATTTTTTCCTAGTGTACTGGGTAATTAATCTGTTGGTGATTACGCATGGATCACCGACGGGTTCTTTTTATAGAAAGTTTATTTCTGATTTTTCCTAGTGTATCAGGCAATCCATCGGTGATTACCACCCAGGGATTCCGGTTCTTTTTAAATAAAGTTTATTTCTAATTTTCCTAGCGCACCACACGTAATTCGTCCGTGATTACCGACGGATTACGGATGTGACCTTCAACTTTATTGATATTGCATGCCGCAACCGTTGGTATTTTTTGTGTGATCGATGGGTAATTACCGACATAAATTTTCTTTGGATATTATTTGTGGGTAAAAGACATTTTTTTTGTAGCGAGTGTAATTGTCCTCGTGTGCAACACAACGCGCTGAACATGTTGAGATTGACATCCATTTTGTTCGAGAAAGGGTCATCATTGGTCAAGCTGGAGATCTTCACATTCCTTTATCGTCATAGTATGCTGACATCTGCATTGAACGTCTCCCGACCTCTCTGTTTAGTGAATTTAGATACAATTTCATTGTTTATCCCTCTATTGTTTCGGCTACAGGGGTGTGATAGTAAATCTATTTAATTGTGTGTGATATATTAATGTTTCCTCAATTGTATATACTTAGTTTTGCGTATGTATAATCCCTCCTTAACGATAGGAATATCACTACTGGACATAAGATTTTATCTGGCGGAAAGACAATATATGTTGATATATGTTCTATCATTTACAACTTTTCAAAAACAAAATATGAGGTTAACCCATCACATACGTGCGAAGTGAATTCATCAAGTCGCTAGCTTTCGTTCCACAGAAAGCTGCCTTATTATATGAGATTTTATATGCAACTTCACCAAGTCACGTTTATTGCTTTTCTTCTATCAAAAGTTTCCAACCAAGATAACACAATTACAAACGACTTCAAGTTGCGCAACCAAGGCCACTTCCCAGGCGACATCAATGTATATATATCTACCAAGACAAGTCACTTATACCATTATTCATGTAGCACAAAATTTGAAATACAAAGTTTCATCTCCATCATAAATACTTGACTAAATTTATGGATCAATCATGATCTCCTTCCCATTAAAAAAAATTCCTCGTCTTTCTTCAAATATAAATGATTTCTTTTCCAAAGATCGATGTCCCTCATGAGAATATTTCATTATCTATTAACGCCATGATCAATTTAATCCAGGAATGCATGAATTCTTGCATGGAGAAATTTATAATGGCAGTTAACTATGACGAGTAGAAATTCTTGCGTTAGGCCGTAGAAATTTAATGAGATACTCCTCAACTTCGAATCTTTTGATGCTATAACATTTTTCAATGGGACATGCATTCGGCGCTCAAGGGATGACTCGTTACGCTGAAAGTTAAAGTCATTGAGGGCACCTGCCCCTCATTATTGAATAAATTTGCCCCTTCGCTATGTATGATCAAATATATGTGGGGGTCGCAATCTAATCCAAAGATTAATTTCTTAGGACATTTATTACAATTTATTAATTGTAATAAATGAAACGTCATTCAGGACTTCTCATTATTGATTCAGATTATTTTTGTGATCAATCAGTAAGTTATGACAAAAATAGCATGTAAGTTTATACTGTTTTTTTTCATTCATTAATGGTGTCTGAAGTTTATAAAAATGATTAAAGTTAACAAATATAAAGTTATATATGTTGTGGGCTTGTGGCTTTGCGGTAAAACCGTTTAGTCATAATTAGTTATTTTATACTGTAGTTAAACACACATTTCCCATATTAAAATGCAAGAAATTGCACGCCAAGCATTATAATGAAACCCTAATTACGATTCTCCCAAATTGATTTGAGCACATGATGAACAATTGGTGCTTTCTTCTTACTTTTTCAACACCAAAATCATTCATTTCCAACCTTTAATCCTTCATGTTATAAACTACAAAATCATGTTAGTATAAAATCATGATGGCTTTATTTTTTAAATCAAGGAAGCGGGGGCTCGGTGGAACCGTGGGTGATGAAAAGAGGTCAAGAATAGGAATGTGAATAAGACTCGCCCCATTGGGGAGCCCGGTGTACCCACCCCGACGGGGATGGGGATTCCCCCAAAACCGGGGAACGGGGATGGGGATCCCCGAAAATTAAAAACGGGGATGGGTAATGTGGTCCCCGCCCCATCCCCGAATATTAAATATAGGGAAATTAATTAAAATACCCTAAGTTTGACCATGTTTTACTGAAATACCCAAAATCTCTCCCACTTTGCAAAAATACCTTAAAAATCCGCGATGGGAGCCCGCGATCGCGGGCCAGGGACCTTTCTGACACTTTTTTAAACTTGCAGGGACCATTTTTGAAAAATGGAATCCCGCGATCGCGGGCTCATCCCGCGATGGGGTTATTTTTGTGACTTTTCAATTGCAAGGGACCATTTTTGAAAAATTCCAGGGACCATTTATGAAAATTTTGATATTTTTGGCACTATTCACCCCATTTCGTCCATTTTTACGAATTTAAAATGAAATGCTACACTTTCAACCCCTATACTTATTTACTAAATTTACTTTATACCTTTTACTTTCATTATTTTAATTTTACATTTAACACATATAATCGTTTATTAACTAAAATACGTTAAAAAATACGTTTTAATTTTAACAAATTACACCATTATAATCGTCTCTTCGATACGTTCGAAATGAGCCCAATCTTGATTTTTTTTGGATTTATATATTTTAATATATATCATATACAGTTATACACTACATAAAAAAAATATTTTTTATATTTAAAATTCATACTCTTATAGTTAATTATTTAATTTATGGTACATCTCTTATTTTTTTTTCAATTTTGTTTTACACTCCTATCGCATTAACATAATAATCATATATTAACTAATTCATTAAATCGTTTTAAATTATTATTATTTGAATGTGTTTATAGATTTCGTCTGAAAAAGTTGCCTGCATGATTTCACTGAAAAAGTAACTGCAATATTCGTCTGCTCTTGAATAAAGGTCTTTCATTAGGCAGAAAATTAGTCTTTAAGTAGTCAAACATAGCTAATTAATGAGAATTTAGATCAGATTTATATGGTACTATCAAATGCAAGTTTCTATAATATAGATATTGTTCTACATTACATGATACCAATTTTTGCATCATATGAATTACTTCCAGACAACAAGAACCAATACCCCAATAATCAAGAAATAAATGCTTGTTCATCCAATAATCTCTGTATTAGGATTATCGCAAGTTTCATAAACCTACTTACTAGGTGTTGGAAATATGGGTTTTACTAAACTTTGGACGTATTTAAATTTATATATATATGTGTTATATATAACTAACTTTTAGTAGGTTTATGTTCTTCTATATGAGATCTTCGAAATGATATATAATGCGTCCAAAATAGAGTATGTGTGAAAGAGATATCGATACTCAAAGTTGAGTAAATGGATGAAATTAGCAAAAACCAAATGAAGTAAACAGTAAGTCAATCACAATACTTTAACAAAATAAGTTAATACTAAAAATAACAATTATTTAATGTTACATAAACAACCTAACGTGGCCCTATTAGACAATGCGCATAAATTGACTCCGCCATATGTCGGCGGAAATCCATTGCCTCATCGTCGGTTTCGTTAGGGGGTACCCATATCTCCTCGTTATTTATCAATTTTTGGACATTACGGCATACCCATACACCGCAATCCGCATATAACCCGGTCTGCTGGGGTACTTGGCCGGCCATCTTTGTGCGAAAGATACTTGACACTTCGCGACGTCTATGATCCCCGATCAATGAAAAGAACGTATATAGTTTTGTTTTAAACGATTGCATCTGCTCTGTCAATTGTTGTTTGCAGAGACCGTCCTTTTCGCTGTCATATAGGGTCATGACCATAGTGTCTAGTTCAAACACTCCAAGCAGCCAATGTCTGGGATGCAAGCATATGGGGATGTACACCTGAAATATTACAATATATGTCATATATGTTATTAAATAAAATAACAGTAAAACGATTTGCATACCCTATCGAGGAGAGTCCAAGAGGTCCCTTCCGAGCCATTGCATATTTCGATCACGGAGGCGGGACCTTAATGGTCCATCAGTATACACTGAAAGAACATAGTGTGCATGATGGTCCACCTCGTGTCTACGCCACGATGTTTTTGCAACAGGCTAACCCAAGAATCGACGTGCTATGCATAAAAAATAGATGGTTAGACATGTAATATAAATATATTTGATTATATATGACTATAATTTAACTTCATACTAACCGTATCGTCTAAGTCAGAGTTCACAGGGTCATCCGCAAGCAATTTTTCAAAAAACGAGGGGTTGATTTCTAAGCCCCCGTAAGGGGTGAATGTCAAGTTGGGGAGGCGACCAGTCCGGCACATTCTCAATATTTTTGATGCCGGTTGAGGCTCCGGTGAAGGCACCTTTCCCTTTTTCTTTCCTCCCTTCTTTCCCCCCGCTTTCTTTGCTTGTTTTTTAGCGGGCGGTGGTGTCGTAGATCCTTGTTGGCCAAACGGGTGACGAAACCATTGTGAAATTTTATGTGACCGCTTTAGAGGGAGCGGGGTCACCTGTGGTGGTGGATCTACAACATCCATCGAGTCATCGTCAGGCTCCGAGAAGTGATCCTGGATAATAGGAGACCCCGTCTGAAAATTACGTTACTCAATGTTTTAAGTACAATTTAGGAAATGTTCACAATTAAACCAAAACTACCAAAATAACTTACAATATGCATTTCCGGCCTGTAATAGTCATCGGCCGAACCGCCAAAGATGTTTGTGATTGCTGTGGTGGCGAACGACGGCATGTGCTGTGCCCCCGACATCCCGGCCTGCGTGACATTGATCATTAAAATAGTTACAAAATTAGGATTATCGATATATAACTATAATGGTTACTCAGTGTCACTAACACTCTCCGGGATAGTCGAATATGATGTGGTGGCGAACGGCGGTGGCATCTGCGAGGTGTATGCCCCTGACATCCCGGCCTGCGTGACATTGATCATTAAAATAGTTACAAAATTAGGAACAAACATATAACTATAATGGTTACTCAGTGTCAGTTACACTCTCCGGGATAGTAGAATAGGATGTGGTGGCGAACGGCGTTTGGGACATCCCGGCCCCCGACATCCCGGCCTGCGTGACATTGATCATTATAAGAGTTACAAACTTAGGAACAAACATATAACTATAATGGTTACTCAATGTCACTTACATTTTCAGGGAATGACGGATGGGATGTGGTGGCAAACGTCGCCTGTGCCCCCTGTCCGAACGGAGCGGGGATCGGTGTCGTACTCGACAGCTAAAACAAATTTAGAACGTAATATTAATATACAAACTAAATAAACGTGGCCAACAAATTAAGTTAAACACTAACATTGACAGCGCTAAACTGTCTGTAGACTTCCTCCAGATAGTGTACACGTGTCTCTAGCGGCCCGTGGACGTAGTCCCACAGGACTTCATGTGAGCCACGCTGTGGCTCGTAGGAAGGGGCCGCCTGATATGGATTGTAGGAGGAGGAAGGGGGAGCCTGGTAGGAGGAGGAACGGGCCGGCTGGTATCCACCGGAAGGGGGCCTGTCGTCGTCTTCCTCATCTTCGTCAGATGTGGAAGTAGGGGGACGTCGAGCCCTTTCCGCCTCTGCGTCAATAAAGGCCACACTGTCTCTGTACCAATCTGTGCCCATCTCGTCGACAGTAGGCACAAGGCGATCGAAAGGCAAGAGTGGTTGCTAAATATATGATAAAACATAAAAGAAATTAATAAGCGGGACTAACGTATGCAAATTGTAAACATAGTAAAAGAACTTACATTTCTAGACGCATTGAAGAACTGAAACCAAAGCGACCTACTTAGGGTAACACGCTTGTCCCAACGGGTTCCCCTAAGTACTCGATCGTCGCGCTTGACGAAATTTCGGATTGATGCGGGAAACATCTCCAAGATCCATATCTGGAATTAGACATGAAGAGCAAGTACGTAAAAAGAAAAGCCAAACAGTTTGTATGTATTATTAACAATTGTTATACTACGTATCTAACCTTGAAGGCGTATGTAAAACCACAAAGATTCATCTTTGCATGTCGATCAACGCGTCTGGCTATGGCTCGGTGCAGAATAGAGTAGCAATGTGTCCAAATATGGCTACCCCACGGGTAGCTGTTAAACAACTCAAGGTCCTCGACGGCCCTAAGGACCGTCTCGGAAGCATACTGGCTATACTCACGGCCCAGGAAGCCCATATCCACGATCACCACTGTTGGGAACTGAAGATTTGCTAAGTATGGTTAGTACTGCCAGAACAACGTTAGTACTGCCAGAACAACGTTAGTACTGCCAGAACAACAATACTACTGCCAGAGCAAGGTTAGTACTGCTAGTAAAAGTTAATGCTGCTGGAACATTGTTAGTACTGCTTGTGCATAACGATGTTAATACTGCTGGTGATCATAATTTTGGAATGCGAGAAGGTTGGAGATAAAGATGGAATGAATGAAGATAAGCATGAAAGAATATTCTGAAGATCAATTTTGTTTTGATAGTTATCTTGTAATTATTTAGTATAAATAGATGTTGATAGGTAGCTATTCTAAACGAGAGATTTCAGAATTCGTTTTTGTTTTTAGAGAGAATTAACCTCAAGGTTTAGAACCCTATTTCTAGAGAAGTAGAAGTCGTCTTGTTGAGCCTGTTTAACAAGATTGAGGTTTGGTTGTAAACTTGTGAGTTGAAGCATTGAATACAAACAGATTGTGTTTTCTGATTAGTTGTTCATTAAGTGTGTTTGAATTAAAGTTCTATTCCGCAAGATTCTTTAATTCTGATTTCTAAGTATAGTTATTCTTGTTTGGAATCGATCCTGACAAGTGGTAAGCATACACGGACAGCATCGTCGTCGGTTAGGGCACTAAGGCCCTCTTTCATCATGTCTCGGGCTGCCTTCAGCTTCAAACGAGATGCTGAAATGCCCCAAACCCTAGGAACGAATGAGCAGTCTTCTAAGGGAGGAAGGGGGGGGAGCCTCTCCAAAACGTAGTCCTGTAATTAGACAGAACTCACGACGCCCAAAATGCAATTGAGAGCCGAAGAAATCAAAAAGCATCTCCTCCGGCTCAGCGTTGGAGTCCTCGACCTCCAACTGTAGAAACATGTGTACTAGCGTAGGGTCGCCACCAGTGTAAGACACATCCATCCATGGCCCGAACGGTGTCCCTCTATAGATGGTCTCAAGGGTATTCGCGCGATCACCTAATCCCCTAAAGCGGTTTCTTAAGTCCTCGATGTAGGAAACTTTGCACTTTAGCGTCAAGTCGATGTTAAAAAAATCCCTCTACATAGTCATTCACAGATGTTATAGTTAGTGTTATATATAGATGTTGCGGTTTATTTTATTTCAACGTATCATATTGTTATATATAGATAAAGTGCGGTGGTATTTTATTTCAACGTATAATAGTGTTATATATAGATAAAGTGCGGTTTATTTTATTTCAACGTATCATATTGTTATATATAGATAAAGTGCGGTGGTATTTTATTTCAACGTATAATAGTGTTATATATAGATAAAGTGCGGTTTATTTTATTTCAACGTATAATAGTGTTATATATAGATAAAGTGCGGTGGTATTTTATTTCAACGTATAATAGTGTTATATATAGATAAAGTGCGGTTTATTTTATTTCAACGTATCATATTGTTATATAGAGATAAAGTGCGGTTTATTTTATTTCAACGTATCATATTGTTATATATAGATAAAGTGCGGTTTAGGGACCCTAGTTGTCATTCTTAAAAGTTTAGGACCTAATTGGCATTCTTAAAAGTTTAGGGACCTAAGTTGTCATTCTTAAAACCGTAGGGACCTAAGTTGTCATTCTTAACATTTTTTTATAAAAAACACATTCTTAACAATTTTTTTTATAAAATGTGTTTTTTTATAAAAAAATTGTTAAGAGTGTGTTTTTATAAAAAAATTGTTATAGTTTTATGTTTGAATGTGATATTTGTATGTTATAATGTGTATGTTGTTATAGTGTGTTTTTTCATATAAAAATTGTTAAGAGTGTTTTTTTATAAAAAAAATGTTAAAAGTGTGTTTTTATAAAAAAAATTGTTAAAAATGTGTTTTTTTTATAAAAACACACTCTTAACAATTTTTTTTATAAAAACACACTCTTAACAATTTTTTTATAAAAAAATTGTTAAGGGTGTGTTTTTATAAAAAAAACACATTTTTAACAATTTGTTTTATAAAAACACACTTTTAACAATTTTTTATAAAAAAACACTCTTAACAATTTTATATGAAAAAACACACTATAACAACATACACATTATAACATACAAATATCACATTCAAACATAAAACTATAACAATTTTTTTATAAAAACACACTCTTAACATTTTTTTATAAAAAAACACATTTTTAACAACTTTTTTTAAAAACTGTTTTTATAAAAAAAAAATTAACAATTTTTTTATAAAAAAACACATTATAAAAACCATAAAACTATAACAATTTTTTATAAAAACACACTCTTAACATTTTTTTATAAAAACACACTGTTTTTATAAAAAATTGTTAAGGGTGTGTTTTTATAAAAAAATTTGTTAAGAGTGTGTTCTTATAAAAAAACGTTGTTAACAATTTTTTTATAAAAACTCACTCTTAACAATTTTTTTTATAAAAGAACACTCTTAACAATTTTTTTATGAAAAAACACACTATAACAACATACACATTATAACAACATACACATTATAACATACAAATATCACATTCAAACATAAAACCATACATATCATGTTAAACATAGAACATATTCAAACATAAGTTATAAACACTATAACAACCTACAAATCATATATCTTAACTTAAAATAACATACAAAAATTAACAAATAACATAAGGAAAACATACCACAGAGGTAATACGAGACATCTTCACAAAACCCGAACGCGTATTCCACACGATAAAATTGAGAGAGTGGGAGAAAATTGAGAGAGTTTGATTAAAAATTGAGAGAGTGATTAAAAAAATGAGAGTGCCGTTTTTTGGTCCCCCCCCCCTTATATAGTGCGGCCGAAGAAAACATTAGGGTTTGGTTCGTCAAACAGACTTTAGGGTTAACTCTGTGCTGACACGTGGCACAGAAGCCCGCGATCGCGGGGGTCAAAGAAAGTCAAACGCGGGCAGGGACCAAAACTGCACACGCGGGCATTCTTGAGGGGGGAAAGCTGGACCGCGGGCATTCTTGAGGGACCAACGCGGGAAAAGTGGGCAAACTTTGGTGACACGTGTAGCCCGCGATCGCGGGGTTCAATGAGTCAAACGCGGGCAAGGACCAAAACTGCACACGCGGGCATTCTTGAGGGGGGAAAGCTGGACCGCGGGCATTCTTGAAGGACCAACGCGGGCAAAGTGGGCAAACTTTGGTGACACGTGGCCTGGAGCCCGCGATCGCGGGCTCCATCGCGGATTTTTGGGGTATTTTTGTAACATGGGAGAGATTTTGGGTATTTCAGTAAAACGTGGTTTGACTTAGGGTATTTTAATTAATTTCCCTTAAATATATTATATATCTTTATTATTAATTATATTATTTATAATGAAATAGATTCAATATCTTTTAGATTTAGAAATATTATTTTATCATTTCTTCTTATATACAATATTTGAGTTGTTTTACTTTTTTTAAATAAAAAATCGTTGAAAGCCGAAAGCGTTTGATCAAACGATTACGTATGATGTTGCGACTTTGTTTACATATGAATATTTGATACTCCATAAAACCAAAATTTGAAAATATGTGAGATTTAAACGTGAACCATTAACGATCAAGTGTGGTATATTTAACATATATGATTTAATAATATCTTATATTAACGGGGAAAAAATCCCCGATTCCGTGCTGGGGATCCCGTTCCCCGTCGGGGTCGGGGTCGGGGATGGGGATGCGATCAATAGGCATGGGAATGAGCCCGACCTGGGGAACCCGGTCCACCCGCCCCGATCGGGGATGGGATTCCCCGCTAAACCGGGGATGGGGACGGGGATCCCTATTAGTCTCAAACCGGGGATGGGGACGGGGACATGTATGACACTCCTCGCCCCGTCCCGTCCCCGTTATATATTTAAATTAATAAATTAAATATATATTATTTACTTAAACTAAATCGGTAGTTCATAGTTTCCTATTTCTAATTAGGTTTAGAATATAAAATTGTTATTTTCGGATGTTAGTATGTATTGTGGACGTCAAATCAAAGTATAATTACTTGACATGTTTTGAATATTACTCGATATGTTTTGGTAAGTGTGACGTTAACTTTTTTTATGGATTAGGTTGATTTTGTGTTTTTTGGTTTTAGGTTATTAATTACTATATGATGTTGTGATTTTTTATTTTTGTATTAAAATAATTATTTTTGTATTAAAATAATTATTTTTGTATTAAAATAATTATTTTTGTATTAAAATAAAAACTTTTCGATAGGGAAAAAAATCATCGTTTCCCCGTTGGGGATCCTCGTTCCCTGGTGGGGATGGGGATTGAGGTCCCCGCCCCGTTCCCATGCCTAGCAATCGTATTCCCCAGTGGGATGGGGAAGGAGATTGGGAACAGAGACGGGGATAGGGATTGAGGTCTCCGCCCCATCCATGCCCCATTTCCATCCTAGTCAAGAAGAGTCAACTATTCGTATCAGACCCTAACGGGTTTTCGTGGCTCGGCTGTATTTAATATTGAATCTAAAATTTGCAAAAGGAAATATATTTCAAGGGTTCTCTAGATAAAACCGTAGTTCAATAGACTTGAGTCGAATCTTGTACGTTTCGCATATGAAGAAATTGACATGGGTTTGATTCGTGATTATCTAGTTTGAAAAACTTGAGCTTGGATACAAGACTGCTAAAACTTGACACCCAAGGGGTATGTCGTATAAGTTTGATCTTTATGGGTTTGTATAAGATCAGATGTTGATTTAGTTTATCTGATCTTGTATAAGAGTAAATGTATTTTCCTTGAAAGAAATTTGTGGTTATGGTTTTTTTTTGTGTGTGGCACCGCGCGTTGCACGGTGACTAAATTTGTTTTGTAAAAAAATAGGTAACCAATTTATGATAAAATGTAATTCGTAAATTGACGGCTAATAAAATGAATTGTAATATATTATATTATATATTGGAACCATTTTTTAAAAGCTCATAATTGAATATAATTTTTTTTTTCATTTATAGGAATTGTTTCTCCTTAACAAAGAGATTTTAACTTTTTATTTTGTGTAAAGATAATAATGTTTCAATGTCAAAGTTAAACATTTATAAAAATGGTTAATAGTAACTATATATACACAATATTAAACATTATGCTCTAATTTTTTTGGAAAAGAAACATTATGCTCTAAATTGACCTTCTGTTGGGAACTGAAGATATGCTAAGTATGGTTAGTACTGCTAAGTCTTCATTACTACTGCCAGTTCTTCGTTACTACTGCTGGGCAAGGTTACTGCTGCTAGATGAAGTTAATGCTGCTAGATGAAGTTAGTACTGCTAGACGAAGTTAGTGCTGCTAGACCAAATTACTACTGCTAGACATGGTTAGTACTGCTGAGCTGAGTTACTACTGCTTGAAGACTGTGAAGGTTAATACTGCTGAAGGTCATTAATGCTGCTGAGCCAAATCATCATTAATACTGCTGAAGGTTATTAATGTTGCTGAGCCAAATCATCATTAATACTGCTGAAGGTTGTTAATGCTGCTGAGCCAAATCATCATTAATACTGCTGAGTTGATAAGTTTGGGATGCGATGCTTTTGGAGACAAATAAGGAATTGATCAAGATATGTTTAACGAAGATTCAGAAGATCAATTTACTTTTTATAGTTATCTTGTAATTACTTTTGTATAAATAGTATTGATAGATAGCTATTAGAAATATACAAAAAACAGAAGATAGATAGTATACAGAATTCGATATTCAAGAGTGAATTAACCTCAAGATCTTAGATCCTATTTCTAGAGAAGTAGAAATCGTCTTGTTGAGCCTGTTCAACAAGATTGAGGTTTGGTGTAAAACTTGTGAGTTATAACAGTTTGTTATATATACAGTTTATTGAATTTCTATTGATTGTTCTTTAATTGATTTAGAGTTCTATTCCGCAAGATTCTCTAAATTCTGTTTCTAAGAAGTTTAATTCTTGTTAAGAATCGATCCTGACAAGTGGTATCAGAGCTTTGGTATCTTAGAAACTATGGACAATTCAATGGATTCTCACAGTACTCTTGTTTCAAAGGTTCCCATGCTCAAACCCAATGAATTTGACATGTGGAAACTAAGAATCAAGCAGTACATTCTTCTTACTGATTATGCCATATGGGACATCATAGAAAATGGCCCATGTAATGAAGGAAAGATTGGAGCAGATGGAAAGAGACCTCCTCCCAAGACAGATGCTGAAAAGAAAGTAAGACAAACAGAGATGAAGGCCTTAAGCACTCTGCTTTTGGCTATTCCTAATGAGTACCAACATCAATTCCAACACTGCACAGATGCACAGATGTTGTGGAATGCTCTGGAGAAAAGATTTACTGGCACAAAGAGCACAAAGAGCACAAAGAGAAATCAAAAGGCTATTCTCAGGCAACAATATGAAAACTTTATGTCTGCAAAGAATGAGTCTATGACTCAAACTTTTGACAGATTTAACAAGTTAATTGGAGAATTAGCAACTGTGGGTGTACACATGGATGCTGATGATGTCAATAGAAAGTTCCTTAGATCATTGGGAGAAGAATGGACCATGTACAAAGTCTCATTCAGACAGAATGACCAATTGGAGGACAAAGAGCTAGATGACCTCTACAATGATCTGAGAGTATTTGAGGCTGAAGTTGAAGCCAAGAAAAGGCCATCAGGATTTGTTTATAATGCTGCTTTATTATCTTCATCCTCTGATACTGCTGCTAATCTTGATTCTGTTAATACTGCAGGTTCTGTTAATTCTACTAGTGGAACCAATCAAGAGAAGACTACAGATTCTGTACTAGAAGCATTCTTTTCTAGTCATGTCCACTCTTCTCTAATCAATGATGATTTAGAGCAGATCAATGCTGATGATCTGGAAGAGATGGACATCAAGTGGCAGATGGCTATGCTATCAATGAGGGTGAAGAAATTCATCAAAAGGACTGGGAGAAACAACTTTTCCCAAAGAAGAGAAGATGGTGCAGGCTTTGACAAGTCCAAGGTTGAATGTTATAAGTGTCACAAGATGGGACACTTTGCCAGAGAATGCAGAAGTGGAGGATCACAGACTCCAAATGGAAACCAAAACAGGAGCTCCTCTCAAGCCCTTGTTTCTCAACAAGGAATGGGATTTGATTGGAGTGATCAAGCTGAAGAAGCCTGTCAGAATCAAGCTCTTATGGCAGAAGTATCTGATATCCCCACTGAGGTACAATCTAAACTCTGTTCTCAAGCTTGCATTGATGCTGTTAAAAGATATAGGGATCACAATCAGAGTATGTGTGATGACCTTAAAAGGCTAGAGAAAGATGTGAAAGATTATGTTAGGATTGTAGAAAGGTTTGAGGAACAGATTAGAGCTTTTCAAGCTAATGAACTTCAACACCACTATGATACTAACTATTGGAAGTGGGAAAAGAATGAGTATGAGATTAAGCTGAAAGTGTCTGGGGAGGAGAATGAGAAGTTAAAAGAAGAGCTTAAAAAGGTTAAACTTGATGTTGAAAAGTTTACTTGTGCTTCTAAAACCATGGACACCATCATTAAAGCACAAATCCATGACAAGATGAAAGTAGGGATAGGGTACAATACCACACCTCCACCCTACAATAACAACTACATACCTCCTAAGTCTGATTTGTTAGAGACCAAGGATAGAAAGGAACCTGAATTAATGATTAATATAGATCCTTGTGAAAAAGAAATAGTTGTTGAAGATGAGACTGACAAAGTAGACTCTGATGAGGAATGTGAGAGTCCATGTGTCAAGAACACAGAGATCAAAAGGACTGAAGAGAAAAAGGAAGTTCATTACACACAGCCCAAAGTTGTGAACTCTAATACTTGTAAACAGTGTTCCTGCAGGAAATTCAAAGAGAACAAGCCCCAAAAACATGATAATCAGAGGGGAAATCAAAGGAACTGGAATAACCAGTGGGCTATGAGACAAGGAGTTGACCTGAAAAGAATCAACAGGCCAAAACCTTGTTTCATCTGTGGTAAGCTAAATCACTTAGCCAAACACTGTTATTTCAATCCTGTTAACCAAAGGTTTAATGCTCAAAGATCTTTTCAAAAACCTGGTGGTTACAGAAAGAATGGTGGATATAAAAAGTCTGCAAAGAAAAATGTGGCAAAGAAACAAGATAAACCCAAAAGCCACATAAAGAAAATGACTGAAAAGGAATGTGATACTATGTGGGTTCCAAAAAGCACTAAAAACAATACTGCTGCTAGCAGTGTTAGTACTGCTAACACTGCTAGTACTGCTTCAAAAGTTAGTGCTGCTAGCAGTATTAATACTGCTAGTAATCATTCCAAAGTTAGTACTGCTAGCAATATTAATACTGCTAGTAATCATTCCAAAGTTAGTGCTGCTAGCAGTGTTAATACTGCTAGTATTCAGTCCAATGTTAGTGCTGCTAATACTTTTAGTGCTTCTTCTTCAGATAGTACTGCTGCTAGCAGTATTAACTCTGTTAATACTGCTTCTAGCAGTGTTAACTCGGTTAATACTGCTACCTCTGTTAGTACTTCTGAGGTTAATACTGCTAGCACTGTTAGTACTGCTAGCACTGTTAGTACTGCTGCAAGTGCTGCTACACCAATAATTTTGACAAAGTATTCCAGCACAGCAGTACCAAAAGTTAAAAATCTCATCAAAACCAAGTGTAAGTACTTTGATGATCAAGGGAGACCCAAGACCACTTCGGCTTGGGTTCCAAATAAAACTAACTGGTTTATCTTGATGTGCAGGGCAACCAACAGCTCAAGGGGAAGAGCATTTGGCATGTTGATAGTGGTTGCTCCAGGCACATGACAGGTAACATGTCCTGCCTCAAAAATTTCAAAAAGGTTGATGGAGGACATGTTGCATTTGGGGATAATCCTGCTGGTGGAAAGATAAGTGGTAAGGGTGATGTTTCAAAGGGTAAGATGACCTTTGAAGATGTATACTATGTTGAACAATTGAGATACAACCTGTTAAGTGTATCACAGGTTTGTGACAAGAAGCATAGTATATTGTTTACAGATTCTGAATGTATTATCCTTGCTCCTGGATACAAAGTGGTTGATGAAAACATGATACTTCTGAGAACTCCTAGGAAGGATAATGTTTATTGTTTAGATTTGGAAAGTGTTTCATCTGATTCATCTCTAAATTGTTTAGTTTCAAAAGCTTCTTTAGATGAATCATCACTTTGGCACAGAAGGATGTGTCACATGAACTTTAAAACAATAAATAAACTTGTTAAGAATAACCTTGTAAGGGGTTTGCCATCCAAAGTATATTCATGTGATGATCATTGTGTTGCTTGTCTCAAAGGCAAACAACACAAAACTTCTCATAAGTCCAAAGAGATAAACACTATATCAAATCCTCTTCAACTGTTACATATGGATCTGTTTGGTCCTACCAATGTGATGAGTATTGGCAAGAAATCATACTGCTTAGTTATTGTTGATGATTATTCTAGATTTACTTGGGTATATTTTCTGAGAACTAAAGATGAGACAAGTGGACTGATCAAATCTTTCATTCTCAAAATTGAAAACCAATCAAATCAAAGAGTGAAAGTCATTAGATCAGATAATGGAACTGAGTTTAAAAATTCTGATCTAAACACCTTTTGTGAAGAAAAAGGAATTGAGAGACAATACAGTGCTCCTAGGACTCCACAACAAAATGGTGTTGCTGAGAGAAGGAATAGGACACTGATTGAGGCTGCTAGATCTCTGTTAGCTGACTCAAAGTTACCAATTACTTTTTGGGCAGAAGCAGTTAATACTGCCTGCTATGTTCAAAACAGAGTTTTAGTTGTAAAGCCTAAAAACAAGACACCTTATGAGCTTTTCCATAAAAGGAAACCATATATTGGATTTTTCAAGCCATTTGGATGTCCTTGTACTATTCTCAATACCAAATCTCACTTAGGCAAGTTTGATAGCAAAGCAGATGATGGTTTTCTTGTTGGGTATTCATCTCAAAGTAAGGCCTACAGAGTTTTTAATACCTCTTCTAGAATAATTGAAGAAAGTGACAATGTCAAATGCAATGAGAACACACCAAATCCTATTGGTTCAGGTCCTAATTGGCTATTTGACATTGATTCACTCACTAATTCTTTGGGTTTCAGTGGTGATGTATATGCAGGACAAAGGGATACACCATCATCAGAACACAGAATTCAATCTGTGATATTTCCAATCCCTTCCATTGATCCTGTTGAATTCTGTGAACACCAAGAGGAGACTGAACCAATTCAGAATGAAGAAGAGAGGAGAGCAGAGGAAAATCAGTCTTCAGGTTCAAATTCCAGAGAATCTGAGGTGACTGAAGAAGCAGAAACAAATCCAGAATTAAATGAGTCTAATCTGGATGAGGACTTACAAGAGGAAGCTGGTCATCAAACAAGAACTCAGAAAAATCATCCTCCTGAGTTGGTAATTGGAGATATTGCATCTCCCATGATGACTAGAAAGCAAAGCAGACTCCAAGAGTTGCAAGAGCAGCAAAATAAAGTTAACACTGTTCTTACTTGCTTTCTGTCCCAGATTGAGCCCAAAAAGGCTTATGATGCCATGAAAGACCCAAGCTGGATAGAGGCAATGCAAGAGGAGCTGCTACAGTTCAAATTACAGGATGTTTGGGACTTGGTAGACCTTCCAAAAGGTCATAGAGCAATTGGCACCAAGTGGATTTTCAGGAACAAGAAGGATGACAGAGGGATTGTAATCAGAAACAAAGCTAGACTGGTTGCACAAGGGTACACTCAGGAAGAAGGAATAGATTATGAGGAAGTCTTTGCTCCTGTGGCAAGGATTGAAGCAATCAGGTTATTTCTAGCCTATGCCTCATACATGAAGTTCAAAGTGTACCAAATAGATGTCAAAAGTGCATTTCTGTATGGAAGCATTGAGGAAGAAGTATATGTCTGTCAACCCCCTGGATTTGAGAATCCATTGCACCCTGACAGAGTATACAAGCTGAAGAAGGCTCTCTATGGTTTGCATCAGGCCCCAAGAGCATGGTATGACACTTTGTCTACCTATCTCTTGAAAAATGACTTTGAAAGAGGAGTAATTGACAAGACCCTGTTCATCAAGAGGAGAAAGAGAGGTACTTTACTTGTTCAGATCTATGTGGATGATATCATCTTTGGATCCACCAATGATCAAATGTGTAAAGAGTTTGAAGAATTGATGCACAAAAGCTTCAAGATGAGCTCCATGGGAGAACTTACATTCTTTCTTGGGCTTCAGGTAAAACAGAGGAAAGATGGAATTTTTATTAGCCAATCCAAGTATGTGAAAGACATCCTGGACAAGTTTGGTTTATCAGACTCAAAGTCAGCAAGCACTCCAATGGAAACACATAAACAGATCACTGCAGATCTTGAGGGGGAGGATGTGGATGTCCATCATTACAGATCAATGATTGGATCTCTCATGTATCTCACAGCCTCTAGACCTGACATTATGTTTTCAGTCTGTGTTTGTGCCAGATTTCAGGTTTCTCCTAAGCAATCACACCTTCATGCTGTCAAGAGAATATTCAGATACTTAAAAGGGCAACCTAGATTAGGTCTCTGGTATCCTCATGAATCCTCTTTTGACTTGCTTGCATATTCAGATAGTGATTTGGGAGGAGCCAACATGGATAGGAAGTCTACTTCAGGAGGATGTCAGTTTTTGGGTACAAGACTAGTATCTTGGCAGTGTAAGAAACAAACCACAGTGTCCTTATCTACCACAGAAGCTGAGTACATAGCTGCTGCAAGCTGCTGCTCTCAGGTCTATGGATTCAGAATCAGATGTTGGACTATGGGGTAACTTTTCTTCACACACCAATCTTCATTGATAACAACAGTGCTATTAGCATTGTTAATAATCCAGTCAAACACTCAAAAACAAAGCATATAGAGATAAGGTATCACTTTATAAGAGATTGCAATGAAAAGAAATTAATTCAGGTTGCTAAAGTTCATACAAATGACCAGTTTGCTGATCTATTCACAAAAGCTTTTGATGTGGGTAGATTCACCTTTTTGGTAACAAGTGTGGGCATGATCAACCTAGAGTAAATTTATGACTTTCTGTTTTTATACCTGTATTTCTTCATATATTTGGTGCTACTAACTTTCTTTCTCAGGATCCTCTGTTTTCCTCAGATTACCAAGTGAAGAAAAGTGTAAGTGTGGTTACTACTGCCAGTACAGAAATTACTACTGTCTGTGTTCTAGTAGTTACTACTGCTTGGCAGTTAATACTGCTCAGTAGTTAATACTGCTCAGCAGTTAATACTGCTAATGCAGTTAATACTGCTAGTGCAGTTAATACTGCTAGGTAGTTAATACTGCTTGGTCGTTAATACTGCTCAGTAGTTAATACTGCTCAGTAGTTAATACTGCTAGTGCAATTAATACTGCTAGTGGAGTTAATACTGCTCGGTAGTTAATACTGCTTGGTAGTTAATACTGCTAGGTAGTTAATACTGCTTGGCAGTTAATACTGCTCGGTAGTTAATACTGCTTGGCAGTTAATACTGCTCGGTAGTTAATACTGCTAGGTAGTTAATACTGCTTGGCAGTTAATACTGCTCGGTAGTTAATACTGCTTGGCAGTTAATACTGCTCGGTAGTTAATACTGCTTGGTAGTTAATACTGCTAGGTAGTTAATACTGCTTCTGATAATCTAGGGCATATAAATACCCCTGTTTGCCCGCCCATGTTCATAACGACTCTTCACATTTACTTCTTCTCTCTCGTTCTAACCTAGCCTCCCCAGAATCTCTGTGCTTTTCTTTCAAGAATCCTTAGGCATCATGGAGTTTGTGGATGAGCACAATGAAATAGCCATGCTTCAGAAGCCGAAACAAGCTGCGGGATTCCACGATATAGTCGATTTTCTAAAATCCTCGCACATCTCCTATGCACTCACGGTGAGCCCAACGATCTATATCGAACATCAGAAACAATTTTGGGAGAATGCCACTGTTAGTGTCGAAGAAGGGCAGAAAACCATTCGAACAAGGGTCTGTGATAAACCCTTGAAAGTCACTGAAGAGGTTATTCGCATCTCTCTTCAGTTGAATGATGCTTCAGGTATATCTTCTATTCCTAATGAAGAACTCTTTTCTACTTTACAAAGAATGGGGTATGAAGGTCCCATTGGTGTTTTTAAATTCTACAAGTCAAAATTTTTCAACCAATGGAGATTTCTTGTTCATACCCTGATGCACTGTATTTCCAAGAAAACTACTGGATGGAGTGAGTTCAGCAGTCCCATTGCATATGCCTTGGTCTGCTTATCCACTGCCAGAAAGTACAATTTCTCAGCAATGATCTTTAATGATCTTGTATCAAACTTGGAATCCAAAAAGACCTTTTTCATGTATCCAAGGTTTGTGCAAGAAGTTCTTAACAAGGAGTTGATGGACTTACCTCAGTTCACTGAGGTATATGTACCCAAATCCCCTAAAGGGAAGGTTTTTTCAAATATGAAAAGACTTCCTAGGGACTCGGAAGGAGTTGACACACCATTGTTCTCTACAATGATGGTTGTGTCCCACCCCTCTGAAGGTATGGCATCAGGATCAAGGCCCTCATTAGATCAACCCACTGATGACCAATCCCAACCTTCCATCTCAAAAGAAATCCCTCAGTCCATTCTTGAACAGCCCACTCCCACAATCACCAAAAGGTTTCAAAGAAGAAAGGTGCACAAGGCTCCTTCCCTTGATGTACCTACTCAAAGCCCTAAGCCTTTAAGCCCTCAATTGGAGCATTCTCCAATTGAGAATATCAACAGGGAAACCACAGGGGTGTCTCCCAACCCCAAGAAGGTGGTCTCTAAGGAGAAGGATGACCATATGGGTGTTAAGGCTGCCACTACTTCTGCTAGCACAGAGAAGGACAGTGGTAACATAAATAAGACCTTCCCCATGGCAACTCTAAATGAGAAATCATTAGGAGGACCCAGGTGCCAAGAAACCAAGGGGGCAGGTAGTGCTTCTGCTAGGCAGAAGGCTTCTGCTGAAACTTCCAAGGATCCTTTAAAGAAGGTAAATACTTCTAAACAAGGTGAGGATAGATATAACTATGAGGAATTGATGGAAACCTTAGGGAATATCAACTTGGATGTCATGGCACAAAAGAAAGAGATTGAGCAACTTAAGACTGTGGTCACCTACCAACAGTCTCAAATTGAGAAGCTCAAAAAGATGGTCACCAAGTTGCTGAACAAAAAGAAAAAGGCAAGATTTGTGCTAAGAAGGAGAACCTCAACTGATGATGCTCCCAAAAAGGGGGAGTCAGAGTCAGAAGCAGAACTGAAACTGAAGGGTCCACAAATTGAGGGGGAGACTGTTCACATAGAGACTGAGATGGAAATGGACTATGCACAGTTTAAGGGGGAGTCCAGTGAGACAGAAAAGGGGGAAGAGTGTGTTAAAGCAGCAGAAACCACAGCAGCAGAAACCACAGCAGCAGAAACTGTTAATGCTGCTGAGTTTGAACAAGCAGCAGAAACAGTTAATGCTGCTGAAGGCCAAACAGTCAAAGCAGCAGAAACTGAGCAGGAAGCAGTAACTACAACTCAAGCTGAAATAGATGAAGAAATTTACTGGATTGTAAAGAACAGTATTGAAGCAGCATCACTACATGTACTAAGAGAAGCAGTAACAGCCATAGCAGCAGAAATGGTTATTGCTGCTGAAAAACTTAAAGCAGCTGAACCAACTCCTGAGGCTGTCAAAACTCTTAAAAGAACCAAGATGATGTCAAAGAAAAGACCAAGAACCCAGCCCATAACTTCAAAGAAGAAAAATGAAAAGAAGCCAAGGGTGGAGTCATCTGCAGAAGAGGCCCAGGAGGAAACTGTGAAAGAAAAATCTGATGGAAAAGTTGCTGAAGAAGAAGTGGCAACTCCATCAGGGCAATCAGGCAATGTGCAATCACAAACGGATGCCCAATGTGATTTGTACATTACTAGTGTTGACTCTAACCCAATTCCACTTCAGGCTGAACCAATATCATCTAAGGCTCCTGAAATCATCTTTTGGGACACTTTGAAAGATGGTAGAAAGGAGTTCATTAGGATAAAAAGAGCTGATGGAAAATTTGAAGTATTTTCTACTTGGGGAAAAATTGTCAGAACTTGCTCAAGATCAGACTTAGAAGAGCTGTTCAAAGTTGGGATGAAGATATATGGAAACATGCTGACTGAGCCAGGGATGTCAATTTCTAAAATGGTACTTGAATTCTTGTGCCAAATGTTCAAACCTGAAGCAGTTCAGCATAGGTTAAACACACAGTTTCAAGCCATTACCAACTGGATGCTCTATGAAAACTGTGGAGTATATGTCATCTCCCTTGACTCTGCAACTCAAGAATACTATCTTGTAGATGAAATATACAATCACAGCATGAAGAGGCTGCAAGGAATGTTACACACTAAGCTGACCTGCAACAAGGATTCAGCAATGGGTAGATTCTTGGTAAAGAGGATTCTAAATCAAAGTCTAGGTCTAAGTCCTAATCTGTGTGTACATGATGACTAAGTTTTGGAAGCATCATCTGAAGAACTTGACTTCTTTTCCTAAAAGTCAAGTTAGGGGGAGATTGTTGGGAACTGAAGATATGCTAAGTATGGTTAGTACTGCTAAGTCTTCATTACTACTGCCAGTTCTTCGTTACTACTGCTGGGCAAGGTTACTGCTGCTAGATGAAGTTAATGCTGCTAGATGAAGTTAGTACTGCTAGACGAAGTTAGTGCTGCTAGACCAAATTACTACTGCTAGACATGGTTAGTACTGCTGAGCTGAGTTACTACTGCTTGAAGACTGTGAAGGTTAATACTGCTGAAGGTCATTAATGCTGCTGAGCCAAATCATCATTAATACTGCTGAAGGTTATTAATGCTGCTGAGCCAAATCATCATTAATACTGCTGAAGGTTGTTAATGCTGCTGAGCCAAATCATCATTAATACTGCTGAGTTGATAAGTTTGGGATGCGATGCTTTTGGAGACAAATAAGGAATTGATCAAGATATGTTTAACGAAGATTCAGAAGATCAATTTACTTTTTATAGTTATCTTGTAATTACTTTTGTATAAATAGTATTGATAGATAGCTATTAGAAATATACAAAAAACAGAAGATAGATAGTATACAGAATTCGATATTCAAGAGTGAATTAACCTCAAGATCTTAGATCCTATTTCTAGAGAAGTAGAAATCGTCTTGTTGAGCCTGTTCAACAAGATTGAGGTTTGGTGTAAAACTTGTGAGTTATAACAGTTTGTTATATATACAGTTTATTGAATTTCTATTGATTGTTCTTTAATTGATTTAGAGTTCTATTCCGCAAGATTCTCTAAATTCTGTTTCTAAGAAGTTTAATTCTTGTTAAGAATCGATCCTGACACCTTCTCAATTTAGTTTATAAACCTTGTTTTGCATCATAATTTATTAAATTAGTTCGTGTATAGTGTATGCCCTTAAAACTCAGTATAAACTTAACAACCACATTTTTATCCCACCAAATCGTAAAATAAAAGGCTTTACATTCAAATTATGAAACTCTCTCGTCTATTTTGTATAACCAAATAACGAAACTTAACCCGACAAATAAGAGACATGAAATTGTTAAGATATAAGGATGTTGTAAATGGATTAAAAGGATTATATGATTTAAGACCTTGTAAGGTAAAATGACCTATTATAAAATTGAGGAGTGATCTCTCTCATCGAAGGGATATCAATGAAATAAGTGTTAACCTCTGAGTTCGTAAGTATAAATAATATATAGTTTCCTTGTATGTACTCATAAAATTCCATTAAAAGTATAATATACAAGACGAACTATAAATGTAGAACAAATAATTCAATTGAATTCCAATGCTATAACAATTATTATACATGGAAATGCTAAATTTGTAATTCATCTTTTCACTTTTTCATTCTCAAATAAAAGTTTTTTCGTACCGCTCCATCCATATGCATGTCAAGGTGGATACACTCATCAAATGTAGATGTTAGCGGATAATACCAAATAACCTGTAATGTCGAATATTTTATGTAGGTTAAATAAATAAATACATTTTCAAGATTTGATAATGATGTCAAGGTATTTGACTACTAAATGTGCATAAATCAAGAGAAAAAGAGATTTGACTACTAAAGCCCCAAAAAAGCAAAACCAATATATCAAGGACATCAAAAGTAAAATTGAATAGAGAGGAAGAAATTGTGAGATGAAGAACCTGAGAATTTTGAGGGTGTGGAATTTTCATACGAACTTGTAAGTTTAAAAAAAATGCAAACTTGATATCTCGATAAGGAGGTTTGAACTTTGTGGTAGGGGTGACTTTGATAACATGTATTGCAAGGAATGAATAGAGAGGAAAACCGAAAGGGTGAGAACTCAAGAAGGCATGGAGGAGAAAATGATAAGTTAGTCATTATGATATTAAATAATCTTATAAATGCAAGATGAGTATAAGTTTACCAAAGAACCCCATTCATAGTAGAGCATTCATTTTCTTATAGATGATAGAAAAGTCTTTAACAAATGAACTATTTTTGAAAATAAAAAATCCATGAAAATTCATATGAAATATATTGCAAATTTATATTGCAAATTTGTATACAACAACTTATTTTAGATAAATATTGGGTTTGAACATATTAAGTCAATAACTCGTTGGATTGATCAAAATTATTAGTAATAACTATAATTTAAATATTTATATATATAACATTAATGAAAATCGTTTAAAATAAATAAATACTAAAAATAACATAAAATTGAAAAGTAAATAAAAAATCAACATGGTGGAAAATTTCGGATAATCAAGACTCAACACTACAATAAATAAAAATTATACATAACTAGATTTAGAATAAATATTCGATATTTTATTTAAAAAACAACATATATACAAATTGTATCAATAATTACCGAATAAAATTACATTATCAAATATTTATATTATCATTAAAATAAGTAATTTAAATAATCTTCATATTAAAAATCAACAATATGATTATTTCTAAAACTATAATCATTTAAAAAAATACGACAACACACGTGATTAAATGTAATGAAGTGTTTATATTTATCAATAATATTACTTTTTAATAAGAAAAGACGTAGAAGTCTTTAAATTTTAAGAAATGTTTTTAAAAAAATTCACCTTCTTTTTTCGTTTAGCCAGTTACTTATTTTGTTCCAATATTTTCTTCTTCTTTATCAACGATTCCCTGATTTTTTTGCAGTTTGGGTTCAAGTTTGTATTGATGTATGGGTCATATGAACATGATTACATAGCATTGTCAGTCACTTTTTCACTTTTCTTGTGTAAATGTAATTAATCAGCTTCATTTTCTAGATTGATTATCTCGGATACATTGTTGACAATGACATCGATTTCGTTAGATTGTAGCAACAACATAAAAATCATATAAAGTCAATACAATAACAAATAACTTAACAAAAAACAATTATTACTCTTTTAGCAATACAAATCTAGTAAGAGAAATTGTGTTATAGGGAGAGATTGAGAAGTAGATTGTTGTATGACAAAAAGCTTAAAAAAACCAATCCAACAAAAACCAGAAAACAATTATGCTTAAATAAGGGAAATGAATGATTAGTTAAATAAAGAAAGGAAAATGAATGGTTAGTAGAGGAAAATAAAAAGTTAATTAACATAAATGCAATAAATTAAATGGTTAATTAAAATAAATAATGAAAATGATAGTTAATAACATAAAAAGGGGAAAGTAAATGATTAATAACATAAATTGCAATTGGCTTGTAAAATTACTGAAAATACCTTCATTTTTAATGAATATATAACTTATATATGGGGATAAAAAAGTCACTAACATATTCTACATTTTAAAAAATTGAAAGATTGAAAAAAAATGGAAAGACTGCGCGTTGCGCGGTGATCAAATTTTAGTTTAGGAAAAATGCAAATTTTGTTTACATTGATTAGGCAAGTGTATACGTAATATTAACAATGATGAATTTGAGTGTATGATTTTTTTTCCTCCATTTAGCTTTTAAAATATTGGTTTCCAGTTTACTTAATCAAGTTGATTATTAAATATGTTATACATGTGTATATTCTGAAGGGGAACACTATATTTGAGTTGTTCGTCAAAAAATTGTACCATTCTTTATACCTCTCATAACAAGTCTCTTACCGATCCATAATATGTACAGTCAATGAACATATATCACACACATTCATATATCTTAAAAACTTACATGTAATACTTAATTGTTAGTGCCAGAATTAACACCTTGTATCAAGTAGAGGGTATCTTTGGTAACTTTGGTATTTTACTTACTATATAATGTTTTTGTCCTTGTAATTACATTTTCATGTCATTCCATATTTCCAAGTAGACTATTGCACTTTCTCTCCATATTCATCATCTTGTACTTTGTGGATTTATCGATTAATGACAGGGATGACATCTTCAAGAATGTTATTGTGTTGAATGCTTGTTCTGGGACCACAATTGGTATCAGAGCAATGCAATTCATTTTGATCCAGATCCATTTTTTCATGATTATTGAGCTTTATTGAGTTTTATAGAGTTTTTCATCTTTTTCTATCATTTTGATTGATTTTGGTCGTTTGAGTTCATCAAATGGATCAGAATTGATCTAGGATTGGTTAGTGATTGTTTCCTAGTGAATTCATTCCGCAAATTCACATTTATTCGATCCAGATTTGATAGAATTGGTTATTTTCGTGAAAAAGTGGTTTGACACTGTTTTTAGATCGAAGTTCATACCTCTGTTGGTTTTTGGACGAAACTTCAAGCATTAAAAGTGTTCAGAAACTCCTCGCGCACCTACGTACTAATATTCAGAAGTTTTGGACTTGATTTGAGGATTTTACTTAAGATTGATCTGATAATCATCTTTATCGCACCTGTAAGAGTTCATCATTATGGTACAAGACTTGATATGTGTTATCGTAGGATTTTCATCGCAGAAATCGCAACACTTAGTGTGTGATAAAACAGAAGGAGAATTTTTATCGCACCTTTGGCGTACGACAAAACCTGGTGAACAGTAGTTATCGCACAGACTGTGTGCGACAACTGTGGGAGTACTTTTATCGTAAGGTGTGGTGTATGATAACTTTTAGCGCAAGGGTGTTATGCGATTTGTCTGAGATAATTTTTTTATCGTGTGTTTGGTGTCCGACAATCAGTAGTGTGCGACAAAAACAGTGTTTGGGTTGAAATTTGTACTCTGATCAGAAGGTTGCTTTAAGATCATCAACAAATATTCACAATGACGACTAGGGACATGCTAGTAATAGGGTCTAAAGATAAACCTCCAGTGTTGTTCCCGAAAGAATTTAAAATTTGGAAGGATAGGTTTCTCGATTATGTCGAAAAACAAGAGAACGGTGATTATATTCATGATTCTTTGATCAAAGGAACGATGGATGATGTGTTTGTAGAAAAACCAGGTGCATCAGAACGGACTACCGTAAGAACTCGTGTTGATCCTAAGAACAATTCCGGTGATGAGCTTAAAAGGTATAATGCTGACAAAGCATCTAGGTCACTGATAATGCAAGCATTGACCAACGACATCTATCAAAGGGTTGACAGTTTTAATGCCACCGAAAAGAGCATGTTTGACGAGTTAATTAAGCTATATCAGGGTTCAGAGGTGGAAAACCAGATGAGAACATCGAATGTGATCAACAAATACGAGAACTTCAGACAAAAGGAAGGAGAGACACTCGATAACACTTATGATCAATTCACAATCATTTTGAATGAACTGAATAGGTATAAGATTTCAAAAACCATAATCGAAAACAATGTGAAGTTTTTAAGTGTGCTCCAACCTGAATGGAAGAAGTATGCTCAACGAATGAAACAACATTCGAAGTTAAGTGAACTACCTTTGCAAGAGATGTTTGAGACACTCAAACAAGATGATGATGACGCTAAGGAAAAAAGAGAGAAGAAGAAGAAGAAGAAGAAGAAGAAAGAAAAGAAAGAGAAGAAAGATAAGAAAGGGGAAAAGACTGAAAATATAGAGGAAGAAGTTGAAAGTGATCCAATTGCCCTAATCTCTAGTAAATCTGGAAAGTACATTGTGAAAGGAAAGAGTGATGAGTTGGAAGATGAGGGTGTGAATAGTGATGACTTAGATGAGGCTGGGGGCTTAAAATAGACCATGATTCTTCTAACAAAAGCTTTTCAGAATATATTCGTGAAGAAAACCGGGTCCAACAACCAACGATACTCTTCGGGATCTAGGAACTTTGAGCATAAGGATCACATAGAATCTAAGAAGAGATTTGATGAAAGAAAAGATGAGGTTAAAAAGATTGAGGATAGGAAGTTTGTGGATAAGAAAGGTGAAGAGCAGAAATGTTACAACTGTGGGAAATCCATACACTTCACCAAAGAGTGTTGGAAACCGAAGGTAAGGGACTTAGACTACTATAAGAACAAGATGTTGCTGGTAAAACAGAAAGAGTTTGGGAAAGAACTGTTGGTGGAGGAAGAGTATTGGCTGGATGAAATAGATGATGAAGATGAGGATGAAACTGCTGCTCTTGCCAAGATGTATCTGATGAGCAAGGATGGCGAGGAAGCAAAAGTTGATACAACGCCAGAGACACATGAGGTAGATTCTTTTACAGTTAATCATTTCCTTAAACATCAATATTTTTTGCCAAAAAATAGATGATTTAACTGCCAAACTTAACAAAGCTCGTAAAATAATAGATTCTCAAAGACAACTAATCACTGAACATAATAAGTTAAGTGATGGTTTGAAAAAGAGTAAAGCTGAATTCGAGGATAGTCAATATTGTTTTCGAAGAAGAATGGATGAATTGTCAGAAAAACTAAGACTTTCAGAAGCTAAGAAAATTGAGCTTGAACAATTACTGCATTCTTATAAAGATATTAATACTGAGTTGACTGAGAAGGCCAGTAATCTGGAAGAAAAGTTGTACAAGTTAGGTCAAACTGAACAGACTATTCATCATAACACACCTAAGAATTTCAGATACTATAATTCAAAATGGGGCTTGGGATATGATAATTCTCATTATTTGAAGACTGCATTAACCAAGTCTCCAACTTTATACAAGTTTGAATGGCTTAGTCTTGTAGAAATACAAATAGCTTAAAATGGATGGTGAAGACTATGAGGCTGAGGAAGAGGTTAAAAGAAAAACAACTGTTAAAATGCAACTTCCTTTTGTCTATGGATGGGAAAATAGGAAGGCTTTGGTTTGGAATTGGAAGCAAACCTTGTCTAATGACTATTTCCAGGGCTTTGCTATAGAGAAACCAAAGGAGAGTGAAAAACCATCTTTTGAAGGAAAAATTTATTATCCTCCTTTGGTACTTGAATAGAAGCTCGTAGAACTTGAAAGTCAAATTGAAGACATCAGAAATGATGACAAACTTGCTTTTGAGATTGAAAAGGAAGTGATGTTAACAGTATTTTAAAATGGTTTATAAGAGATGAAAGAAAAACTTGAGGTAATCTCTGAAGAGAAAATTTCAAAAGAAAAACATTCTTCAAATTCAGATGATTCCTCGTGTAAGAAAATTTATGGGAAATACTATCTTCAGAAGCACAGCAATTGATGACCAAGAAGATTCTGAATCTTGGGACTTGGAAAATCAATTAGTTAATGCTCCTCCTGAGAAATATTTTCCTACAGAAGAAGATAAAGCTTTTCGAAAAGAACAAAATGAATTTCTCTATCCGAAGTCTTATGGTATCTTTCACACTTCAGTGGATAGTCATTCTGATGATGATATTGAGGTTCCTTGTGAGGAAAAAAGAGTAAAAGAATCAGCTGTTCAATTTGATTGTAATGCCAAACTTCCAGATCACTCTGACTTCTTAATCAATGAAGAGGAACCTAAGAAGACTTTCTTCAAAGGAGAATCTTCGAAGTCTGTTGAGAAAAGTCTTGTTAATGATTACTATTCCAAATCCAAATCTAAACAATCATTACAGAAAAAGAAAAAGAAGAAAAATAATCAAAGAACTAAATTTTTCCAAGCTCAAAACTCTAATGCTTATGATTCTTATTTTGCTGGCATTTTAGATCGTCATTTGAGAAACAATTCGAGACTCGAATGGAGAATAAAGGAGTCCACACAGGATGTGGCCCAGACAAAATCATCCCACGTTGCTTTTAATTCTATGAAAAACAATTTTGATTCTGCTGTAAGAAATCAAGTTGTTTGCACTAAAGAAAAACTTGTTATTCCATACAAGATTTATTCAATGCAACAATTGATCAATTTAGCACATGACCAAATTTGTTGTTCATATTGTGGTGTAGATGATTTTATCTGCAAGTCTGATTATTCTCATTGGTTTGGTTATGATTTTCATGGTCCAAAAAGATTGTATTCAAATGGATATCATAAAAGAGGTTTTAGAAACAAAAATGCAAAATCCAAACATGTTCAAACTCCTAACCCAAAAGGACCCATTCACAAATGGGTACCTAAAACCACTTAATTTCCTTTTTGCAGACCAGTCATGTGTGGTACTTAGATTTGGGCTGCTCGAAACACGTGACTAGAAGAAAGGAGCTGCTCAATAACTATGTAGAAAAATATGGTGGTCGAGTGAAATTCAAGAATGATCAATACTTACCGATTTTGGGTTACGGAGTCATAGTGAAAGACAACGTCAGGATTACAAAGGTTAGTTATGTTGAGGGTTTAGGAGACAACTTGTTTAGTATAGGTCAATTCTGTGACAAAGACCTAGAAGTCAACTTCAAGAAGACACGATGTTCAGTTCGAACTGAAGGTGGAGATGAAATTCTAGTGGGTACAAGAAAGTCAAACCTGTACACAATTGATCTGTCAAGAATTAAACCCAAGAATGACGTATGTCTGCTATCTAAAGCGTCTATGGAAAGGAGTTGGTTATGACACAGACGATTATCTGACCTCAATTTTAGATACATTCAAAAGCTGATGATAGGTGATTTAGTCAAAGGTCTACCAGTTCTGAAGTTTGAAAGAGACAATTTATGCACGACCTGTGAGAAGGGTAAGATGAAACGAGTTCCTCACCCGCCGAAACCTGAACCTGGCACACACAAAGTTTTGGAAATTCTGCATATGGATCTGTGTGGGCCGATGAAGACTCAGAGTATTAGTGCCAAGCAGTATGTGTTAGTGGTCGTTGATGATTACTCGAGGTATACATGGGTAAAGTTTCTACGCTCCAAAGATGAAACACCCGAGTTGATCATTTCATTAATTAAACTGCTTCAAGTTAATCTTCAACAATCAGTCCAGAAAATACGATCAGACAACGGGACATAATTCAAGAACAAGACTCTAGATGATTTTCTCAAGTCATTGGGAGTGTCACATCAGTATTCTGTGGAAAGAACATCACAACAGAACGGGGTTGTTGAAAGACGAAACCGCACTCTAGTTGAAGCTGCAAGAACTATGTTGTCCTACGCTGATCTTTCATTGTTTCTGTGGGCTGAAGCAGTGTCAACGACTTGTTACACACAAAATTGTTCTATCATACACCGACGGTGTGGCGAAACACCATATGAGATTATAAACAATAGAAAACCAAACATAAACTACTTTCGTGTTTTTGGTTGCAACTTGCAAGTGTATCGTGTTTAAATGACAAGGACAACTTGAACAAATTCAGTCCTAAAGCGAATGAGGGAATTTTCATCGGATAGTCATCTACCTCAAAGGCATACAGAGTATACTTCAAATCTTCAAGAACTGTGATGGAAAGCATCAATGTCAAATTTGATGAGACGAAAGATATGGCTTCTGTTAGGTCTAGAGTTTTGTCAAAAACACAAGTGTTGAGTTCTGAGTAAGAAGACTAAAGAAGACTCAGAAGACTCAGAAGTTCTGAGTAGAAGACTCAGAAGTTCTGAGTGAGAAATCTCAAAAAGATTCTAAGTGTTGGATTCTGACTAGAAGGTTCAGAGTTCTGAGTAGGAGACTCAGAACTTCTGACTATGAAGACAAATGTTCTGAAGCGCTTATTCAGAAGTATGTTCAGAATTCATATCTTGGGATATTCTCTGTTATATTCAGTTACTAATTAGGACATGTGTAATTGTTCTATTAGTCTGTTTCTCATATGTACTGTAGCTTTAGCTTTTCTCTACAGTATATATAGTGTTAGCAACAGTTTGCTAACTAATCTTTGATATAATCTTTGGTGAATCCATTTAGAGAAATTCATTGTAATATCTTGTAATTCACAGATTGTTAATAAATCATATGACCAGTTGCTGTGAATACGATCTTAATTGTTCATATTTGATTGTAAGAGTGAATCCTGGACTTTCAGCTTCTGTGCAAAGCAGTACAGAACCCGAGATAACTGGAATTAGAACGTATGGACAAATTCGTCCAACGTCTACAAAGTCAAACAAAGATCAAGCTTCCACTTCTACTTCTAACTATAATATTAATGAACTTGATCATTTGTTTGAGAATCTTTATGATGAGTTCTTTGGTGGTTATAACTCATCTTCAAATGTTAATGACAGGAATCAAGTTGCTCAGAATCCAGTACAAACTACATTGTCAGGTCCTTCAACGGTACCGACATTATCTAATGTTGGTGCAACGACTCCCGCGTCTTCCCCACGCAATCCAATCATGGAATCTACACAAGCAACACAACAAGAATCAACTAATGGTGCTTCTTCATCAAGTACTACATCAAAAGTCAATGACCAGAGTATTGCTGACTTACCTAAGGTACCTACTGAAGCAGTTCCCGAGGCAGTGCCTATTGTCGCTTCTGACAACCAACCAGCCTCACAACCAGAACCGACATTGACAATTGAGTTGAACTTTAATAAGGATCCTACAGTAGTTGACCCCAATCAATATGCTATTTCCACACGTCCATATTCAAAGAAGTGGACACAGAGTCACCCATTACATCAAGTAATTGGAGAAGTGTCTGACCCTGTGAAGACCAGATCAGCAACTGCAAATGAAGTTTTGTTCGCGCTTTTCCAAAGTCAAGTTGAGCCAACTACAGTTCAACAACCCTTGGAGGATCTGGACCGGATAATTGCGATGCAGGACGAGCTGAATCAATTTGAAGCTTTGAACGTATGGCGATTAGTTCCTCGACCTAAAAGAAAAACAATCATTGGTACCAAGTGGGTCCTGAAAAATAAGAAAGATGAAGACGGTATAGTCGTGAGGAACAAAGCACGGTTAGTAGCGAAAGGTTACCGGCAACAAGAGGGTATAGACTACGATAAGACGTACGCTCCGGTTGCTCGCTTAGAAGCAATTCGACGTTCTTAGCTTTTTCTGCCTACAAGAACTTCATCGTATACCAAATGGATGTGAAGACTGCATTCTTGAACAACGTACTGAAAGAAGAAGTATACGTGTCTCAACCTGAAGGCTTGGTAGACAAAGACAAAACAGATCACGTCTACATTCTTGACAAAGCTCTTTACGGTCTCAAGCAAGCCCTGCGTGCCTGGTATGAGGTACTATCCACCTTTCTACTAAAATCCGGCTTTGAAAAAGGTAAAATCGACACGACTCTATTTACCAAACACAAGGAAGGTGAAATTCTTCTCGTTCAAATTTACGTTGACGATATAATTTTTGGTTCGGCTAATTCTTCATTATGTACATGGTTCTCTAACATCATGGTGACCAGATTCCAGATGAGTATGATGGGAGAGATTAACTTCTTTCTCGGTTTACAAGTCAAACAATTTTCAACAGGAATCTTCATTAATCAATCTAAGTATGTGTTTGATATCTTGAAGAAATTCAAGATGGAAAATGTACGACGATTGGTACTCCAATGGCACCAGGATCTAAGATCGGTCTGGATCTTGACGGTAAGGATGTTGATCTTAAGACATATAGAGGTATGATCGGGTCTTTAATGTACTTAACTGCTAGTCGTCCGGATATTATGTTTGCAACGTGTCTTTGTGCGAGATTTCAGGCTAAATCGAAGGAATCACACCTTGGAGCCGTCAAGCGCATTTTTCGACATTTGAAAGGCACACCGTATCTTGGTCTGTGGTATCCTAAGGGGACAGGATACGAACTCACAGCATATTCAGACGCTGATCATGGAGGAAGCATGCTAGACAGGAAGAGCACATTCGGTCATGTACAACTTTTGGGAGATAAGCTCGTGAGTTGGGTGTCTAAAACGTAGAACTGTGTGTCGACATCAATGGCGGAGGCTGAATATGTAGTCGCGGCCAGCTGTTTCTCACAAATCCTGTGGATGAAAACCCAACTCATGGACTACGAGTTCAAATATGAGAAAATCCCAATCTACTGTGACAGCAAAAGCTCCATTGCCATATCTGCTAATCATGTCCAACACACCAAGATGAAACACATCTATATCAGGTATCATTTCATTAAAGATCACATTGAGAAAGGTACAATTGAATTGTACTTTGTTACAACTGGGTTTCAACTTGCCGATCTATTCACAAAAGCTTTAGATGAAAAACGTTTTAACTTCTTAGTATCCAAGCTTGGCATGTTGAACATGAAAGTTTAACTTTCCTATATTGATCATATAATAGATGGAAATATTTGTATCTCAATCTAGATATTTTATCAAGATTGATACACTTTAATTTTCATCATATTCTATTCTCAGTATATGTTATTTAAATTTTCATAATTCTGTTGTTTTCAATCGTTTATTCATTTTGTTATCTCTTTTCTTTAAATGGTTTATTTGTGATTAAATATGATACTTGTGTCTACATGAGGTGTGTGTTCATGGTCTCAGGGGGGGTATATCGTTATTTATATGCATAAGTCTAGGGGGAGTATGCATAACTGACACGGTGTGTGAGTATAGATGCCATGGGATATATACTTGAAGATAGAAAGGTAAGTGTTCTAACTTGTTTTTGAAAACACTCTTAAATGATGAAAAAATTATATGCATCATTTAAGGGGGAGTGAAAACCTGTTTTTGAAAACTCAGAGTGCTTAATCAATTGAAAGTTGGACATCTTTCAATGTGATAAAATTGTGGAATTTTTTGAAAATATTTTGAAAAAATGTCTAAGTGTTGATGTTATCACACGTAGTTGTGCACGATAACATGTTTCATTGCACGTGCCTTCATGCGATAACACATCAACATTTTTAATCGCACGATGCTTCATGCGATAAAATCGCAATAACCTTTTTATCGCACCTGTGGTGTGCGATTAAACCGCATGAACAATGTTTATCGCACCTTTCGTGTGCGATTAAACTTCTCACCTTGTTATCGCACCCTGTTGTGCACGATAACTTTGAAGGTTCCTCGTACACTCTTTCGTACGACAACCTGACACGATGGCAAGTCAACCGTTGGACTAATCTTTCATTGCCACGTGTCACAATCCTCAGGTTCCTTCAAATAAAACGGTTTTTCAAACACTTGCTCTTTTCTCGAACCCCAAAACCCTCTCAAGCCTACTTTTTCAAATCTGAGATTTTCGAAGATTCAAGTGTTCAAATCCATTCCATTGCATTCAGATTCACATCGAGGTAACTTTCTTATGATTTTCGAGTATTTTTATCCATGTTTAATCGATCTACAATCATTTTTAGGGTTTTAGGGTCGACATTCATATGATACTTTTCATATTCTTACTATAAATCCATGTGTTTGTGTTACTTAGATGATAAAAATGATAGGGTTTTGCTTCTGTGAGTAAAATGAGTCTAGTGTAATAGTCGAAATATCATTTTGTGCGAAATTTTTGAAATCTGGGCTTGAACACTTAGGATGTTCATCGTGTTCAAAGTTATCTCAGGGTTCAATATTCTTCATGTTCATAGTTATCGTACCACATGCATATTCATAGTTATCGCACATGCCTGTGTGCGACAACTTTTTATCGCACACAGTTCCATGCGATAACGTGCTTTGTGCGATAAACCTTTGATGTACCTTGCGATAAAACCCAGACTTAGGCTATTTTTTGATATTTTTTTCCAATAAAACCATTTTTTAGCAATACACTATATTATCCTATCCAGATGGCAGCAATGAGACAAAACGATGGAAATTCCTCAGACGAGAACAATATGATCCCATCTCACCGATCTTCACACCCCTCGGTGCATGCTCGGGATCTTGAGGAAAAGTTGTTGCCCTGAAGGTATCACCTTGCCCTATCTGATAACAACCATACCTTAGACCTTCGTGTTAACTTTGACTACCGGATTATCCTGGAAATCCTCAAAGGTCACCCACTCCTCACTGCCTTAACTAAAACCGTAACTATACCTGTCATATACCTACAACAGTTTTGGAATACCCTATAGTTCCATCCCGTTCATCCCCGAGGTCAACACTTTACGGCAAAAGTTGACCACTTCGACACAAAGATAACCCTGAAATGTTTAAGGACTGCCTTAGATTTACCTTATCAAGCCGATTTCGAAGACCAAATATTTGAAGACGATTTATGTGCCGATATCCGAAGTTTGGGGTATCAACCTGCAGATGGGGTCTTGCTCACTCAGTCTTCCAAGTTCAAACAAAAGTACCTACCACGAGTCTGGTATACATTATTTTCCATCATCAACCGGTGCATGACTCCGAAACACACGGGATTGGATAACTGCAACATTGCTACCTTACGCCTATTCCATGTCGTGGCGTTCAACAGAAAAATTGATTAGGCCATCATCATTTGGAACGAGCTCATTGAACTGGTTGGGGACAAGACCAAGCCGCACAAAGCCAGAAAATTTGTGCCTTATCAACGCTACCTCCAGATCATTATCAAAAGCATTATGGATTCCAATCAGAGATTCCCCACCGACCAAACGTTGTTCAAGGTCCAAAACAGTGGATGCATTTTCTCAAAATGTCTGCTGAAATCAACTTCGCTCCCACTGTCGTTATCCCTGAAGTCGTACTACCTTATGCCGACTAGCAGTCTCCGATTGTGAGAGAGTATAGGCTAGAAAATGCACTGATGGTCTAACCAGATCCGGAGGGACCTCCCCACGGTGCAAATCCTTTAGGTGGTGAGGGTGTACAAGCTGAGTAGGTTCAAGAACAAGGGGTTCTTGAACGGGAAGAGGTGAGGGAAAACATTGTGGAGGGGGGTACAGGAGTTGAGGGTACTGCTGGTCTGGCATCAACATCTAGAGCTAACCGAACCCAAATATTTGACGATGACGTGTCTTGGGATTCCCAAGATGAAGCTGATCATGTGATATCTGCCTCTAGTTCTGAAGATGAAGCTTCTACCCATCCAAAAGGTGAAGGTGATTTTGATGGTGCATCCAAACTCAGATTCTGATCACGATCCGGACGTACACAAAATACCAAGACATGTTGGTCCGTGACCTCACATTGAGAGTTCCGATGTTGATTCCACTTGGAACGTCGGACTCTCTGGCGATATCGGTGACATATGCAGGGATGAGGGTGTTCAAGTAGAAAATTTGGAATATATGAGCCGAGTGGTGGAAAGAAAAGAAATGGGAGAGAATGTGATAAAGTCAAACAAAGTTTTAACTACTGGCTCTTCCCACACCTCGTCAACCCGGGTAGCCACATCTACTGTCGACCTGCGTTTGTCGCCATTGCGCATTGAACAAGACATAGTGGACCCAACTATGCAAAGCACAACCTAACCAAGCCACTCACTAGTCTCTCAACAGATTGGTGTTTCATTTTCCACAGGGGATCAAGCATAACTGCTATCAGCAACACATTCGGTGTTTGCAGATATTGAACCAGGTAGGCAATTGCCCCGGCCACCGCCTTTTATTCCGCGCACATCGAGTCTAGAGCCTTTTGGTAGAACTTCTTTTCCTAGGATACGAGAGTCGGTATCTCAGTTTATTGGAAGCTTTCGTGCTCCAACCGGAACACCCCAAGTTAGGCCGCCATTCGTTGGTGCCTCGCAAGGAAGGGGTGGAAGTCCTGTCATTGCTAACACTATGCCAGATTTGAGCACAGGCCATACAGTTGCTCCAACTGTCACGTCAACCGCTAACCTACATGGTACGGGTGTTAGTGTTTCTCGTGTCGATGAACTTTATGCAATGCTCGAACCGCCTCCGCACTACATAACGCTTAACTTCTTGTGTGCCTCCCGTGTCAATGAAGAAGATTGTTAGTGACATTTCAGCAGAAGTGAGAAGAGCAATCAAAGGTAAAGGTATAGCAGAAACTCCTTTCGTACAAGCCAATCCTCAATCCGAAGCTCAACCCAGACCTATACCTCCACAAAACCAAACTGAACGCACCCTTCCTATACATGAACTCAATTCCCAACTCCTAGCCCAGTTACTCAATCAAGGAGATCAGAACGACCCCGAAGAAGTAGAACTTTTGGGGCTACTTCGAAGACAAACAGAGCTACAAACCCGCCTACCCACAAGTTCTGATTTTCAAAATCTTCAGACTTCTATCAAAGAGATGACCGAAGCCATGCAGTTAGGTTTCAAATCCTTATCCAACAGAATCGCTGTGTTAGAGCAGTCGTGTGGTGCTCAAGCTCAAACTTCACGGAAGAGACGACATGATGATCAGGATGATCCTGATCAACATGAGGGGGAGAAGAGAGCACGGGTTGAAGCGTCTAATCAAGCTGATACTGAAACTGCTGGGGGATCTGAACAGATGGTAACGGAGGGGGCAGAAGTACAGGGTAATGAAAATGTCCAGGTTGATGATGAAGCTGTAGATGATATCACACTTACGGTTGAAAATCCTCAAAGTGGTGATAATAAAACGGAGGACGAGCGGATGGCAGACAATTTGATTATGGATTATATCTACATTGATTCTGAGGAGGAACCGAAGAGATCAGAGGTCCATATTAAAGAGGAATTGGATGACGTATTTGACACAACCGGAGCTCAAGTGGTAAGATCTGATTCTGATGATGATAATGCTCAACCACAACAACCAAATGATCCCGGTGCAGGTACTTCTGTGCAAAATATTCCTGTATCTATAGATGGTAAAATCAGAGATCCAGTCTCAGAGGCCGAAATGAGATACTATCAGGCTCTGATTGACGATGAACCGAATTTTGTTGGAAGAGGGCAGAGGGTAAGGATCTTGACTCCCTTTCAACAAAAAGTGTGAGAAAGGATTTATTTGTAAGGAATGTTTAGAGGATCGACTTGATTAAACTGTATGGGATTGAGAAGTGGGCCAGCTCTACATCAAACCAAATTTTTGCACGTCATGATGAACAAAGACCTAGTGATGGACACAGTTAGGTCTGATAAGGAAATTATGAAGGTTTTGAAGATAGAGTCGAAGAAACTGCTGAATATCTGGTACCCACAGTTCACTGTCAAAAGATCAGATGGCAAAGAATGGTTCTTTACTGAAACTGACTTCAAGAGCCTAAAGCAAGACGACCTTTTGAGCCTATATCACATTCTAGCAAGCATTCCTGATAAGAAGTTAGAATGGTCTGCCGCTTATCAGCCTGTCAAGAGATTTAGGAGAAATATGGTGAAGTTTTCTTACGTCATTGACTTTCATATGGCTCTGGAAGCAAATCAGTCCAAAGTTAACCTCCGTAGACCCAACAAGCGACTATCAGATATCCAAGTTATCCCTGTTTACACTGTACTTGACAAACCTGAACTCGGAATCGTGTATTATAATCAACAGAAGATGAAGAGATTTCTGAGGATATCTGAGGTAAACAGATACTGTGATGGGACGTTTAAACTGATTCAGATCCAATTGAAGAGTAAACTCAGGCTCGATGAGAAGGAGGAGGTCAAGTTGAAGCCCAAAAAGAAGAAACTTATTAACCAAGCCTTGAAAGCCATCAAGAACCGACAAGAGTACTGAAATGCACTGAGGGTTTTGAAATCATCTTCGGGATCAGGAAAAGATACGTTGCTCCGGTACAAACTTAAAATTTGTTGCTTCTACTTTGATACAAAGGGGGAGATTGTTAGTGCCAGAATTAACACATTGTATCAAGTAGAGGGTCTCTTTGGTAACTTTGGTATTTTACTTACTATATAATGTTTTTGTCCTTGTAATTTCATTTTCATGTCATTCCATATTTCCAAGTACACTATTGCACTTTCTCTCCATATTCATCATCTTGTACTTAATAGATTTATTGATTAATGAGAGGGATGACATCTTCAAGAATGTTATTGTGTTGAATGCTTGTTCTAGGATCACATTAATATACAAAGATTTCTTGTAAATACATGAACAATTATACATAATAGCATGTATCACAATTAACTACTTTGAAAAAGAAATCAACTGTTGACATATTTGAAAGAGTGACCACATCAATGATAACGTTGACCTTGACTTGACAGATTCATCAACAAATCAAGAAATAAAACTAAAACCGTAGATTTTACTATCCATTTTGCGAGTAATAGTGACATATTAGAGTATTTGTATAAATACTCAAATATTCTATTACTGTTTTAGGACAATTCGTGTGAAAAAATGCACAAAAATGAGAATTAAAGTGATAATAAATCATCAAATTGCAATACAGACAATATAAAGATTTTATGAAATACTATATTAAATGACTTGCATGTAATAGTACACATGTACCTTGGTGATGAGTTTTCATATTCTTCAACATGTTTAACGATCTTTCCATTATGTTTAGATATTACGTCATTTTTTTCTAATTGTGTTACTTTTTATGGAAAAAACAATATATAATTATTGTAAAAGGTTGACACAGAACCAAGTAATTTGACGTAATTTTTTTTAATTGACATTAGTCTTTGACTTATATATATATATATATATATATATATATATATATATATATATATTGATTCAAGAAAATAACAAAGAAAATATATATGAAAAATTTAATCATATAATGTTGAAAAGATGAAAAGTTTGATTTTGATATATATATATATATATATATATATATATATATATATATATATATATATATATATATTGATTGTAAGATTTTGATTTAGGCGCAAAAGAAAAATTAAATTTTTAGACTTCTTCATCCTTGTACAAAGAATGTATGTATTAGGTTGAATGGGATTTTTTGTAATATTCATACAATAGTTTAAGTTGAAAAAGTGTAATTTGCTTCTAAAGCTTTCTCATTACATCATTGTTTTACTTTTTTATTTCAGTAGTTGTTAATTAATAAATTGTGTTTAATCTAAACTTAATTACATATTTTCTAACAAAAATATTCTCTTATTAAACTTGGGGTTTAACTTTGCTTGATATTATTATCAATGAAAAAAACAAACGTAAAACTATTTTTTGAAAAAATAAAACGTAAAACTATATTTTTAACTTATAAATAAACAATGCATAAGTTAAAATGAAAATCTATAAATAAATAAAAACTTTTAGCTCATTACAAAATAAATCTAATAATTTTTTCAACAAAATAAATATTTCGATAATTGATCGTGAAAAGAACTTTGATGATTATTTTGAGATGAACTCATTGACATCATAAATTATCACAAAATTGACAATGTTAATAATATTTTTTTGAAGTAGTCAAAATTTAATACAATTATCAATCACGTATAAATGGTTAATGTCAATGGAGTTTAATATTGAAAAAACAAATTATCAGATCATGTAATTACAAAATTTCAAAATTCTATTTGAATATATGTGATTTAAACGTAAAGTCAATTATCTTATGATTACCACAAATCCAACAATATGTAAAAGAAAAATACGTAATTACAATTCACATTTTTTGGGGAATACAATTTATACATACGTGATTAAAATCTTCCATGTTTTCTTTACTTTCATCTTCTTCATCCCCCACCAAAAGAGTTTATAGGATTTCATTTTATTTATTATTGAAGTCATAAACCTCATAAATTATCATAACATTGACAAATATCAATAGAATTTTTCTTGAAGTAATCAAAATGTAACGCAATTATCAATCGCGTATAAATGGTTAATGTCAATGGAGCTTAATTTTTTTTTTAAAATATCATGTAATAACAAGACAACAAAATTAACCACAAGGGTGGTGGCGTGTTGGCAAGGGCTTGGGGGATGTGGTGGAATATCCCATCCAACCTGGGTTCGAGTCCAGGCGTCAGCATTCTGTGGCCAGCCTTAGTCTCAGACGGCCGCTTTGTTTGTTTGTTTCTAAATTGCCAAGGATGTAGTCTAGGCAAAGCCTAGATGAACCTTATCCAAAAAAAAACAACAAAATTATATAGATCCCCTATCTAGGACTCTATTTTGTTTTGCAACTTGTGAAAAAAAAATCATTAAGAAATAAGACAAAGTAAAAGAAGAAGCACACCAAGAGTTGGAGGTTAAACTTAGGCATGCAAAATTACAAAAAAAACTCATGTTAATATGAATTACATATTTTCCATACAGGGGCAGAAACGTCTTTTACATATTCAACATTTAAAAAAAATCAAAAAATTGAGAAAAAAGATAGCGGGGATTCTGAGTTTTAGAAGAGGCCACGTCAACACCCGTGGTTTCTCCTTTAATATATTATATGTATATATATATATAGTGGCGGACCTAGAATTTTTCTTGAGCGGGTGCACCATTCATGGCGTATCAAAAACCCGCAAAATCACGGGTTTAATTAGTGGCAAAAGTTAACGAGATTTGATTCGAGGGAAAGCCAAATATGTCATTTTTGGGTATTAATGTAAATTGATTTTGACCTTTTGAGTAACAGACAATACTACGTCTTACGTTCAACATGTTTTTACTGAATTATGTCGTTACGGGAAACTTATTTGGTTTTTGGCTGATTTTATAATAGTATTTGATATTGGTTGATTGTCCTCTGTTTTTTTCTAGGTTCTTCGACTTTGTTTTATTATATATCTAGAACTCCTAGTATTAAATTAGAAACTTTGTAAATCACATCAACTATACATCTTATTTCGTTTCGGTATTTGTCTAAGATTTCAATAATAATCAAATTAATAATTGAAAGAAAATTACAAAATAAAAACAAATCGAGAGGGAAAACCCATATTTTCAGGAAACTTAGTTATCAATAACATGATAAATTACAAGAGGGTGTGAGAGTAAAGTTAATAAAAAATAAGTGAAAAAAATTAGGAATTAATAGAGTATATAATGGATTTTAGGGTTGTGAAAATAAATAATATTAGGAATTAATAGAGTATATAATGTATTTTAGGATTGTGAAAACAATTTATGATTGATAAAGATAAGAAAGAGTGAAAATAGAAATTCATATGGTTATGTTGTTGTTATTAAAAAGGTTGGATATTTGTTGTAAGTGGGAATAGAACCCCATATGTCCTGATAATGAGGCATGCTTTTTACATGCACCGAAGACCATCCCATTAATCGTTTTGATTGCAAAAATGGTTTCAAAATATTTGAGAGCACTCTTAAAACTCAAGCGGGTGCACCTTTATAACGCATCAAAAAATTTCTCTTGCGGTGATGAAGTGAGCGGGTGCACAGGAACCCTAAAGGGCCCTAGTAGGTCCGCCCCTATTAATATATATATATATATATATATATATATATATATATATATATATATATATATATATATATATATATAGGGAAGGGTTCAATAGAGAAATACAAATATTTAAAGAAATAGAGAAGTGATCTTGACCATGCATTCGGTCAAGATCGGCGGCTTTGACCGAGAAGCAGAGGATAATTCCCCGCGTGGTCTGCACAAGATAGAGGGGTAGTTTCGTAAAAAATACGCGGGACAGGTTCATATATGAATTTTTGTGATTCATATATGAATCTTTGTGTTCATATATGAACCTTTGTAATTCACATATAAAATATTTTTAACTAATTCATATATAAATCTTTGTGATTCATATATGAATCAGTTAATTTGTTCATATGAGAATTAGTTAAAAAAAATTAATATATAAATTACAAAGGTTCATATATGAACACAAAGATTCATATATAAATCAGTTAATTGGTTCAACTGATTCATATATGAACCTACAGTTAATTAGTTTCATATATGAAACACAAAGGTTCATATATGAATCACAAGATTCATATATGAATTAGTTATAAAGAGTTCATATGTGAAATACAAAGGTTCATATATGAACGTATAGTTCATATGTGAATCACACAGATTCATATATGAACTCAGCCCGTGCTTTTTGTAAAAGTTACGAAATTGTCTATCTATTTTTGGAACAACCGCAACTTTTGACCAATTATAACCGATCTTGACCGAATGAATGGTCAAAATCACTTCTCTATTTCCCTAAATATTTGGACTTCTCTCTCTCTCTCTATATATATATATATATATATTGATGACTTGCACATAAATAAGACCGATTCTAGCTATGACAATTGGAAAAATGTCATGATGTATTTTATTTGAAAAGCGTCAATTAACATGTTATCATTCTACTGTGATACCTTTATATAAAATATATAATTGTTTTGACTCTATAAACCTAACTCAAATAGACATTCTATTAAAATATTTAGATACTTGTGATGTAAAACAAATTATGTTATAGTAGTGCAACATATAACATAAACTTGTGAATTAAAGTCAGGATTAATTTCATTTGTATGTAAGATGCACTCATACAAAAGTGCCAAATTTTGGACGTTTTAGTTTAACATTGTGTTAGCTCAATACCAAAAAAAGAAAAAAAAAACTATAATATTATAAAATATTTGATAAAAAAAGTTCAAAATAAATTATTAAACATTATATATTACTTATTAATAAAAAAAATTAAAGATGACGTTTACAACTAAAACTTTTGAAGAGAGAGAGAGAGGGGGGGAAATGTGTATATATAAGTGCATGTAATTCACAATCTTCACAATTCTATACAAAATAAAAATGGAAGCTCAAGCTCTTCTTCAGACAACAGCTATCTCGGTGTCCCCGTTCAACCCACTTCCGAGAAACTCTTTAACCTTATTTGTCAAACCACCAGCACGCACCACAACCAGTCGCCGCCAAGTATTAGCCTCTGCCACTGCCCCTAAACGAGAGAAAGATCCCAAAAAACGAGTCGTCGTTACAGGTATGGGTCTCGTCTCCGTGTATGGAAACGACGTTGATACATACTACGCCAAGCTTTTAGCCGGAGAGAGTGGAATAACGTTAATTGAAAATTTTGATGCTTCAAAGTTCCCGACCCGATTCGGTGGCCAGATTCGTGGGTTCAACTCAGATGGCTATATTGATGCCAAAAGTGACAGTAGACTTGATGATTGTCAACGATACTGTATTGTTGCAGGGAAAAAAGCTCTTGAAGATGCTGGTCTTGGTAGTAATGCACGCTCTATGGTATGTAATTGAATCACTTTTTCATGTCTCTAGATATTGAACCCATGGGTTACATTCACTACTAAAGGCTTTTACCTATGAACTTTTCATTGGACCAAAAGGTTTTGGCCTAGGGGTATGGGAGTCTTTGGCCTCGTAGGAGGTCAGGGGTTCAAACCTCACCAAAGATGAGGAGGGTGTGTGAGTTTAATTGTTGCATTTGCCGTATATAAATATTATATACTTCAAAAAAAACTTTTCACTGTAAATCTAACGCTCAAGAATGATTCGTCACAAAACCGTCACAAAAGTTGGTGGGTAAATTTTTGGTGGGTAATGCAAATCAGTGACAGATTACCCAGGGATTCTTTGAGTGATCCATATGTATTTTCTCAAAAAACATCATTTTCTGGGTGATCCCTAGTAATCACCCACGGAAATCTCTCTGGGTGAATTTTGTGGATAAAAGTCATTTATTAGTAGTGATTACTTTTGGATGGTGTGCAGATCGATAAGGACCGTGCGGGTGTGCTTGTTGGATCAGCAATGGGATGTCTAACCGTGTTTTCTGAAGGTGTGGAGTGTCTCATAGAGAAAGGTCCTCAAAAACTCACACCATTTATGGCACCTTATATGCTACCAAACATGGGTCCTGCCAAGCTTGCTATGGATCTTGGTTTTATGGGACCAAACTACTCCATTTCAGCTTCTTGTGCGACTTCCAATTACTGCTTCTTAGAGGCTGCAAATCATATCCGTGAAGGAGAGGCTGATTTGATGATTACTGGTGGCGTTGATGCTGCCGTCGTTCCCATAGGATTGGCAAGTTTTTGTGCTGTTGGAGGATTGTCTACAAGAAATGATGGTCCCAAGACTGCATCCAGACCATGGGACAAAGATAGAGATGGTTTCGTTATGGGAGAAGGGGCTGGTATTTTGGTAACTTCAACGCGTCCACTGATCTCTCGATCGGTCGATATGATCCACTGATTCTTTTTACAACTGCTTATATCCATCGAGTGATGGATCGATATTCTTATATTTTAATTTTCTTTCTGGGTATTTTGTAGGTGATGGAGAGTTTAGAACATGCAATGAAAAGGGATGCACCAATTCTTGCGGAATACTTGGGAGGAGCAGTGAATTGCGATGCTTATCATATAACGCAACCAAGACCCGATGGACTTTGTGTTTCACTGTGCATTCAAAACAGCCTTGTGGATGCCGGTGTGTCTCTAGAGGAGGTGCTTCACTTCTTTCTCATATATTTTTCATTTAAAGATCTTGAATTCATCTAAAGGCGAAGTGTCAGTGTTTGAAATTGAGGTTAACGTGAGAAACGTGAGAAGTGGATATGAACCGTAGATCACTTTTAATCAAATGCCCTCCCATGAATTGTGGCTTAGAAGGGAATAGATCCGGTGCATCTTGGTGCATCTTATCTCGGTGCATCTCATCCTAATGTGCATTTATTTCTCATCCTACGATTGATAACCACTTCTCACGTTTTTCACGTTAACCTCAACTTTTCATCGGAACGCAACCCTTCATCCAAATGCGTAGATCTTCTTTTCCGCTTATATCTTTTTGGTAGGTAAATTATATCAATGCACATGCAACTTCTACGACAATTGGCGATTTGGCAGAAATAAACGCTCTTAAGAAGGTATTCAAGAGCACTGCAGCAATCAAGATGAACGCTACCAAGGTGAACCCTGATGATCCATATATGTAATTTTCGCCACAACAATAAATTGATCATTAATTATCTACTCGTTTATGTTCCAGTCTTTGATCGGACACGCTTTGGGAGCAGCTGGAGGTCTAGAAGCCATTGCCACAATTAAAGCTATTCAAACAGGATGGTTGCATCCCACCATTAATCAATTCGTATGTGCATGACGCCTACACTCCAACCTTCATTTTTTGCTCCTTTATTGTTCTTTGATTCTCACGTTTACTTAGAAAATCTGTAGAACCAAGATGTCGGAATAGAATTCGACATTGTTGCGAATCAAAAGCAGCAACATGAAATCAACGTTGGTGAGTTTCTTTCCGGTTTTGTATCGTTCATTTGCTATAATTTGTTAACTTATTCAAACATTTTTGGTATGCAGCCATTTCGAATTCACTTGGTGTTGGCGGATACAACTCCATTGCTGCATTCTCATCTTTCAAGCCTTGATATGATCATCCGAATTCCGAAATGTATTGTTGAGGCCCAGTCCAGAAATCGATAATAATCAAAAGGAGCAACCAGCCCAGAAAATTGCCACTAGATATTTGGATTAGGGTAGCTGCAATTATGCAATCGATCATAAGTAAATTAATCTAGCGTTACATGTGTATATGTTATCTATTGTTTTGGTTGAAAATGTGGTCAAGAACTCATGAAAGTCGGCAATATGTTTCCCTAGTTAAACATGTTAATGAAACCTTGTGATAACTAGACCAATTGTTTAAATACTAAATAAGAAAATGCATTCCGGTTGGCCTCAATCCCAAATAAATAATCATTGGTCAACACAATCATTCTCACGAATCCAGATCCATTCCGATGCATGTCGAATTTGTATTAAAATCAATTGGCATAAAAGTTTTCTTTAAATTCATCATATGAAGGCTGATATACCTGGTGGTTTATACTACAACGTTACGATAGAGAATACACATAGAAGAGGAAAAAAAAAACAGATATACAATCACCATATTTAATCAGATATGCAAGGATCAAGGGTATATGATATGGAAATCTTGTTGGAAAATATGATATTTGAATGAAAATTGATTTTAATATTTAAATATATTTGAGGGAAAATTGAAAGGTTGTCAATTAAAATTTGAATTTATTTCAAATTCAATTGTCATGAATTTTACATTTATTTGTAATAAGTTCAAAACCTTTCAAATTACTTTCTTCAACTATAAATTATGGTTCATTGATTGGAAAGAAAAATGTGAGAAACGCAATTTTGGACTCCATGATCATTGCTTTAAAATTTATCCATTCCCCTTGGTTCTAAAACTTTGTAATAGAGAGAATGCACATCTTGGTTCGCTTAGTTAATCTGGTTGTGCTGCCGGAGTTAACTGTTGTTGTGGTATCCTTGGAGATAGACGTTCAAGAGTCTCTAGCACTGAAGGGAGAACGAATCTGTCTAAAGGAAACTGTGTTTGCCACAGGCCTCAACATTTCCTTCCATATCCGATTACTGACAAACAAACAAACCGGTTCGTATTCTTCTTGAATTTTATATTTTGTTTATTCTATTATTTCGTCTTTTATAGCATCCATTTCTAACAATCTTAAGACAGATTTTTTATGCTATAAAAGGCGGTCGTTTTGAAAAAAAAAAATTCGTAGTTTGGTGTAACTTTAATACACATAACATTGTTTGAGACGATTGGGTTTGTGAACAATAACTAAATAAATGGTTATGACTTTGTAGATTTTTAAAAGGATAAATCCTAAACAAACAATCATAGATGTTTGTGTTGTGTTGGAACACAAATAACATCGTGATTTTCTTTTTATGACAAGTCCTTCTACTTTCTTTCCGACTATTAGGGAGTTAAATAAATAAAAACGTAACTCAAAAGTATGTTGAGTAATTTTCTTTGCTCATGCTTGGTTGGCGATATGAAAATACATAATAAGTGTTGAAGAGAGTTATACTGAATGAAGTTTTAACTTTGTTTTAGACGATTTGGACCTTTTGTTTGTACCAAGGTACAAGTTCTTATTGCTTGCATCCCTTCCATATCATCATGTCTACTTAAAATTTCAAAACTACGGAATACATATTATGATTCTAGTATTAATGAAAGTTGAGTATCACATGAAAGATTTGGTTAACGATAATCATTCTAAATCAGTTTGAATTGGAAAACCTGTCAAGTTGTGGGTTTTAAAACCAAGTTGAACACAAGGACTAGATTCACATGTTTCTCAAAGGGAGTTTGGGAATTTTATGATTTGAGCCCCATGTCTTTTAATTAACTTTGGAGATTTTCGAATCAAACACTCCGACTTTGATTTCTCAAGTTTGAGCCCCATTTCTTATATATATATATATATATATATAGAGAGAGAGAGGAAAGTTCAAATGAAAACTCAAATTCAATTGTAAACATGAGGACAAATCTCGTCCATTGATCGCAGCCATATTTAAGTCATTCCTAAAATTCAGCTTTAGGGGTATTTTCGTCAAATTAGAATGAGCGCATCCTTTATTGACTTTTTATTTTCTTTTTTAATTAAAAAACTTTTACCCCCTTAAATTTTAAAATAAATTATCTCAAAAATTACTAACATTTTAATCAAACAAATTACATCAAAAAAACGAGAATTTCGTGCTCTTCGATATGACATCTATCATGATATAGTTTTTTTTCGTTTTAACCATTTTTACGTGAAATCGTGTATATGTGTTATATTCAGAGTGAATAAAGGTACATTTATTCAGTTTTGAATATTTACCTTTATTTAGTCTGAATATATAGAGTTATTCAGACTGAATAAAGGTACAAAATTTAAACATTTATTCGTTTTGAATATCTACCTTTATTCAGTCTGAATATAACACATATTCAGTCTGAATATAACACATATTCAGACTGAATATAACACATATTCAGACTGAATATAACACATATTCAGTCTGAATATAACACATATTCAGACTGAATATAACACATATTCAGACTGAATATAACACATATTCAGACTGAATATAACACATATTCAGACTGATGTATTTATATGTGTTCTTCAGTTTTTCGTTTTTTGAGGTTTTTCTTTGAACCTCCCTCTCTCTCCCTCTATATATATATATATATATTGTGCGTTTCAATTGTAAACCAAATAATTCTAACAAACTATACAAACCACTATATATATATATATATATATATATATATATATATATATAAAAGATTATGAACTTAGGAATAAATTAAAACTCAAACGGGAATCATTTTAGCATGCCCCTCTGCAAGTGATCTATTATGATCATTCAAGTAACCAAGATCTCGTATTTGATTTCGTTTATTATGTTCCATTAAATGTTAACTGTGCAAGTATGATGTTTGTCAATGGGGTACACCTTTTAATGGAGGAGAATACTGGATGATGAGCAACAGAATGTATATGGATCAGAAGCCTCGATGATGGGTAGTTTAGGAAGACCTTTTGAATAATTACACCATTTTTGTTTATTCAAACCTCATTTTCATGCTTACCTTTCTTTGATATAAATACATCAGTTTGAATATGTGTTATATTCAGACTGAATATGTGTTATATTCAGTCTGAATATGTGTTATATTCAGACTGAATATGTGTTATATTCAGTCTGAATATGTGTTATATTCAGTCTGAATATGTGTTATATTCAGTCTGAATATAACATATATACACGATTTCACGTAAAAAACGGTTAAATCGAAAAAAAAACTATATCATGATGGATGTCATATCGAAGAGCACGAAATTCTCATTTTTTTGATGTAATTTGTTTGATTAAAATGTTAGTAATTTTTGAGATAATTTATTTTAAAATTTAAGGGGGTAAAAGTTTTTTAATTAAAAAAGAAAATAAAAATTCAACAAAAATAAGCGTTGATTCTAATCTTTCCAATTTTACCCCTGCGCACTAAATATTCATTAAGCCATGGACAGAGTTTTCAACTTATTTACAAAATTACCACCGTGTTTTTTTGCCATTGATCTCTTCACCAGATTATTAATCAACGACTGTGGTTTGTCCTCACGTTTACAATTGAATTTGAGTTTGCATTTGAACCCACCCCTATATATATATATATACATATACATATATATATATATAGGGTGTGTTTCAGTTGCAAACCAGGCAATTCGTACAAACTATACAAACCAATCTTAGCCGTTCATCAAGTCTAATAAATATCTGATTTTATTATGTTTCCTAATCTAAAGTGATGATCATAATTAATGTACTTAATCATCTTCCATATATATTACAATCATTATTAATAAATGATAATAATTACCATAAATATATCTGTTGTTGCCTAATATAGTGGTTTGCAAAGTTTGTATAAATTATTTGGTTTGCAAAAGAAACTCACACTATATATATAGGGTGCGTTTCATTTGCAAACCAGGCAATTCGTACAAACTATACAAATCAATCTTAGCCGTTCATCAAGTCTAATAAATATATGATTTTATTATGTTTCCTAATCTAAAGTGATGATCATAATTAATGAACTTAACCATCTTCCATATATATCACAATCATTATTAATAAATGATAATAATTATCATAAATATATTTGTTGTTGCCTAATATTGTGGTTTGCAAAGTTTATATAAATTGTTTGGTTTGCAAAAGAAACTCACCCTATATATATAGGGTGCGTTTCATTTGTAAACCAGGCAATTCGTACAAACTATACAAATCAATCTTAGCCGTTCATCAAGTCTAATAAATATATGATTTTATTATGTTTCCTAATCTAAAGTGATGATCATAATTAATGAACTTAACCATCTTCCATATATATCACAATCATTATTAATAAATGATAATAATTACCATAAATATATTTGTTGTTGCCTAATATTGTGGTTTGCAAAGTTTATATAAATTGTTTGGTTTGCAAAAGAAACTCACCCTATATATATATACCAGTTAGTTTGCACAAACTAACTGGTTTGCAACGGATAATTCGCCTATATATATAGCCATAGGTTCAAAAGATAAGTGCAAATATTTTGAGAAATAGAGAAGTGATCTTGGCCATTCATTCGGTCAAGATCGGTTATAATTGGTCAAAAGTTGCGGCTTTGACCGGTCAAAAGTTGCGGCTTTGACCGGTCAAAAGTTGCGGCTTTGACCGGTCAAAAGTTGCGGATGTTCCAAAAATATAAGGGCAATTTCGTAACTTTTACAAAAAATACGGGCTGAGTTCATATATGAATCTGTGTGATTCACATATGAACTATACGTTCATATATGAACCTTTGTAATTCACATATGAACTCTTTATAACTAATTCATATATGAATCTTGTGATTCATATATGAACCTTTGTGTTTCATATATGAAACTAATTAACTGTAGGTTCATATATGAATCAGTTGAACCAATTAACTGATTCATATATGAATTTTTGTGTTCATATATGAACCTTTGTAATTTACATATAAACTTTTTTTAACTAATTCATATATGAACCTTTGTGATTTATATATGAATTTTTTTAACTAATTCTCATATGAACAAATTAACTGATTCATATATGAATCACAAAGGTTCATATATGAATTTGTTAAAAATATTTTATATGTGAATTACATAGGTTCATATATGAACACAAAGGTTCATATATGAATCACACAAACTCATATATGAACTCGTCCCGCGTATTTTTTACGAAACTACCCCTCTATCTTGTGCAGACCACACACAGACCACGCAAGGAATTATCCTCTGCTTCTTGGTCAAAGCCGCCGATGTTGACCGAATGCATGACCAAGATTACTTCTCTATTTCTCAAAAAATTTGCACTTCTCTTTTGAACCTCTCCCTATATATATATATATATATATATATATATATATATATGCATATATATAGGAAGGTTCAAACGAAAACGCTAACTATTTAAGAAAAACGAGAACAACAAATCATGTGCAAAATCACATGTGATTTTATATTAACGGCAAAAAACTTTAGGTGACTTTGGCCGCGACTTAAGTCGTGAGACAAAGTCGCGTGAATCATATATTATGTTCTACGTGAATCATGTATGATTTTGTACATTAGCAACCGTTCTCGTGTTTTCTTAAATAGTTAGCGTTCTCGTTTAAGACACATTTATATCTATCTATCTATCTATCTATCTATCTATCTATATATATATATATATATATATATATATATATATACTAGTAGTGTACCCACGCAATGCGGCGGGAGCTGTAAATGTAAATGATTTTTAAGCTTAGGGATCATTTACTAAACGCTTACTCGGGTCATTCACTTTACTGGATGAACTTGGCAAGGTTCGTGAATCTTACCTAGTAAGAGCGATGAGAATGATGAAGAGTCTTACTCGGTAAGTTAGCGTGACGACTCTTCCCCGGCACGATACCGTTTTGATCAACTATAGGTAAACCTAAACCCAACTAAAATCAGCTAAATTTAAGTTAAATTAGTTCTATAAATAAGAACCTCCCGATCTCTTTTCCTCCTAATCGGTGGAAATTCAATACCTTAATCGATAACACACATATTCCTTTACCTTTTGAGTGCATAAAACACACATTGATGGGAATGACTCGGGTAAAAAGAAATGGTTGTCAAGAGCTTCTTCAAGAGAAGATGGTTCTGCAGCAAAAGTTATACTAACCTAGATTTTAAGACCCACAACTAGTCTTACAAACCCCGAAAGCGTATACATATTTGTAAGCTCATTGCACAAATTACGCCATAAGAAAATGCTTTATAAAGTGTGTTGAAATTTGACTAAAGCAACAATATGAGTATGAAATTATTGTATCAATCAATCAAACCACTTAAAAATTATTGTTTTGTACGAACAATTATATCATTTTGTCATTTTAAGACTTGATGAACTATTTTATTATTTTGTCTACCTCCATTGGAGAGTGAGTTCTTTCCTCAAAATGATGATCATGTTTCATATTTTTTTTCTATTTTTCGCAAGCTAATTTTATGGTTTGTGTGGTATATATATATATATATATATATATATATATATATATATAGAGAGAGAGAGAGAGAGAGACGAAGGATCATGCGAGAAGTTAAACATTATGCGAGAATGCGAGTAGGGGTGGCAAAAAGTGACCCAACCCGTCAACGCAACCCGAACCCAACCCAATAGTAGCACGTTGGGTTGAGATTTTCAACCCATTTAAGTTAAATGGGTTAACCCGCCTAACCCAGTTAATAAATGGGTTGGGTTGGGTTGAAATTTGTGACCTGTTTCCAACCTGATTTCAACCCATTTACAATCTGATTTCAACCTATTTACAACATGCTTTCAACCCATTTACAATCTGTTTGTAACTCATTTATGATTTGTTTTTAATTTATTATCATTATTTAGTTATAATTAATAATTAAAAAGTTAATAAAAAAACTAAATATGATTCGCATAAAGTCTAAACAGAACTCCTTCGGTCCTTCATTTTCAATATTCCATCGTTCAAACTTTCAAAGTCTAAACTCTCTAAACCCTAGCCGATACTTCCTTCCGGTTCCAGCCAAGAGATCGACACCAGCCCTAGAAACTTATTTGTTTGACTTTATAGTTGTGTTATTGAAATTTTGAACAATTTATTTCATATTATGGTTGTATTTTATTAAAACTTTAAACAATTTATTTGGTTTTGTGGTTGTGACTTGTGTATTTGTCATGAAATTATGTTTTTGTCTTTTTTTATTTTATTTAAAGTTTTAAAATTAAATGAGTTAACCCATGTTCAACCCATTTATTAAACAGGTTGGGTTGAAAAAATCCTAAACAGGTCAACCCGCTATCAACCCATTTAAGTACCAGTTTGGGTTGGGTTGAAAATCTCAACCCATTTACTTAAACAGGTTGGGTTGGGTTGAGGTTTTCAACCCAATTAATAAATGGGTTGAACCCGAACCCAACCCAACCCGACCTATTTACACCCTAAATGCGAATGCGAGAAGTGTGATATCATATATGATTACACGACTTGTGGGTGTGTTTAATCATATATGATTAAACGTCTATGTATTGCCGATGTAGCATGTGTTTAATCATATATGATTAAGCTTGTGTATCATATATGATATCACACTTCTCTCGCATTTTCGCATAAGGCTTAGCTTCTCGTCTGAACCTGCTCCTATATATATATATATATATATATATATATCTATATATATATATATATATATATGTCACGTTAGCATGTTCGATTGATGTACTGGAATCGTGAAATAGCAGGGTTTCCAATGTCATAACAAGGTTATTCTTGGATTTTAAAGACCAATAGATAGCGTAAATGATGGACCATAATATTTATGAGAATTTATGCCAAAATATAAAAGTTAATTTGCCCTATAAACAGTTTTATTTTGTTTGAAAAATTATAAACCAAACTTAAAGTTAATTTTAATTTGCAAATGGATTGTTATGTCGTTAAACTCATGTACATATATCTTCTATAATTAACATGTTTGCTAAAAGAAATTATTAATAACAAAATAAAAAGTATTAACATCTATTTATTTATACACAGTGTGTATGCATAACAAATGAAAATAAATTCTTTTAATTAAATGAACTACCCTTATTTGTTTGAATAAGGCCACACAAACCAGCCGCCTCTCCATGGGTTTTCTGATAAGGCCACATACACCATCCAAATCTGATACCAAGTTCTACTTTGATCACCATTCTACAGATTCCAAAACCAATTAATCCCAAAAATCAAAGAGATTAAGTGGCTGATGAAACCAATTATACCCCTGAGGCTATAGACCAATCTGAAAATTGATAGATGAACACTGATCCTGAAGCAGCCTTTGGTGCACTGCAAAATATCAAAATACACATTGATGGAATGTAAATTGATAAATCTGAACATACATATCCGGTAATCCTGCTGCCAAGAAGAAATGGCAATTTGGCCAAAGGCCATTGCACTCAAATAGGATCCAAAAGACAAAAACATACTGGAACGGTTGGAAGAAATAATATTACAAGAAGATTTCCTTTAATCTTATAAAACCTAATTCATATAATCATAGAAAGAGACTTACAATGGCAAACATTAACCAACAAGAAAGAGACTTACAATGGCAGCAAACACCGAAGGGATTGTGTAGTTCCAAGTTTATGCAGACATTTGTAGCTGGCAACAGAGTTATGTAAGGTTTAGCTCAAAATATATCACTAAAAACAAGAAAAAGGGGTTCATGTAGATCAGATGCATAAAGACATATACGAACTAAAAATTTTGGGCATCTTTTTCTACTTGGTACATCTTCAATTTTACTAAAATTGAAACTGTTAAATATTGTTGATTGCAGCAGGTTGTACAGTTCATAATGTAGGTTCCATGAAAACTATGCAAATAATAATTGAAAACAACAAACAAACAAACAAACAAAAATTCTATCTTGGCTTATAATTGTATCACTAATCATCCATTTCATCCAACAACCTCTCTTAAGCTCTCACAACCTGGGCAGTTATGCAAACTCTCATGAATGTATATGTCACAATCCAAGCAAAAGAACTGTTTGAAAATTGCAGTTTCAATGCTTTCAAACAACATAACAGAAAAATAGTGTTTTAAATTTATCAATGCAAGCCTCCATAGTTCTTTGTTTAACTGTTAAAAGCATACCAAATATTACCTGGCTAACTGAGATTGAAACAGTCAGCATCGATGCAAGCCTCCATAGTTCATGTAGTTGCATTCGATATGTTTTTAAGTTGTTTGCGACACACCATTTGGAAGAAAGATACTCAGCACTTTGTGCTTTCACAAGCCTTTTCACACCTTGGATGAAGATCAACCTGGTACTTCGGTTGCCGGTGGTCATACTTCTCTGATCTTCATCTACAAGGCCTGAGATAGAACACAAAAAGCTTCATAATCCCAAACTCTCTATATAGTTAAACTAAAATAAAAAATGTTCGAAATGAATGAATGAAATATTAATGCAATTAGTTTTGGAAAAAAACCAAGATTTAAGTTTGAAGAAAATAGAATTACAATTCTCTCTCCCAAGATTATCCAACATATACTAAATAGCATCAATTTATCTTGGATTAATGACCAAAACAGAAAGAGTAGCTCCTGCAAATCTCCACACAAATCCAACATCAAAACAATTGCAATATAGCTAAAAGTCACTACAATAAGGAGACCAAAAAATCTAAAATGAAGAACATTGTACTTTGATATTTCATCAACATTACCATGAGGAATTCCTCCAAACAGGAAAATCAAATTTAGAAGCCACACACCCAAATAGTTGGCTTGATGGAACAAGACATATTGAGAATGAACAGGTAACAAGATTAAACCATTAAGCTCATTGTATTTGATTGAGAAATGTAAAAGATGAGAATTAGGAACAATTTCTCTTGGAGGCCACACACACACACTCTTGGTGGCTATACTCAAATGACCTCACTCTTACAAACCCTAACATTTAGGTTTATATACCCTTTGACTAAACCTAGCTATTTTGACTTTGACATTTGTTGACTAATTACAATTAGACTAAATCTTGGATACATTAGTGTACTAACAATCTCCCCCTATGGATTCAAGATTTAAAAAAAATATGACGCTAGTCTTCAGCACTTTAATCTTCAGATAGACTTTATCTTCAAGAATCCACTTTGGCGGCTTTAATCTTCATTTAGGCTCTTCCGAAACAAATAGTCACAAAGTCTTGAAAAACGAACTTCAAATCTGTGTAAGGTTGATCAAGGTCTTCAAAACAAAAACTTTATATCTTTGAATCTTCGATCTTTGCAGCTTTGACTTTTTGGCAGATTTCTTCAGTCTTTGAATTATGAACGGGATTTGAGGTTTCAACGGGCTTTGAGCTTTAAGACATTCTTGAATAATATTTAAGTACGAACTGTCTTTGTATCTTCACATCTGAACAATAATAATCTCTGAACATTGAAGCATATTGAGTTGAACTTCTTCTACTTTGACATATATCTCTTTGACTTTTGGAGATTGAGATATTCGAATTATCTCCCTCTTTTCTTCTGTTTGATATTTCTCCCCCTTTTTGATGATTGTGAGCATCATGATCATCAAAATTCTTTACGATTTCAGCAGTCTTTGAATACCAGAAACAATCTCCTCCTTTTGATCTGTATAACCGTCAATTCCAAAAATGTTTATCCGAATCTTTTCAAATTCAGATAATATAAAGTGGTAACCCTGAAACAACGGATGAATCAGTTAAAATGCCTGTAAGTTGCACAAAGCCACTTAGTACAACGGATGTACTTTGGAAAGGAGCTTTTTGATGTTCACTCCTCCAGGGCTTCCATTCAATAATCGAAAAACACGAAGGAATTTCTATGAACGTTATGACAAGAAAACATATTCCTTGTGTGTACGTGCAAGTGTAGAAATGATTGAAGCAACTTATGCTTGAATATAGTTAGGCTCAAATTGTGTAAATTGTTGAGACAACAACAAGTTTTCCACGGACTCAATGTGCATGATTGAAGTGCGAAGGTGGGGCAAACTTCCTTCTTTTCAATATCCAAACCTTCCGAGTGAAGATTAGATAGATAATATGCTGCATCCCCAAGAAAATTGAAACATTTCTTTGTTGAGAAAGAAATGAGTAGCTGGTTGGGTTTAATGCAAGAGTTGGCATGGGCTAGTTGCCTGTTTCAATGATGGTCACCAAAGAATGTGAACCAATCAGCAATGTGGCTGCCCGGCTCAGAAAATGGCTGGTGCAGAGTTCTCGTATTCTTTTAACTCTGTTCTCACACCCTCTTTCTGTTTTTAATCTGCTCACTGCTAACCAAACTCTCTTTTTCATTTTACCTCAGCACAATGAGATTACTCAACCGGATGAGTTATCTCCCCCACTCTTTGATTTTGACCCCTCACCCCTCAATCACTCAAGGATAACTTCTTGGGTAGGAAACACTGGTTAACGTGGATCCATAGAAGTTCTTAAGCTCTCACACTAATTCCCATGAAATTTTGTCCTAAAAGATATGTTGCTCAACAGTTTATCTTGAACAAATATGAATCTCAGCTTTTAAATTACATTGTCATCAGAATGTATGCTCCTCAATTATATCATGAAATATTTGAGCATTTGAACGTTGAAGATTTCACACAACAAGAATATTGAATGAATGAAATGAATTTGAAAGGCTTGTTTGTGAATCTGACAATGTATCAATCAGATCAAATATGAAGGATATTCATAAACGCTTAGGGTATCAAAGAATTGGATGTTGTTTATATGAACAAATATAAACAATCTTTGAATGAAACGCTTAAGCTCTTACGCTGAAATGAATATGATGTTCAACAAAATTTGAAATCAAACGGGAGTATTACCATTGATAAAGTTGTTTCGTTTTGAGACGTGGTAATAACAAAGTCAATAAGAAACTGAACCGGTGTGTATGAATACTTGAAAGTATATGGACAAGATAATACACAAGTATTAACCTTTGGAAACACACGGTCAGAAATAATGATGTAATAATCCGAGATATACATGAAAATATTTAAAACACACTTCTAAAATTATAAAATCTGTTTGAATTAGAGAAGTGGTTTGAACATTTAAGAACACGTTTTCATGCTTGAAAGTTTTTCTTCTTTCAAACAATCTCAAATTGAGTTCAGAAGATACTTACAGTTATTAGTATTATCTCCCCCTCAAATTATGATCGACTGATTTAAGAACGGATAAGCTCCCCCTCAAAATCTGCAAAGATCTTAATTTGACAAAATCAGCACATGTAACAGTCAAAGGCTAGTTTTTTTTATTTTATTTTATTATTATTAGAGATTAAGAACGAGTTCTGATCTGATATGATCAGAAGTCAATTATTCTTTGAAGTACGGGTTCTAAATTGAGGTGTTTAGAAGCCATAATCTATTTGAAGTCCGGGTTCTAAACTGATGTGTTTAGAAACCATAAACATGTAGAAAGATATATCAATAAGCACAAACAATCAAAAGTTTAGAATCTCTCCCCCTGAAATTATGCAGATGGTTTTAGAACAGGTATTCTTCTTCAAATCTGCACAATTCTCTTCTGTTCCCAGTCATGTGTTTGTATAGTTCTGACAATCAGCACCACACATGATAAACCTGCAAAACAGATTAAGTAGATTTTGGGTCCTGGCTTGTTATGTGCAGTTCGATTTGAAGGAATATTGTAAGTACCATACCAGTACTGAACATCTTCTTTCTTAACAAAATCATGAGTTCCACAATAAGAACAACATATTTGCTTTTGTGCTAACCTAATCAAATGATTTGCAGAATAAACAAGATTAGGTTTAACAAAAGACTTACCTTTTGGAGCGTTGTTCTTCTTGTTCACGGGGGGTGGAGGAACAGATGACTTTGGGGCATCTTTTTCAGGAGTTGAACCTTTTACTCTCCAAACCATCTTGACTCTTTTGAAAACAGGATTTTCTGTAGGCCTTGAAGTAGAAGCATCAGACTTATCAGCAGAAAGATTATACAAGAGATTGGAAGGACGAATTTGATCTTTTGAAAGACCCTTTGATTTATCAAATCCCTTTGAAGAAACATCAGTATTGATTGAACTTGAAGCCGTTTTAAATGAACATTCAGAACCAGTTGAGCCAACAAGTGTAGTCTGAACAATCGTGTCAGGACTTGCTTGTTTTGAAACCTCAACTTTAAAGATAATGTCTTCAAGTTCTTTAACTTTGTTGGACAAAACGTTTCTCTCTTTGGATAACAAATCAAATTTTCTTTGAATCCCAGATTTGACCTTTTTCTCTTGCATAATTTCAGCAGATAAATTCTTTGTGAGCTTCTTTATCTCATTCTGAAAAATCTTTCTTTCATGCGCATAAGCATCTTTCACACTTTTCGCTTGAAAATCTTTAATTTTCTTCTTTTCAGATTCTTTTATTTCGATGTCTAATTCTTTCTCCAAATTAGATATTTTCAATGAAAGCTCAACACTTTTTGATTCAAAAACTTTTCTTTCAATGTCAAACTCAGACATCTTTTTCTCAAGCTTTTCCTTTTCTAAAAATAAAACCTTTTCAAAATCAGAAACTTGTTGTGAAAGTTTTAAGCATCTAAGTTCGAGAGATTTCTTTTCTTCAAAGCTTTTTGTTGACGATTCAGAAACAACCTTTTCAGACTTATCTCTCATGCTATTTATCAAAACAGTTAGCATCACTTCCTTTTCAATATCAAAAGCAAGTTGATCGTCATTTCTGACTTCTTCAATTTTGCTTTTAATATTCAATTCAAGATCGACAAGCTTCTGTTCAAGCACCAAGGGAGGATAATATATTTTTCCTTCAGAAACGGGTTTTGATACAGTTCCCTTTGGTGGCTGAACAATATAGCTTTCAAAATAGTCATTAGGCAAGGTTTTCTTATCTTGCATTGCCTTCCTATTTGTCTGATCATAAATATAAGGAAGTTGTATGGTTACAGTTGTCTTTCTTTTAACTTCTTCCTCAACTCCTTGTTCCTCCTCATTAAGCCATTTAATCTTGAATTTAGGATCTTTTAGAAACTTAAGCCATCGAAACTTGTATAAACAAGGTGCCTTTTTCAAAGCATTCTCCAAATAATGAGGATTGTCATATCCCAAACCCCATTTCGAATTGTAATATCTGAAATTCTTTGGCGTGTTTAGAAAAATGGTTTGTTCAGATTGACCAAGTTTATACAGTTTCGCTTCTAGATCACTTGCCTTTTCAGACAATTCGTTATTAATATCTTTGTAAGAACGCAACATTTGTTCAAGTTCATTCTTCCTATTTTCAGCAACTCTTACATTTTCTCCCATTTCATCCATTTTTCTTCGGAAATAAGTGCGTGATTTTTCGATTTCAACCCGTTCAATTTTCAAATCATCATTTAACTTTTTATGGTCAATGATTGTTTGTCTTTGAAGTTCAATTGTTTTATGTGCCTTAATGAGTTTCTCACTTTGTTCATCAAGTTTTAATTGAAAAACTTTAAACTGATTACCAAAATGATTAACAGTGCAGAGATCTACCTCATCTTCTTCATTTAGAGACATTGTTACCTGTAAATTTAAAATGTCGGATCGTTAACAAATACTTCGTGAGAAGTAGAATTTGTGCGCTTGTACGATCAGAGAAAAAATATCGATTAAAGTCAGAAAAATATTCTCAAAAATAAATTTTGAAAAACAAATTGTAAATTTGTCACCCAAAAATTAATTCCGAAAAAATTAATGCGGAAAACTGGACTTTAAATCGACAAACCTGCAAAACACGAAAAAGATATATCAGTTACGTTTAATTGCAGGCAAAAACTGATAAAATCGACAAAAAATGAAAAATAATGAAGAATAAGGACTAAAACTGTAAAAATCTAAAACTTAGAAGTCTAGGGACTAAAACTGTAAAAATCTAAAAGTTAAAACTACAGGGGCTAAATGTAACGACCCGGTTTCCCAAACATGCTTCAATTAACATACATTGCATAACTTCATTACATTCATAATAAAAGATACATAATAAACCACAAACGGTCCCTTCGGTCTCGAAACTACAAAATACATTAAGCTTCCTAATCAACGCCCATCAAAAGCTCCTTACACTTAATCCTTTCCTTTGCCGATCCTTAACCTGGAAAACATATTTTTGAAAACAAAATGAGGGTTAGACCAAACGGGTCTAGTGAGTTAATCCCGATCCTTTCAAAAATCATTATAAAACCTTTTATGTAAATCCTTTGTATCAAAATAGTTTAGATAAACCTTTGGTAATTCTTTCGTAAAATATAAACATACCACACGTATTTAAATACCAATCCAGACTCGTGCATCGTGTACATCTCATTCACCTTATTCCTCCACAAATGGCCATATTAGTTGGTAGCAAGCCAACTAATAATCAACAACCGGTCCGCTCACCGGAACCCGGCTACCTGTCGGTCCGCACACCGGAACCCGACTACTCACTGGTCCGCACACCGGAACCCGGCTACACACCGGTCCGCACACCGGAACCCGGCTACACACCGGTCCGCACACCGGAACCCGGCACAAGTGCACTCGTGTAGTGCAAAGCTTATATAAATACAATATATATCTCATTACATCATATTGTCATTTATATACACATAATCATATTCCTACCACATAATCATCTCATATATATATACACATACTCACATACATATATAAACACATATATGTATTCCAGTTGAAAACGTTTTAAAGCAAAACTCACCTCGATCGCATATCCATAAACACTTCCAAGCTTTTCTCCAAAAGATTCAGTCTATCAATCCCAATCCACAGAGTCTGCAAATATATTTAATACAAATATCCCCTTACTAACTGATCACATAAAACATACTAGAAGACCAAGTACTCTAGATAACTCAAATCCTCAAAAGTGACCAAAACAGCTAAAGTATCCGGACAACCCAAACAACCCGGACAAAACCACCTTTTCCGGACAACACGACTTTTCCGGACAACCTCAGTAATCCGGACAGCAAGACTAATCCGGACAACACGACTTATCCGGACAACACAAGGAATCCGGATGCCATCCGGTCTCTAAATTATCCGGAAACCACAATCAAATCGTCCGGACTCTATCAACAACTTACCCGGACACCACCCAAGAATATACCCGGACACTACTAACAAAAACCATCCGGACACCTTCATACTGTGTCCGGACACCTCTGTCGGTTTCATCAAATTCGACCCAGAATCCGTCTAAAGTTTATAACAGTTCGATTCTGCTAATTCTAAACCGATAGAAACAATCTACTAACCATTAAGAACATAAAACATAACAGAAACATACCTTAATTTTTACTTCCAAGTATTCAAATTTGAAGCCCAAACTCTTTCTTCCTTTTTCCTTCTTTTGCTCTCCAAGACACACACACTTCACACACTGCACATCTGATTTATTTTTGAAATATCTTAATTGCTTTTAGATAATATCTACCAAAATTTACCCTTTTAACCCTATTCTATTCTTTAATGACCACAACCCCCTTTTAACTTATAAATCTACCTAACTTACCTAAAATAGACACTTTTAGGTTAAATAATTTAACGGAATAATATTTTTAACTAACGGACTTACCCGGGGTATTACAACATCTCCCCCTTAAAAGAATTCCGTCCCGGAATTCGGTTAGGCAATAAATGAGGGTAATCAATTACCATAAATCGCTTTCCAACTTAAACAACACACTATTCTCAATATTACCAAAACATCAATAATTTTTAATTCCACACAAAAATTCCGCCCCTTTAAAACCGCGATAACCGCCAACTTATTAATACTAACCACTTTATTTGAACTTTACGCACATCTTCCGCAATTTACTCAATTAATCCATCCTACAAAGTCGATCCAAATCTTAACATAACCACACTCGAAATTCTTTGCCGAATCACCCAATAAACAAATCCCACGAAGATTCAAAATAACCCGTTAGTTCACTTATATCACTAAAGTAAATAACTTATACTCAAATGAAACTCATCCGAATAACACAACATTAAATGCTTACTCGAAACATTTACTACACTAATACTACTTTTAACTCCATCAGCATTTCACGACAAACGTCTTGTTCTATACTTTACAAAACTAACTTGACAACCTAATTATGCTCTTTCCAGATAAAACTTGCTTAGCAATTACAACCTATTTCTTATACTCTTCCAAATAAAACTCATATTAAAACATAGTTTCCAATAACAATACAATGTCTTAACATAATTGCAAAACTCGATGAGAAATCAAAGACTTACACATCTACCTTAACTTACAATGCCAATTTCTCAATTGTACAAATACTACACCACTATCATACCCAGGTAATAATACCATAAAATCCTTATGACAACTTTTAGCCGCAATCAACAAATTACGTCTTCATTGCATCAATCAATATATCAACAATTAAGATAAAGTCTAAAACCACTCTTTAACTTAAACAACTCCATAAAGAAAGTTCATCACACGACCATCTAAATATTTATTGATCAAAGCTTTCTTCCCACTAATCATAACACTTAATAATATAAATCCCTTTTACAACTTAAATCCGTCAATCCAATCCGGTGTTTTCTAACGGTACAACCTTACTTGCTTCGGCTAAGCACTTCCACAAAATCGACACTGGAAAGGCCGAAAGAACTCTCACTATGCGTAACCCTTCAATACCAAGGCGCATACCAATAATTTAGTACCCTTCTAACTACAACAACTCTTACTCCAAGAAGAAAACTCGAGTGATACAAACAAGGTATATTATCTAAGATTAATCATACCAATATCATTCACACATCTAGACTCCAGGTTTACCTCATCCTACTACCCTTGCTGTGACAGAATCTCCACTAGTCATGACGAGTCGCCTCGCGAATGCACAGACACATACAGTGTGAAATCAGATAGACATTCGAACGAAAGATTCTATCCCACGACGGTTAGACTCAAACAAGAGCTGCGCAATAGAACTAAATCAAACATTCTAAGGTTATTTAGTTCCTACTGTATACCACTTATAAAGCATTCACTTAACAACCTATCAGGACTAGCATAAATTCCTACTAGGAAGCAATAGTCATGCAACAAAGTGTAATAATCACCAGGCAATCTAGCATACATACTCCTATGTTCTAGAAAGTAATAAATTACACTAAGTACTCTACCTTTTCCCTTGGCATCGGCTGACTGTACACACTGCGCCTTCGATCACCGTCCCATCAATCCAACACTCCTAAAATAACGACATTCCACTCCCCAATAGATTACAAAAACAACTTGGAGTATCACCTTAACCCGTAGTTGAACTCTTCTCCATAGGTCATTCCCAACTCTACTGTCACTTCTCTAATCCAAAATATATCTAATACAGACAACACTTTCCTGCATTAATTACACCGACCCCAAACCTTAGATTACAATTGACTTTCCATACTCGTCACCACATCACTCTCGTATTAATACCACGTTCTATCCAATGATCCTTCACCCCGATCATTACATTCGACTATTTTCTTCTACTCTCTTCTCAACATAAAACACGTTTCCCCAAGGATAGCTCACTAGGAGGTGCTTACTTTAGATCGATCCTATGAGCTAGCTTTCTTTCACCTCCAAACCAATCGTACACACCCAATTCCCACAATTACTATACTTAACCAATAATTTCACCACTCCTCATATCAGGAATTTAATCGAGTTAATCTGAAATCACATTCATTGCTCGAAACAACCACACACTTTTCATTTTTCAAATATCGTTAACATATTCTTTTAAAACGATAATAAACAAATTGGATCCACACTATACACCCATCCCCAAAATATAACATCTATAAAAACATCTTTATAACAAAATCAATACATCTTTAATTTACCTCGTGCCTCTTTCAGCACAAAATATGTCATCGTGCCTCTTTCCACGTACAATATTTCACCGTGCCTCTTTCAGCACCAAGTATCTCATCATGCCTCTTTCAGCACAAAATTATATATTTATATATATATTTTTTCATATATCACAAATTATCTAACACATTTGAAATTTTATTCATAAATTTTAACATTTGGGGGCATAAACTAGCGTTTGAACTAATGATTTATACACAACGCCACACTCTACACTTTCACAAAAATTTTCCAAAATTCTAACATGCACCTTCAATTTGAAAATTGCTAACAATTGCAAGTGTTAGATCATCCATTCCAAATTAAACTACCAACCACCTTCGTTCTTATACTATAATTAATAATAATAATAATTTTTTTTTATTTTTACCACCTTGAACAATCATTCAAATTCAAACACATATAATAACGGGTTATCACCTTGATCACTAATAGTTTTTCCTTACTAATCATTCCCAAAAATACTCTCCACCTTCTAGTTTCTATTATCCTTGATTTCTCACTTAAATTTATCCCAAGCAATATCATAATGAATAAGCATACTAAGTTCGATATCATCCAAAATATTTGTTACATTCTTACTAAATTAGAACCAACCTCTTTTCACACCAAATGCTTCCAAACCTACGCTCTTACTAAGCCTTATCAAAAATAATTCATACATCCTTAATATAAAATTTGTTAACAAACGAAAACTTTAAATCAATCACCCGACAATCTCTTCTTTCATCATAACTACTTATTCCAATATATACCGAATTACCAAGGATCACTCATCATTACCTAATCGAAAGTTTTAACAAAATCAAATTCCCACACCACAATATACTTACTATACTAAGTTTAAACAAACGGTTCCACTACAATCCACCATTACTATAATCAACTATTTAAACACCCAAGATCATTACAAGCAGTACTTAATGATATATAATTCACTTAAGTTTGTTCCACAAAGGAAAATCATCGTCATTTACATCACCTCACATAACCGACAAATCATTACTAACCATAATGACAATCCCATAATCATGTTAATTCCATTATAACTCCTTCTTTGGATATGACTCATACCTCGAGCATTTGAGATCATTTCATTAATATTACTCATTCTAGGATTTTCTTCCCCGATGCTGAACTAGCCATCCTATCAATTCATAATCATATATAGATATTCATGTAAACACATACCCAATATAATAAGGTGTTCCAGTTCAAACATGTACCTGTAAGATCATGATTACACTGGCCAAGCGTAATTTGAAATCACCTTACATGATGTTCCTTCTACCTTTTATATTTATCATCCCAAGGTTCTAAAATATTATGGACATCCTACTTCACATGCAGTTTAAGTCTAGGTATAAATCCAAATACCTAAATCCCTTAAACTAGGGCTCTGATACCATTTGTAACGACCCGGTTTCCCAAACATGCTTCAATTAACATACATTGCATAACTTCATTACATTCATAATAAAAGATACATAATAAACCACAAACGGTCCCTTCGGTCTCGAAACTACAAAATACATTAAGCTTCCTAATCAACGCCCATCAAAAGCTCCTTACACTTAATCCTTTCCTTTGCCGATCCTTAACCTGGAAAACATATTTTTGAAAACAAAATGAGGGTTAGACCAAACGGGTCTAGTGAGTTAATCCCGATCCTTTCCAAAATCATTATAAAACCTTTTATGTAAATCCTTTGTATCAAAATAGTTTAGATAAACCTTTGGTAATTCTTTCGTAAAATATAAACATACCACACGTATTTAAATACCAATCCAGACTCGTGCATCGTGTACATCTCATTCACCTTATTCCTCCACAAATGGCCATATTAGTTGGTAGCAAGCCAACTAATAAATCAACAACCGGTCCGCTCACCGGAACCCGGCTACCTGTCGGTCCGCACACCGGAACCCGACTACTCACCGGTCCGCACACCGGAACCCGGCTACACACCGGTCTGCACACCGGAACCCGGCTACACACCGGTCCGCACACCGGAACCCGGCACAAGTGCACTCGTGTAGTGCAAAGCTTATATAAATACAATATATATCTCATTACATCATATTGTCATTTATATACACATAATCATATTCCTACCACATAATCATCTCATATATATATACACATACTCACATACATATATAAACACATATATGTATTCCAGTTGAAAACCTTTTAAAGCAAAACTCACCTCGATCGCATATCCATAAACACTTCCAAGCTTTTCTCCAAAAGATTCAGTCTATCAATCTCAATCCACAGAGTCTGCAAATAGATTTAATACAAATATCCCCTTACTAACTGATCACATAAAACATACTAGAAGACCAAGTACTCTAGATAACTCAAATCCTCAAAAGTGACCAAAACAGCTAAAGTATCCGGACAACCCAAACAACCCGGACAAAACCACCTTTTCCGGACAACACGACTTTTCCGGACAACCTCAGTAATCCGGACAGCAAGACTAATCCGGACAACACGACTTATCCGGACAACACAAGGAATCCGGATGCCATCCGGTCTCTAAATTATCCGGAAACCACAATCAAATCGTCCGGACTCTATCAACAACTTACCCGGACACCACCCAAGAATATACCCGGACACTACTAACAAAAACCATCCGGACACCTTCATACTGTGTCCGGACACCTCTGTCGGTGTCATCAAATTCGACCCAGAATCCGTCTAAAGTTTATAACAGTTCGATTCTGCTAATTCTAAACCGATAGAAACAATCTACTAACCATTAAGAACATAAAACATAACAGAAACATACCTTAATTTTTACTTCCAAGTATTCAAATTTGAAGCCCAAACTCTTTCTTCCTTTTTCCTTCTTTTGCTCTCCAAGACACACACACTTCACACACTGCACATCTGATTTATTTTTGAAATATCTTAATTGCTTTTAGATAATATCTACCAAAATTTACCCTTTTAACCCTATTCTATTCTTTAATGACCACAACCCCCTTTTAACTTATAAATCTACCCAACTTACCTAAAATAGAAACTTTTAGGTTAAATAATTTAACGGAATAATATTTTTAACTAACGGACTTACCCGGGGTATTACACTAAAAAGACAAACTCTGAAACTTTAAGTCCAGGGACTAAAAGTGTCAAAATCTAAAACTTTAACTGGACTTAACGGACTCTTAACGGAATGACCAAATTTGTAAGAAAAATAACGGAAACATTAACGGACAGTTAGTAAAAGTGACACTAACGGACTAACTAGGACTTAACAGAACTAGGACCTCAAATGTAACAAAAACTAACGAAAACTAACAGAACTAACCGAAAAAGGACCAAAAAGGTAATAAAATTAACGGCACTAACGAAGAGCCGTTAGTTACTGTTCATCTCCAATGAGTTGCGACTCCGATGAACTCCGGCGGTTTTTCCAGATTCCAACGAGATTCCGGTGACATTTGGGTTGCGACCCGTTGCGATATCGCAACAGTTGCGACAACAGGTTTGTTGCGACACAACTTTCACTTGAGTTGCGACACCGATGAACTTGCCGGCGAAGAAAACCCAGTTTCCGGCGAGATTTCGTTTTTCCGGCGAAGGTTACCCAGATTCCGGCGAACTCGAAAAACTTATATATCTTACTGATTTCTCACCCTTTTTCGATTAAAAAAATTGCAGTATGCTCTAAATTCTTAATCGTTCAGATCTGTGGAAACAAATTCGACTTAACCCTAACACAAGAACAAGATCGATCTACAATATCAATAATATCGAAGAACATAAACACATCTACTGTCGACCTTTTGCAACTGAAAATTGATGATTCTTTGATGTTTTTGAACCCTGAAACTTGCAAATCATGTTAGTGATTCAAATGAAATCGATCAGTGATTATATAAACACTAAAAACATAAGTAACCAAACAAATCAATTTCCATCCTTAAAAGATGTTACGAAGAACACTATTACCACATTAATTTTTAAAATCAATTGATTAGTTGATGAAAAATAATTTTGTAGATTGCAAATTGTTCCAATCAACAACTAAAATCGATCTATAAACTTGAATCAAATCAAAACTCAAACACTTTTCAGATTTTTGAAGATTTTCAATAAAATCTCAAAAACCCATCAATTTCTCAAAAATTGATAAAAATATCTGAATGATGCACAAAATCAACTCTGTTAGGCTCTAATACCAATTGAGAATAATCAGGTAACAAGATTAAACCATTAAAACCTTTGTATTTGATTGAGAAATGTAGAAGATGAGAATTGGATACACTTTCTCTCTTTGAGGCCACACACACACACACTCTTGGTGGCTATACTCAAATGATCTCACTCTTACAAACCCTAACATTTAGGTTTATATACCATTTGACCAAACCTAGCTATTTTGACTTTGACATTTGTTGACTAATTACAATTAGACTAAATCTTGGATACAATAGTGTACTAACACATATATTTTTGAAAAATCTAGGAAACGAATATTTAGAAATCATTTGACACTACTCAGAGAAACATATGCATTTTGATTATTGTATAAAGAGAAACACAAAGAAAACAAAGAATTTGTTAAAAAAACAGAAAAGGAAGCAAAGGTCAAAATCATATGATAAACAAGAGCCGAAATGTTTTTTCAATTCAAGAGAAGGCGTGTTTCATATATATTCTCTCAGCCATCCGGTTATACTTAGAGATTCTTTCTAGGGATGTATCCAATAAAGTCCCTCCATTATTACCATAAACATCTCTAAACATCAACTGCTGGTCACTAACAAATTAGCTAATGAGAGAGAAATAATAAGAGCTTAAACAAAGGGATGACGATATATTACCTCACAAATTTAAAGCCAACATCAATAATCATAGAATGCAAACGGAATGTAACTCGCTTGATATTCAAAGTAAAAGTACATATGAACTAACACTTTCCTGCAAAATCAAAGAGAATCTGCAACATTGTTTCAAGATACACTATCTGTTTTGCACATATTGTTTACCTGATAAAAAGTAATCGAAGAAACCACTGAGAAACCATAAACTTATGTGTGTTTGCAACCATAAACCCATATCAATCGTAGAAACATAGAGAAAACAAAAATTGAAGAAACCACAGAGAAACCAAAAATCTAACCTGAAGAAACCGGTAATCAAAGGTGAGAAGAAGAAATCTAACCTGAAAACTTGAAGAAACAAAGAAATCCTTGAGAAATGAACTGATTTGAATCCATTTGCCGGATATAAAGAGTCTGCAGGCGAAGCGTCGTTTGGAGGGTTGGAGGGTGAAGCGTCGTCTTGATAAAAGGAATCATTGAGATATAAGTGTGATGCTGACTATTTAATGATGGATTGCATTGAATGGATTGTACATTAATGGTATAAGTTTCTAACTCTTAAATGGTGGTACATATAATCATGCTTTAAATGGTGGTACATATAGTTTTAGAGGTTGTGTTTAAGAGTTTGGGGGTTAGATGCTTTATAAGATAGTGTGTGTGTGTGTATATATATATATATATATATATATATATAGGCTGGGTATCAAATACAAACCAAATGGATTGTACAAACCCGTACAAACTCAATCTACCTTCATGAATCTGCAATTTGTATAATTTGGTTTCATGAATCTATATTTTGGCTTCATGAATCTATATTTTCCGGTGAAGCCCTAAAATACCCTTATGGATATAAAAAAGAAGTTATGGATATAAAAAAAAGTTACGTGATTGGTGGAGATGAAAAAATATGCTAAAAGCCCTCAAATACCCTTATGGATAAAAAAAGAAGTTACGTGATTGGTGGATATGAGTTTGTACAGTTTGTACAAACCATTTGGTTTGTACCCGATACCACCCCTATATATATATATATATATGTGTGTGTGTGTGTGTGTGTGTGTGTGTGTGTGTGTGTGTGCGTGCCAAAGCATAGCAATCTTCGTACATCACTCTCTACATATTATAACAATGGAAGCTCAAGCTATTCTCCAGATAACACCTCTCTCGGTGTCCTCATTCAACCCACTCCCCAAAAGCTCTTTACCCATAACTATCAAATCACTAGCACGCATCACCACCATACACTGTCAAGTATACGCCTCTGCCCGAAAACAGGAGAAAGATCCCAGAAAGCGGGTCGTCGTTACAGGTATGGGTCTCGTCTCCGTATTTGGAAACGACGTTGATACATACTATGACAGGCTCTTAGCCGGAGAGAACGGGATCACATTAATTGATAAATTCGATGCTTCATAGTTCCCAACCCGATTTTGTGGTCAGATTCATGGGTTCAACTCATATGGATTTGTTGATGCCAAAAGTGACCGAAGACTTAATGATTATCAACGGTACAGCATTGTTGCAGGGGAAAAAGCTCTTGAAGATGCTGGTCTTGGTAGTGATGCACGCTCCAAGGTAAAGTATAAATGTAATTCAATCACTTTTTTTTAGGTTTTTAAGGATGCGTTTGGTGTAACACCCCAAAAATTGGAAAACAAATCTGAGTTTTGGAGTTGCGAACGTCCGCATGGGTGCAAGGCCGGACGTCCGCGTAGTGCGGAAGTCCGCGTGTCGTCCGCGGAAGCAACAGACATATTTTGGGGTTTGACCAGCTCAAGGGCCGGACGTCCGCGTGGTGTCTTAGTCGGACGTCCGCGTGGTGTCTTAGCCGGACGTCCGCGAAGGGTCTGATGAGATATTTTTAGCTTTTAAGCCATTTTCCCTCTCTCTTCCCTCATTTCATTTTCTTCACAAACACAACTCAGCTCTCTCTCTGTAAACCGATCTCTCTCTCAAGAAAACCCTAAATCCTCCCCCCTCTTCTTCATCTTCTCCACTTAAATCAAACCCACTTCCACCATTGTTGAAGATATGGAAGCTTGAAGCTTTTGTGGAGACTAGGAGCTTTTATTTGGAGGATTCAAGTGGTGAAGGTAATCTCTCCCTACCCAAAAGCTAGATTGTTGTTGTTTTCACTTTCTCTTCCATTTTAAGGTATTGTTGGGTGATTTTGGTTGTGTTTGATTGAGGTGTTCTTCTCCTTCTTTATTTATGGAATTAGGGTTTAGTATAAGTTGGGATTTTGATGTAAAAATGCTTGGGGAATGGTTCTACATGTTTGGATCTGAGTATTTATGGTTGGAAATGTTTGGATCTAGGTTTTTGGAAGATTTGGCTTGAAGATGCAAGTTTATTCAACCGAGCTTACGTTTGGGGGAAAATCTAGATTTAGCCTAAATCTAGCAAGGTGAGTTCAAGTTGATTTGCGAAAACGTTGTAAATGCCAAAAATGTTATTTTCCAAGTATTTATGTGTTTTACTTGAAATTATCAATTGTTGGGTTATTTGATGAGTTTAACCCTTTTTGAAGTGTTACCTTTATAAAGTTGTAAAACACCCATATTTGGGATTTTTGGATATTTTGATGTGTATAAATCATAATATGTCCTTAAAAGATTTATTGCTCAAAATGAAGTTTATTCGATGGTTTAATCATATTGGTGTAATTGATTTTATAAACCATTTGGGAAAATGCACATTTTAGTGTCACGAGTCATTTTGAGAATTATAAGAGTATGAGTCCGTTTTGGGAAACCCATTATTATTAATCCGTGACGAGTTTTGGGTCAATGAGGATTTTATGGTATACGTTTACCTAAACGACATTTAATGCGTTTATATTTTGAGGACCGTTATTTATGGGTCTAATGGGTTTTGAGTATGTTGCTCGGTTTTGACTTTAAGGAAGTCTTGGGGACATTTTGTCCGGTTTTGATGGCTCAATGTGGAGTCTTATTTATGGTTTGCATTTATTGCAACATATTTCATGTTATTGCACGTTATTGATATTTACATGCTCGAGTATGTTAGTCAATCCGGGATGGGCATGTTATTGTAGACTGTGTTGCATTGGATCCATAGGCACGTAAGTCAGTCCTTATTTGATGGTCTACTGGTGTCGTGGGATTTGACTGGGCCCCATGTTTTATGACTTTTACTTTTCAAAGGTACACTAGGAGGGCTGACTCCGGTTGAGCTATCAGGTTAATTGACGGGCGTTTATGACCTTCGCCATGTCGGGGCAATGCCATGGTTGTATCCCCGCTTATGCCGAGCCTTTGGTGGTATTCTTAGTAAAATTCCGCTTAGGTCAGCTGTCTCTTTGGGTGTGTCTTGAAAGGCGTCTTATGGGACACTTGTGCTTTTATGCAGTGAATTATCGTACGATTAACATTGTGTGAGTGGCATACTTTTGTGTTCCTCCACTCTCAATGGATACGGGTCTCCCCCGTCGTTGGCCAACCTTACTTGGGATTTTATAATGTCCATGTTTTATTATCGTTGGTCTTGTACGATTGACTGCAATTTGATGACTTTAATATTGGATTCCCCTCCATGTATATTAAAGTTTAAATGAAGCAGGTCATTTCCATATTTATGGCTTTTAGACTTCATTACATTTTACGTTCGCGTGAGTATTGGTTCGTATCATGTTTTCGATGAAGTATTATATTTATATGAATGGTTCTTCCATGATTTATGAGTTGAGTATTATGTCGTCAACCGTATTTAAAGGTTTTGCATAATATAGATTTATTCACGTGTTGAGTGAGTTTGGATTGGAATTCATTTTGGAAAACACTTTATACCTTTTGGGAACTTTTCTCATAGATTTTGGGTGCGTTGGAAAATGAGTCGTTTATATCCTTTTTGTAAACTTTTTTGAAAATCATAATCTATGTCGCAAACTTTCATTTAAAGAATTATTTAAATCATGCTTTAAACTCTTGAACTCACTAGGCATTAGCCTAACCCTTTTTATTTGTTGGCATGTGCATCAGGTTCAGGTTGGGAGTAGTCCTAGTGACACTGCGAAAGGTCGAGTGCTAGGAGTGTGCTCGAGTGGTGAATTTATTAAGTAAAGTCTTCCGCATTGATTTTTGGGGAATAACATTTTGTACTTGAGTTAAGTAACGTCCGATGTGAACTTAGCATTTGTATTAAGACTTAGATTATAATTATTGAGGCATTTCTCACATTGAATTATATAACGAAATTCTATTATTTTGGATGTAGTATCAAATTTTTTATATAGTTGTTCTTTCCCAATTCAAGGGTGTTACAAGTTGGTATCAGAGCATAAGTTTGAGAGAATTAGGTGTTGATTGTGGATACCTAGTCTCAAACTAGCGTTCTTTTAAGTAAATGAGAGTGAAACTTCACCATTAGGCACTTTAAGATAGGATGTTTTGAGGTCGATGGAGTTACCAGAAACGAGAATCACGTCCAGAGTAGCAAGGATAATCATGTATGGTGCAGTCATAATGGCACCTGGCCAGTGTCGTGGTGAACCTGCTAGTTACATGTGCATACTTGAACTACTTTAATGTCGTTGGGGTAGTGAAGAAGTTTCTAAGCGCGTAATCGTTGGAAAAGATTGACGATTTTAGTATTAGTCACTTAGGGTGACAATAAGCATGATAATTGGTTTGGGTGATTTTGGTTGTGTTAGATTGTGGTGATCTTCTCCTTCTTTATCTATGGAATTAGGGTTTAGTATAAGTTGGGATTTTGATGTAAAAATGCTTGGGGAATGGTTCTACATGTATGGATCTGAGTATTTATGGTTGGAAACGTTTGGATCTAGGTTTTGGAAGATTTGACTTGAAGATGCAAGTTTCTTCAAAGGAGCTTACGTTTGGGGGAAAATCTAGATTTAGCCTAAATCTAGCAAGATGAGTTCAAGTTGATTTGCGAAAACGTTGTACACGCCAAAAATGTTATTTTCCAAGTATTTATGTGTTTTACTTGAAATTATCAATTGTTGGGTTATTTGATGAGTTTAACCCTTTTTGAAGTGTTACCTTTATAAAGTTGTAAAACACCCATATTTGGGATTTTTGGATATTTTGATGTGTAGAAATCATAATATGTCCTTAAAAGATTTATTTGCTCAAAATGAAGTTTATTCGATGGTTTAATCATATTGGTGTAATTGATTTTATAAACCATTTGGGAAAATGCACATTTTAGTGTCATGAGTCATTTTGAGAATTATAAGAGTATGAGTCCATTTTGGGAAACCCATTATTATTAATCCGTGACGAGTTTTGGGTCAATGAGGATTTTATGGTATACGTTTACCTAAACGACGTTTAATGCGTTTATATTTTGAGGACATTTATTTATGGGTCTAATGGGTTTTGAGTATGTTGCTCGGTTTTGACTTTAAGGAAGTATTGGGGACATTTTGACCGGTTTTGATGGCTCAATGTGGAGTCTTATTTATGGTTTGCATTTATTGCAACATATTTCATGTTATTGCACATTATTGATATTTACATGCTCGGGTGCGTTAGTCATTCCAGGATGGGCATGTTATTGTAGACTGTGTTGCATTGGATCCATAGGTACATAAGCCAGTCTATATTTGATGGTCTACTGGGTGTCGCGGGATTAGACCGGGCCCTATGTTTTATGACCTTTACTTTTCAAGGGTACACTAGGAGGGTTGAGTCCGGTTGAGCTGTCAGGTTGATTGACGGGCGTTTATGACCTTCACCATGTCGGGGTAATGCCATGGTTGTATCCCCGCTTGTGCCGAGCCTTTGCTGGTATTCTTAGTAATATTTTGCTAAGGTCAGTTGTCTCTTTGGGTGTGTCTTGAAAGGCGTCATATAGGACACTTGGGCTTTTATGCAATGAAGTGTCGTACGATTAACATTGTATGAGTGACATACTTTTGTGTTCCTCCACTCTCAATGGATACGGGTCTCTCCTGTCGTTGGCCAACCTTACTTGGGATTTTATAATGTCTGTTTTATTATGGTTGGTCTTGTACGATTGACTGCAATTTGATGAATTTAATATTGGATTCCCTTCCATTTATATTAAAGTTTAAATGAAGCAGGTCATTTCCATATTTATGGCTTTTGGACTTCATTACATTTTACGTTCGCGTGAGTATTGATTTGTATCATGTTTTCGATAAAGTATTATATTTATATGGATGGTTCTTCCATGATTTATGAGTTGGGTATTATGTCGTCAACCGTATTTGAAGGTTTTTTATAATATAGATTTATTCACGTGTTGAGTGAGTTTGGATTGGAATTCATTTTGGAAAACGCTTTATACCTTTTGGAAACTTTTCCCATAGATTTTGGGTGCGTTAGAAAATGAGTCGTTTATATCCTTTTTGTAAACTCTTTTGGAAATCATAATCTATGTCGCAAACTTTCATTTAAAGAATTATTTAAATCATGCTATAAACTCTTGAACTCACTAGGCGTTAGCCCAACCCTTTTTATTTGTTGGCATGTGCATCAGGTTCAGGTTGGGAGAAGTCCTAGTGACACTGCGAAAGGTCGAGTGCTAGGAGTGTGCTCGAGTGGTGAATTTATTAAGTAAAGTCTTCCGCATTGATTTTTGGGGAATAGCATTTTGTACTTGAGTTAAGTAACGCCCGATGTGAAATTATCATTTGTATTAAGACTTAGATTATAATTGTTGAGGCATTTCTCGCATTGATTTATAGAACGAAATTCTATTATTTTGGATGTAGTATCAAAAATTTTATTTAGTTGCTCTTTCCCAATTCGAGGGTGTTACAAGTTGGTATCAGAGCATAAGTTTGAGAGAATTAGGTGTTGATTGTGGATACCTAGACTCAAACTAGCGTTCTTTTAAGTAAATGAGAGTAAAATTTCACCATTTGGCACTTTAAGATAGGATGTTTTGAGGTATATGGAGTTACTAGAAACGAGAATCACGTTGAGGGTAGCAAGGATAATCATGTACGGTGCGTTCATAATGGCACATGGCCAGTGTCGTGGTGAACCTGCTAGTTACATGTGCATACTTGAACTACTTTAATGTGATGACCGTTGGGGTAGTGAATAAGTTTCTAAGCGAGTAATCGATGGAAAAGATTGACGATTTTAGTATTAGTCACTTAGGGTGACAATAAGCATGATAATTGCTTTAAGTGGAGCGTTCGGGTCGAAATTGATGGTTGGATTAGAACCATAGACTTATTGAATCGACTTTGATTCGAAGAGAAATCGTAAGGTTAATCGATGTAATTCCCAACTTCGCCTTAAGAGGTTTTAGCATCCGGATGACAATAGTGGACCGGAGGAATTTGGAGGAGTATGGTTTGAGACGTTGAGTGCCGACTAAGTTCATGCACAAAATTTATTTTTAAAATAAATTGCATCAATTATTTCTTGTGTTTGAAATCCTCATGTGGATTGTGTTACAAATCTCGGGAAAAACACGTTTAGCACACAATATTTTAAATCATGGTTTTGAACATGCATGAAATTATTTTATTGCGGGAGTTGCAAACTCCGTCGTGACTTGCTTGATTTTATTGTTGTCCAACGTTACTTTCGGATACAGTGATATCCATATTTTAATGATGTTTAAGATGCTGGGAAAGTAACTACGGCTTATGACTTTAACATTGGATCTCCTCCACATATGTTAAGGTTTGGACGAAAAGTTATCTTCCATTATGTCTATGTAAAGCTATTTTGGAGAATTTATTTCATGCAAGTTTGTTGAACAATGTTGTTTATATGGTATTACAACAAAAAAGGAATTTTGGAATTTTGACGTTTTAGTCATGATTTTGCTTATTGCAATTCGATTTTTGGAAGCGAAAGGTTTGGTGCCATTTTGTTGACTTGAGGTCATTGAGTTTCATGGAGTTTTGGTCTTACGGCGTTTTGCGTCGCGTGATTGCAATTTCATAATGTGTATACTCCATTTATTATGTGGGAATTTATGAGTTATGTTGGGCATTTTGTCCCACTCAGGTTTTGTTGAGAAATATTATTTTATGCCATAAGACGACCGAAAGGGATGAGTTTTGGAACCCCTGGTGTCGCGTAATTTCTCTTTCAAAAATTTGTGTTAGCACATTTTGTTGCAACTTGTTTAGTGTACGGATTGATTTATGTGTGATGTAAGTAGTGCATGAAAGAATATCATGATTGTATTTCTTAACGATTTGCTTTGTACGCTTTTGATTAAATGATTATTTTATTATCATTTCATGCAAATGCATTATATTGACCTAGGGGTATGCATAGCTTGGTAACCATTACTTCTCGACACTTTGATAAATGGATCGTGAATGAAAATGTTTTATTAATTCATTGCATAAATGAAGGTCATTTGGTCAAAGTATGTTTTAGTGTTGTGGGGATCATGCATGGTTTACGATACAGTAAATCTTAAAAATACGAATGTGTGAGTCGTTGATATTTGGTCAATTTTGGTCTGATGAACATTTTGGAAAAAATTGTAAACCTTTCGGTTTTAGAGAAAATGTGTACTTTGAGTGTTTTAATGAGTAAATTTTAAACATCGACATTTTAACGTTTTGTATTACAAGTGAAAAACGTTTTAGTGTAAATGCTCCGTGATGGGGATTTTGGTAAAATCATTTGTCTCAACGTAGAGTGCGTGGAACTATTTAAATTTTTGGAACATTAATGCGCACTGTTTGTATGATTCAAAATTGGAAGTCGATCTAAAACCCTTTTTGGTGTCCACCATTTACAAGCACCTATTATTCTCCTAAGTTTTGGGAAAACACATTAATGTGTGAGTCTTGTCAAAAATGTTTTGCTCATATGTCATTATATGACCAAATGAGAAATTTTTGAAATTGATTTAAAGAATTTAATTCATTGAAATTTCGTATGAGCCATATGATGCATGTTATCTCACTTCAAGAAAAAAAACTACTAGGAAGGTGTTACAAGCTTGCATGCATACTCCAATTTGAGATTTCCTCATGATGTTTTAGTCGATATCTCTGAATGATGAAAACATATTGATTTTGTCTTTAAACTTGGAACTGACACAAGGCATTTTATGCTTTAACCAAAGTATATCTGTAAATCGTTTCACCGTTTTTGTGAAAGAAAACGACGCGTGCAAACTTTGTTGGTGAACCTTGTTCCATTGCCATTTTATGGTTAAAAAGGAATTTTTGGTGTCGGATGTCGTTCAAACTTCTTTTGAAGTACGTACAAACCTTTTGTTGCACACCATTTAAAGCAGGCACTTACTTTACGTGCATGACATGAATCAATCCATACTAGGACCGTAGCGGTTCATTTCAAAGAAGTTGTTTATTACGCTTTTGCGTTTTGTAAATAATCTAAACTGCGATGAAATAGTTTTCAATACGATTTTCATACGTGGGACGAGCGTGTCCATTTTTGCGCAGCTACCGAATTGATAGTAGTTGTTTTTATGCGTACAATTAACTTGATATGAAAACCTTTGTGTAGAAAATTTCTATAAAAAGTTTTGATTGGCATATTTGTTAAATAATTCACTTGAGAACCTTGAACTCATTAGGACCTTGGAAAGGTTAAGTAACCCCGGTTAAGAGTAGGTGTGTGTAGAACTTTGACTATGAAAAGTTAGGTGTTTCAACGCGTGATGGTGCTATAGGTCGGATGGTATCAGTGGCAGAGTCGATGTACTTGTTGTAACTGAAGGGTTAGATTCGCGGTATCGTATCATGAGGTTAGTGGTAATCGTTCTTGTCGGCAACCTCCTTTTGGGTCTTGATCAATTTTCGCATAAGGGACCCTTTAGACACCGTATTGATATCCTTAGTTTTATGGGAATGCTCGACGAAGGGACTCGTGGTGGAGTTCTATTGGAATTCAAAGCGTGGTGGTATAACTAGGTGTCAACCTTTTGGGTTCGAGGCCAGGAACCGTTGGGGTATTCGGAAGGTTAGTCTGATTTTAAAGAAATAATGATAACAGTTGTAGTGACCTTAAGAGGTTCAATTGTGATGAGTAGATTTAGTGGGATGACCTTTCTTGTGTAGTAAAAGAACCTGACAGTTTGATGATTGATAGTTGGATGTATTCTTGGAGTTGTATAATCGACAGTGACGACCGCAGGTCTTGGAGTCTATTAGGGCTCGTTAGAATTAAACGACAGTTAGCAGTAGGAACAATCGGAATTGGAGATTATGTTGGTTTCGGTTGTGAACAAACCGAAGTTGTCTGATTAGGAGTTACTCCCGTAGATGGAGCGTTCACCCGGACATAAGTATAGTGTACCTGAGAGGACATTGTTGGTAAGAGTTTGCTTGAGGTTGTCATAGCAGTCTGCGTGGGGAATCTAGATTCCAGTTGGAAGATGATGGAACATAGTCGTTGTTGAGTTGGTTAGCCTTGGGTTGTAAAGGATCTAGATTTCGAGGACGAAATCATTCTAAGGTTGGGAGGATTGTAACACCCTAAAAATTGGAAATCTGAATTTTGGAGTTGCGGACGTCCGCATGGGCGCAAGGTCGGACGTCCGCGTAGTGCGGAAGTCCACGTGTCGTCCGCGGAAGCAACAGATATATTTTGGGGTTCGACCAGCTCAAGGGTCGGACGTCCGTGTGGTGTCTAAGCCGGACATCCGTGAAGGTTCTGATGAGATATTTTTAGCTTTTAAGCCCTTTTCCCTCTCTCTTCCCTCATTTCATTTTCTTCCCAAACAGAACTCAGCTCTCTCTCTAAACCGATCTCTCTCTCAAGAAAACCCAAAATCCTTCCCTCTCTTCTTCATCTTCTCCACTTAAATCAACCCCACTTCCACCATTGTTGAAGATATGGAAGCTTGAAGCTTTTGTGGAGACTAGGAGCTTTTATTTGGAGGATTCAAGTGGTGAAGGTAATCCTCCCTACCCAAAAGCTAGATTGTTGTTGTTTTCACTTTCTCTTCCATTGAAAGGTATTGTTGGGTGATTTTTGGTTGTGTTTGATTGAGGTGATCAGTCCTTCTTTATCTATGGAATTAGGGTTTAGTATAAGTTGGGATTTTGATGTAAAAATGCTTGGGGAATGGTTCTACATGTTTGGATCTGAGCATTTATGGTTGGAAACGTTTGGATCTAGGTTTTTGGAAGATTTGGCTTGAAGATGCAAGTTTCATCAAAGGAGCTTACGTTTGGGGGAAAATCTAGATTTAGCCTAAATCTAGCAAGGTGAGTTCAAGTTGATTTGCAAAAACGTTGTACATGTCAAAAATGTTATTTTCCAAGTATTTATGTGATTTACTTGAAATTATCAATTGTTGGGTTATTTGATGAGTTTAACCCTTTTTGAAGTGTTACCTTTATAAAGTTGTAAAACACCCATATTTGGGAATTTTAGATATTTTGATGTGTAGAAATCATAATATGTCCTTAAAAGATTTATTTGCTCAAAATGAAGTTTATTCGATGGTTTAATCATATTAGTGTAATTGATTTTATAAACCATTTGGGAAAATGCACATTTTGGTGTCATGAGTCATTTTGAGAATTATAAGAGCATGAGTCCATTTTGGGAAACCCATTATTATTAATCTGTGACGAGTTTTGGGTCAATGAGGATTTTATGGTATACGTTTACCTAAACGACGTTTAATGCGTTTATATTTTGAGGACCGTTATTTAAATCATGCTATAAACTCTTGACCTCACTAGGCGTTAGCCTAACCCTTTTTATTTGTCGGCATTTGCATCAGGTTCAGGTTGGGAGTAGTCCTAGTGACACTGCGAAAGGTCGAGTGCTAGGAGTGTGCTCGAGTGGTGAATTTATTAAGTAAAGTCTTCCGCATTGATTTTTGGGGAATAGCATTTTGTACTTGAGTTAAGTAACGCCCGATTGAACTTAGCATTTGTATTAAGACTTAGATTATAATTGTTGAGGCATTTCTCGCATTGATTTATAGAACGAAATTCTATTATTTTGGATGTAGTATCAAAAATTTTATTTAGTTGCTCTTTCCCAATTCGAGGGTGTTACAAGTTGGTATCAGAGCATAAGTTTGAGAGAATTAGGTGTTGATTGTGGATACCTAGACTCAAACTAGCGTTCTTTTAAGTAAATGAGAGTGAAATTTCACTATTAGGCACTTTAAGATAGGATGTTTTGAGGTCGATGGAGTTACTAGAAACGAGAATCACGTCGAGAGTAGCAAGGATAATCATGTATAAACTAAAGATAATTAAAGAACTATAAACTAAAGATAATTAAAGAATAATTGCTAACTTAATTATAAAGATAATTGCTAACTTAATTATAACGATAATTGCTAACTTAATTATAAAGATAATTGCTAACTTAATTATAAACTATAAATAATTAAAGAATTAAAATAAATAATGGAATAAATCTTGACGTGGGATTGTAGAAATTGTAAACCAATTTGGACAGTGGTGCAAAGTGGGACTGTGGGGTGGTTTCGTTCGTCCAAGAAAAGGCAGGAAAAGGCGGCGGCAATATTTGAAGGCTATGAAACAGTGTCTCGCGCGGAGGGTGGTGTGGCTTAGGCCGCACGGTTTCTGCGCCGTTTCTTTTTTTGACTCTTCCAACTGACTTTTGATTCCCTTTGATTTCCGTCGCAACCTTCTCTATATTCGATGCTTTTTGTTTGTGTCTTTTTCGATGCCAAATTTCGAGTCTCTTTCGAACTAGTCTTTTTCTTCGATCTCGTTTTTCTCTTTTCCAATTATTCTCAAAAATCTTTATTAACTCTCGAATTCTCCCTGTATCAGTCACCCTCACTTGAAAAGAACTCGTCCTCGAGTTCACATGAAAAACAACTTCACCAGAGTCGTAGAATATCCGTTTCTTCAAAATGTTTTGTGGATCCCAGATTAGTGTAATAACAACAATAACAATGATCAATAAGCGATAATCAAGATTGATTTCAACTTATCATCCATATATCATTCATTCAAAGGTTAGACCCATTCAGAGAGATTGCAATGCATTTCCATGTGTTTAGAATGATTTTCTCTTCTAAGCTCTCTAACCTAAACAAGGTTTAAACTAACCCTTATATACCAAGGGCTTAAGCTTCAAGCCCATGGCCCATTAAGTTAAACTAAGCACATTAAACATTATTAAGGCTTTTACAATTAATATAAAACTCTTTATATAACTTTCTTTTTAATTGGACATTTATGGTCCTAACAATCTCCCCCTAAAGTCATATAAAGAAAAATTGGTCTTGAAAACTTCAAGTCTTTATCTTCTTTCTTCCTCTTGAATATTTGAAACACTTTGGTGTTGCTTGTCTTCTTGTCTTTCCTGGCTCCCCCTTGAATAAAGCTCTTGGTCTTCATAGTTTCAACTCTATCATCAGATTCGATGAACAGTAACCTCGACTGAGTGCACTAAACATAGCTTTCAATTGTAGAAACCCAACACATCGAATAAGCAAACAAGAAAGATAATGTGTGAGTTACGTGACATTCTACGGTGCATCTTCAGTTTAAAATCATGAATCTGTCTTTGAACCGCGAGTTGAATTTGCTTTCAGCTTTATCTTTAAGAACTTGTAGAACCAATATGCTCGAAGGAGGAAGTAGTTTGTAGCGAACACCACTTGATAAGGAATGAGAATAATTGAACACTTGTATACTTGTAAACAACTTGAACTCTTTCCGGAATTGATCAAATTCCGAACTGATAAAACAACAGTTACTCCCCCTCAGCTTTTGCTTACTCCCCCTTAACTTGATAATCTGTGTCTTTGAATTTGTATCATTTCTCCCCCTCATGATGAGTAGGAGCATCCGGAGCATCATGTAATTTCAAAGACGAGACGGATGAGTAGCAAAATAGTAGGTAAACGTGTAAGTAACCAAGATGGGGTAAATATCTAACACATAAACACAATAGTAACTGTTATCACAACAATTAAAATAAATTGTGTGGCCTATGTTCAGAGTTGGCATCGGGGTATCTCTGATAGGACTTCCAGTTATCACTGAAGTAAAATTTAAAAATTACTTCTCAAACTATTCCGGCAATATCATGAAGATATGCAATGGGAATCACAAAGACTCGTGCATGTGTGAAAGAATTAAATTATATCGATTTGGCTCAAAAATTGATTTAACCTGGGACGCAAGCTAAAAATCAATTGACACGGTGATTAGAATATGAAGTTCGGAGACCGGAGCTGATGTCTTCCTTTTTCAATATCTAAGACCTCCGAGTGAGGAATAGATAGATTATGTGTTAAACCTCCGTGAATATATGAAACAAGCATCTTTTGTGAGATACTTGAGTGGCTAGGTGGGGTGACACGAGTTATCGACACTAGGTCCATGCATGTTTCAATATTCATCTCCAAAGAATGAGAATGAATAGATTGTGTGGTTACCCGGATAACTAACTCGGTTTGGTAAGGACCAATATTTCTTTTTAAGTCATATCACATCCTCACCATATTCTTTTCACTCCAAACTCATCTATCAAGCTAGACTCCTCACTAATGTCTATAAAAGGGGGTGTTTCTTGGGTAGATCCTTCCGGTTCTGGATAGACCATAGAAACAGTATAAGTCCTAGCACTCCTTTCATGAACCAAAACAAAACATTGAAGAACACATTGAAGTACGAGTTCTAAACTGAAATGTTTAGAAGTCAAACTTTTAAGAAAGAGTCCTGATCTGAGGTAATCAGAAGTCATTGTTGAAATAACAGAATTTCAATGAACAAGATCAAACGCTAAACAGAATGACTCAGTAAGCACAATATGTTCAGAAATGAAATAATGATCAAAAAGTTTAATTGTGAATAACAAGTCACAATTAATGTGTCAGATAAGAATTGAATCATTAATAGAAATGGCGTACTATAAAAACAAAATTGGAATTCAAGCGAGCCTATTTCCATCGAAAATACAACAAAATATATGAGACATGGAAATAACTAAATCAAGAAAACATTGGACGTGGCAATCCTGGAATATAGAATCGAAGAAAAACAAACACGAGTAAGTTTTTCAGAATAAATTAGCACGGTCTTTGAATTCACATAACAACATGTATTGATCAAAACCTAGTACTCCCCCTCAAAAGTGGCATAACCTTTGTATGCAGTCATGTGAAAAGAATCTTCTGAACTAAACGCACATGACATTCCTGCAAAACAGATTTGAAAGATTTTGGTATCCATTCTTTGATGGATCCTTGATGGTTAGATGCCCTATTAGAATGAGGACCGGAGATACTATAAGTACCAAACCAATGAGAATCATATTTTCGGTCAACAAAATCATTCATACGACATGCAGAACAACAAATACAATCATGAGAAAGTTGAAGCAACTGTTGAATTGAGTAAACTCTTAAAGGAAATCTCACACTTTGTTCAACAGAAGTATGAGAATTAGAAACATCATGATTATGATTGTATGTACTAACATGCGAAACTGAATTAAATGAATTTCTATTCGTTGTGCTTTCATTAGACTTATTCACTACCCAAACTTGTTTGAACTTTTTTCTCCGACCATTAATATCTGAAATATCATTAATATCACTGTCGGAAGAACTGGAGTAGTAAGAATGTCTATTTTGAGAGCGACTGATCGTATTCTGATTCTGTGAACGTCTTTTGGATTTAGAGTTGTTTTTAAAAACATCGTTCACATATCGGTTTTTAAGATTTGAAGGGCATTCACCCTTAAGAAGTTTGACCGGTCGATCAACTGCTTTTGAAAGAAAACCGGTGTGATTTGGAAGAGATTTGTCGAATTCAAACTTCGGAAACTCCTCATCTGAGTATACATCGTAATTCATAAACGCTGAAAAATGAATTTCATTCTCAGATGGAACAACAATGGTCAAGGGAGGTGAGGAACATTTTGAAACTGTGTTTTGTAAAGAATCTGGTGTGGAATCTTTTTGAAATTCAGAGTCAAGATTCTTTTGAAAACACTTTACTTAAGACTCTTTTCCTTTTCTTAAAGAAAATTTGCCAATAAAAGCTTTACAGGAAGATGTATACGATGAGTTCAAGGAAGGTTCGAGTAGATTGACCTTTTCTTTTTGGAGTTGAAACTTCTCTTAAAGATTACCCTTACTCACTTGCTCTTGCATCACTTCTGTTGCCAAGGCAGACAGTTTGGATGTGAGACGGTTGATTTCAGCCTTAAGAGCTTCCTTTTCCTCAACAGATACAGATTCTGTTTTTGTGGAAGTGGAATTCTCAAGTTTAAGTAAAAGTTCTTGTTTTTCTTTTTGAAAGTTAGTCCTTTCCTTCTCCAGTGACTCCTCTAACTCGACTATTTTCATTTCCAAAACAAGAGAAGGAACATAGCGTTTAAACTCGTATGTCTCTGTTTTAGTTTCAGTTGCTGAGGCCTCATTCTTTTTAGAGGGATCCTTGGGCTTTGCAACTTTGTAGCCGTCAAAGTAGTCATTTGAAAGGTACTTGGATTTCTTTTTCTCATAAGAGGTGTTAAGAACTTCGTACGCAAATGGTAATTGCATTTTAGTTGTATGCTTGCGTTTATATTCCTCAGTTTCCTCTTCCTTCTCTTCGGGTGGTTTTGTCCATCTGATTTTATATTCGGGGTATTTTCTATCAAGGCCTAGAAAACTAAACTCGTATAGAATAGGCCTCATTGACAAAATCTTTTTCAAATAACGTGGGTTGTCATACCCAATTCCCCATTCTTTGTTAAAATAACTGAATTCCTTGGGTTTGTTCAGATGGATCGTTTGATCGGTTTGACCTCGTTTGTAGAGTTTAAGCTCAAGATCTTTTATTTTTGAAACATGCTCTTTGATTTGTATTTGAAGAGAGGAGCATTGATAGACAATCTCATCTTTCTCATTCTCACACTGATTAAGCTTAGCGTTTAAATTAGATATTTTGGCTCGAAGATCTTTTGGTGCTATCGAAAGATTTGCACACTTTTCCTTTAAGTACGTGTTGTCAGACTTAAGCTTTTATGTGATCTTTGTTTGAACATCTAACTTTTTTTAGCGTGGATATTTCAAGTATTTGTTCGTTAGTTGAAAACTTATAGGACTCTACCTTTTGAACAAGCAGTTGAATCTTACCAACTAAAGCGTTATGAATTGGTAGACATACCTGACAGGATTCTCCAAGAGCTGGAGGAGTGGTGTGGTTGCTCATTGCAAAAGCATCTCTAGAAGATATCTTAATTGCACTAAGATGATCGTCAGACAGTATCAAGGATACCCAAATGCCCCCCTACGGCGACTTAGCATGGGGGTTTCCGGATATGTAATCCGGGTGGTTTCCGGATATGTAATCCGGGTGGTTTCCGGATAGGGAATCCGGGTGGTTTCCGGATAGGGAATCCGGAAAAACAGGAATCCGTATAAAAGAGTCCGGATAAATAGTGTACGGGTAAACAAGTAACCGTGAAAAACTTTTACCGGATAAAGACTGTGTTCGGATAGGTGAGCAATTCGGATAGCGGATCCGGGAAGTGAAAAATTATCGGGAAAACTTACCGGGTGAATGAGCGATCCGGATAGAAAGGAATTACCCGGGAACTTGAGCTAACCGGATAAATTCGTCCGAATACAGTGGGAACCCGGATATAATGCGAGATACTTACCGGAAAGTTGCAGACTTCCGGATAGGGCGGCTGTACGAATGGTTAGGATCTGCAAGCGATTAGGGTTGCCCAATTTTGTTCCTGAAAGGTTAGTAAACGACCAAGAACACAAAAACAATCGAACCCTATCGATTTCTAAACAAAAACAATCGATTTTTGATGCAAAATTGAGGATTTTTTAAGAATAGAGACAAAAAAATGGTAATCGATTTTTGCAAGTAATCACCTCAAAACTTCAAATCCGATTCTAAAACTTTGCAGAACTCTTAACGAGACTAGGAGTAATCGATTTTGATGATCAAAACTTAATATTTTTTAAGAAATCGCAAGAATGAGTATCCTAATAAAAAGTAGCAGTCGATAAACTTACCAGGATACTTTGAAAAACCTTGAATCGATGTCTGTCTGCTCTGATATCAATTGTGGATCCCAGATTAGTGCAATAACAATAGCAATAACGATCAATAAGCAATAAACATGATTGATTTCAACTTGTCATCCATATATCATTCATTCAAAGGTTAGAACCATTCAGAGAGATTACAATGCGTGTATATGTGTTTAGAATGATTTTCTCTTCTAAGCTCTCTAAGCTAAACAAGGTTTAAACTAAACCTTATATACCAAGGGCTTAAGCTTCAAGCCCATTGTAACAACCCGCAAACAAAATATACATATTACATACAATCCATAACATGTTTACAACAAAATACTTCATATTTCACATTTGGTCCCAACTAAAGTCTGAACATAAAGAAATTTCAGTACAACTTAATCCACTTTAAGTTACATAGTAATAACAATAAAGTCCTAAGTACAAAAGCATCCATATTATCATGATGATCATCTTCTCAGAAGCCTGCCAACAAGTACTCTATTTACTTGTTCTTATTGGAGTCACCACCTGGAATACATAATTTTTAAAACAGAAAATGAGGGTTAGACCTATGGGTCTAGTGAGTAAATCCCTACATTTGAAAATCATTAAAAATTCATTTATATAAAACACCTTTTTATATAAATACACATACATTGCACTTAAATTAATACCTGTCTCATTCCACCTTATCCCTCCACCAATGGCCAATCTCAATTGGTTGCGAGCCAATTTAACACACCGGTCCAAAGCCCGGCCACGTATTATATTTTCATATAATACTCACGTAATTATAATATCCCATTATAATCACTCACGTATGACATATTCATACACATATCACAATTCATTATTCACATACTGTATTCTAGTAAAATACTCTTTTAAAATAAAACTCACCTCGTGTGTTTATCACAAAAACTCTTCCAAGATAATTCACGTATGTCGATCCTTCACAGAATCTGAAATCAGATAAAATACCAAATATCTCTTTTAACACTTAAACTTACAAAATTCTCAACTCAAATCGCAATGAACAGTACCAAGTCGCAATCTCCTATTGCGATTCCACCCTGGAGTCGCAACCCACTATTGCGATTCCACCCTGGAGTCGCAACCCACTACTGCGATTCCACCCTAAGTCGCAATCCACTATTGCGATCCCAAACCCGAATCGCAATCAACTACTGCGATTCCAAGCCAAGTCGCAAACGACCATTGCGACTTCATACCCAAGTCGCAACCCACTATTGCGACTTCGATGAATGTCGCAGTCGTCCATTGTGACTTCGATGAATGTCTCAGTCTACTGTTTCATCCTAAAACCCAGATTATTGCAGTTTTATACTATGCATGTTATTGATTCTTAGAAGATATGTTTAAGACAATTAACATAACCTAACCATAAGTTTAGATTCCTCAAAACATCCATTTTTAACAAAACCCATCAAGAACTTAACTAGTATGTTCAAGAACACTTCAAGGAATTAAAACACAAATAAAGTATGGATTGTTTACCTTGATTACTTCAGATGTTGTCCTATAATTCTGCTGTAATTCTTCTTCTTATCTCTAATTCTTCTTTCCTTTTCTTGATTCTCTTTCTTTTTCTTTCAAACCGAAAAACACACACATACACTCTCAAAATTGTTTTCTTATCCAAAAATGAAGATATCATTTCTAACTAGAAGTGTTAAGAGGCGGTGGTGGTGTGTTTTAATTAAAATGACCAAACTAACCCTAATCTTCTCTCAATTGCCAAAACACACCCCCAAACTTCCTATTAAAAATTAAAACTTATCTCTTAACTTTTTATTTCACAAAACACTAACGTAAGGACTTATAAAATTCTAAATTTAACTTAGATAAAATACCTGGTTATTACAACATCTCCCCCTTAAAAGAATTCCGTCCCGGAATTCAGTTAAGTGAAAAGATGAGGGTATTTGGTTCTCATCTCCGACTCTGATTCCCACGTCGCATCTTGACCTCTATGATGTTTCCACTGAACCTTTACCTGCCTGATGTCTTTATTCCTCAATACTTTAACCTTGTGATCAATTATTGCTTCCGGTTCCTCCACATAGTTCAACTTTTCGTCCACTTGAATATCTGGTAGTAAGACTGCTTGGTCTGGTGTAACTAAACACTTCCGAAAATTCGATACATGAAACGCGTTGTGAATCCTGCTTAATTCTGACGGAAGATCTAATCTATACGCTACTTCACCGATCCTTTCTGTAATTTCAAATGGCCCAATATACCGAGGACTGAGTTTACCTTGTTTCCCAAAACGTATGACTCCTTTCCAAGGTGAAACTTTCAACATCACAAATTCCCCGACTTAGAACTCCAACGGTTTCCGGCGTCGATCTGCATAACTTTTCTGTCTGTCTTGAGTCGTTTTCAATCTGTCCCGAATCTGAATAATCTTATCTGCCGTTAACTGTACTATTTCTGGCCCAGCTAATTGTTTCTCCCCCACTTCATTCCAACACAAAGGTGTTCGGCACTTTCTACCATACAATATTTCAAACGGTGCCGCCTGAATACTGGAATGATAACTGTTGTTGTAGGCGAATTCTATCAAAGGCAGATGTTTATCCCACGATCCTCCAAAATCAACTATACAAGCCCGAAGCATATCCTCTAAAGTATGGATTGTTCTTTCACTCTGCCCGTCAGTCTGAGGATGATATGATGTACTCAACTTTATCTGCGTTCCCATCTCTTTTTGAAAGCTTCTCCAAAATCTAGAAGTAAAACGACTATCTCGATCAGAAATAATCGAGATTGGAACTCCATGTCGAGTCACTATTTCATTAATGTACAATTTAGCTAAACGTTCCAAGGAATCAGTTTCTTTTATCGGCAAGAAATGAGCAGACTTAGTCAATCTATCCACAATCACCCAAATAGATTCGAATCCCTTTGAAGTTCTTGGCAACTTGGTAATGAAATCAGTAGTGATCTGATCCCATTTCCGCATTGGTATATCCAGACGTTGTAACTGGCCAAACGGTTTCTGATGCTCAATCTTTACTTTCTTGCAGGTAGTACAATCTTCCACATACTTAGCAACACTTCTCTTCATTCCCGGCCACCAATAGAATTGTTTCAAATCTCTATACATTTTATTTGTACCTGGATGAATAGAAAATCGAGATTGATGAGCTTCTTGTAGTACACGATCACGTAATCCACCCAAACGAGGTACCCAAATTCTATTTCCCATACACAACAACCCACGGTCATCTTTCCCAAGCAATGCTGATATCCCCACCAACCGTTCTGACTTCAAACTTTCTTCTTGATAAGCATCTATTTGGCACTTCAGTAATTCGTCAAAAATATTAGGAAGAAGTTCAGCTCGTAACGATATAGCTTTTATTGTTCCACTTCTTTCTTGACGACTTAACGCATCTGCCACCACGCTCGCTTTCCCTGGGTGATATAGAATTTCACAATCATAATCATTCACCAATTCTAACCACCTTCTTTGTCTCATATTCAGTTCCTTTTGATCAAAAAGATGTTGCAGACTCTTATGGTCCGTGAAAATTTGACATTTGGAACCATAAAGATAATGTCTCCAAATCATTAATGCGAAGACAACTGCTGCAAGCTCCATATCATGGGTAGGATATTGCCTTTCATGATCCTTTAGCTGACGAGAAGCATAAGCAATTACCTTTCCACGTTGCATAAGTACGCATCCCAAACCCAGCTTAGAAGCATCACTGTAGACCACAAAATCATCTGAACCTTCTGGCAATGCTAATATCGGCGCGCTGCAGAGTTTCTCCTTCAATATTCTGAATGCCTCATCCTGTTCTGCTTTCCACTCAAACTTCAGATTCTTCCGAGTCAGCTTGGTCAATGGCGTCGCGATTCGAGAAAAGTCTTTTATAAATTTCCGGTAGTATCCAGCTAGACCCAGAAAACTACGCACTTCGGTTGCCGTCTTCGGCGGTTCCCATCTTTCAATTGCTTCTACTTTCGCTGGATCAACCTGTATACCCTTCTCTGAAACTATATGACCCAAAAACTGAACTTCCCGCAACCAGAATTCACATTTAGAGAACTTAGCGTACAACTTTTCTTTCTTCAATAACTCCAAAATCAAACGAAGATGTTGCGCATGATCCTCTTTGGATCGGGAATAAATAAGTATATCATCGATAAACACAATGACAAATTTATCGAGATAAGGCTTACATACCCGATTCATTAGATCCATAAAAGCGGCTGGAGCGTTCGTCAATCCGAAAGGCATTACCAAAAATTCGTAGTGGTCGTATCTTGTGCGAAATGCAGTCTTTAAAACATCCTCTTCCTTAACCTTCAACTGATGGTAGCCAGATCTGAGATCAATCTTGGAGAAGTAACAAGCTCCAACTAATTGATCAAAAAGGTCATCAATTCTTGGAAGTGGATACTTGTTCTTAATCGTACGCTTGTTCAGCTCCCGGTAGTCGATACACATTCTCATTGAACCGTCTTTCTTCTTCACAAATAAAACTGGTGCACCCCACGGCGAAGAGTTAGGTCTGATGAAGCCCTTATCAGTTAAATCTTGAAGCTGTGCCATCATTTCTTTCATTTCTGGTGGTGCTAGTCTGTACGGCGCACGAGCGATTGGAGTGGCTCCAGGTACCAGGTCTATACCAAATTCTACTTGTCTTATCGGAGGAAGACTATTCAAGTCTTCAGGAAAAACACTTGGGTATTCACTAACGATGGAAATATCTTCCAGCTTAATCTTTTCAGGTCTACTATCTATCACATAAGCTAGATAACTAGAGCAACCTTTATTGACACATTTACGGGCTTTTACCATAGATATAAGACTGGAGTGATGATTCTTTCGATCTCCATATATCACTACTGATCTCTTATCAGGTAAAACAACATTGATTATTTTCTTATCACAAACTATGTTAGCCTGATTCTTAGCTAACCAATCCATTCCTACTACCACATCAAATTCAATCAAAGCTATTGGAAATAGTTGTATCGGTACTCCACACCCCTCTATGTTTATCATGCAACGATAAAAAACCTCTTTAACTGCCACTTGGTTATCATTTGTAATAAAGCATGTTTTAACATTTTAGGCTCTAAATGCATGTGAGCAGCAAAGGAGTGAGACACAAAAGATCGGTTTGCACCGGAATCAAATAACACTTTAGCACGCGTGGAGTTTATGAAAAATGTACCTGTGACCACATCCGAAGTTTCCTCCGCCTCTTTAGCTGTCATTTGGAACGTACGACCCCTTGTTCTCGGCGGTTCTATTCTTGGGACCACTGGTCTAGTAATGGCTGGTTTCCCCGATGTACTCCATGATTGTATTCTACCTCGCGGACAATCTGATTGGAGGTGATCCGGAGAATTGCACAAAAAGAAAAATCGTGTGACTCGACAATCCTTAACAACATGCCCAGTTTTTCCACATTTAAAACAAACCCGCGACTCTACTTGGCAATTTCCCTGATGATAGCGATTACATCTTGGACATGGTCTTTCTGTTGGTCGAAATGACGGACGGTTGTCAAACCTCTGAAATCTAGGCTTCCTCGAATCTTGTGGTGGTCCTTCCCATTTCCTTTTCCCTAAGCTCTTATCACCAGCATCTCTCTTGTTATCTCTTTCCACATTTTCTGCAGCATCCACTGCAGCCGTAAACGTATTTGGTCCTGTGGCAGTCACCAATCTTCGAACCTCTGCATTTAATCCATAGATGAATCTCTCCATTTTCATCTTCTCCGTAGCAACATAATATCCTACAAAACGAGATTTTTCTAAAAATCGTGCAGTATAATCTCTAACCGATAGGTTCCCTTGTTGTAGATTCATAAACTCTTCCTCTAGTTGTCTGACCGCAGCTTGTGGACAGAAGTGTGTTATAAAAGCTAATACGAATTCCTCCCACGAAAAGGTAGTATATATATCTGTCCCTCTTGATTCTATATGAGCCTCCCACCAGTACAGAGCATCACCTTTCAGCATCGCAGCTCCATAAAGCACTTTGTCTTCTTCAGAACACTTACACGTCTTGAAGATGGCCTCTATTTCTTTTAGCCATCTCATTGCTTTGACCGGGTCCCGTTCTCCTGAATATGTAGAGGGCTTGCAACTAAGAAACATCTTATAGTCGCACCTTTTCATCACCGGTAAGACCGTGGAGGTAAGTGGTATTTCAACTCCGTGTTCCGGACTTGGTCTTTCAGTTTCATTATGATGATTATGTTCGAACATAGCTTGTATGCTATCCTGTAATCTCCCCATTTCCGCAGTCAAGTCATCCCGTGTAACATACTCTGTACCATGCTGTTGTGTTCTACCTCCAGTTCGGCCCCCAGTTCCCCTTCTGTTTCTGCCTCTACCACGATCTCCTCCTCTTCCCCCTGTTCCTATTGGTGGATTCTCTCCACCCGAATTCCTTCCTCTTCCTTGATTCCTTCGTCTAGTGCCACTTGCCATTCTGTAGATTCAAACAAAGTTAATATACACGTAAGCACATACCCCATATAACAAGGTAATCCAGTTCAAGCATGCACCTGTAAGATCATAATTACACTGGCCTGGTGTAATTTGAAATTACCTTACATGATGTTCCTTCTACCTTTTATACTTAGTATCCCCAGGTTCTAAAATACTAGGGACATCCTACTTCACATGCAGTTTAAGTCTAGGTACAGATACTAATACCTAAATCCCTTAAACTAGGGCTCTGATACCATCTGTAACAACCCGCAAACAAAATATACATATTACATACAATCCATAACATGTTTACAACAAAATACTTCATATTTCACATTTGGTCCCAACTAAAGTCTGAACATAAAGAAATTTCAGTACAACTTAATCCACTTTAAGTTACATAGTAATAACAATAAAGTCCTAAGTACAAAAGCATCCATATTATCATGATGATCATCTTCTCAGAAGCCTGCCAACAAGTACTCTATTTAATTGTTCTTATTGGAGTCACCACCTGGAATACATAATTTTTAAAACAGAAAATGAGGGTTAGACCTATGGGTCTAGTGAGTAAATCCCTACATTTGAAAATCATTAAAAATTCATTTATATAAAACACCTTTTTATATAAATACACATACATTGCACGTAAATTAATACCTGTCTCGTTCCACCTTATCCCTCCACCAATGGCCAATCTCAATTGGTTGCGAGCCAATTTAACACACCGGTCCAAAGCCCGGCCACGTATTATATTTTCATATAATACTCACGTAATTATAATATCCCATTATAATCACTCACGTATGACATATTCATACACTTATCACAATTCATTATTCACATATTGTATTCCAGTAAAATACTCTTTTAAAATAAAACTCACCTCGTGTGTTTATCACAAAAACTCTTCCAAGATAATTCACGTATGTCGATCCTTCACAGAATCTGAAATCAGATAAAATACCAAATATCTCTTTTAACACTTAAACTTACAAAATTCTCAACTCAAATCGCAATGAACAGTACCAAGTCGCAATCTCCTATTGCGATTCCACCCTGGAGTCGCAACCCACTATTGCGATTCCACCCTGGAGTCGCAACCCACTACTGCGATTCCACCCTAAGTCACAATCCACTATTGCGATCCCAAACCCGAATCGCAATCAACTACTGCGATTCCAAGCCAAGTCGCAAACGACCATTGCGACTTCATACCCAAGTCGCAACCCACTATTGCGACTTCGATGAATGTCGCAGTCGTCCATTGCGACTTCGATGAATGTCTCAGTCTACTGTTTCATCCTAAAACCCAGATTATTGCAGTTTTATACTATGCATGTTACTGATTCTTAGCAGATATGTTTAAGACAATTAACATAACCTAACCATAAGTTTAGATTCCTCAAAACATCCATTTTTAACAAAACCCATCAAGAACTTAACTAGTATGTTCAAGAACACTTCAAGGAATTAAAACACAAATAAAGTATGGATTGTTTACCTTGATTACTTCAGATGTTGTCCTATAATTCTGCTGTAATTCTTCTTCTTATCTCTAATTCTTCTTTCCTTTTCTTGATTCTCTTTCTTTTTCTTTCAAACCGAAAAACACACACACACACTCTCAAAATTGTTTTCTTATCCAAAAATGAAGATATCATTTCTAACTAGAAGTGTTAAGAGGCGGTGGTGGTGTGGTTTAATTAAAATGACCAAACTAACCCTAATCTTCTCTTAATTGGCAAAACACACCCCCAAACTTCCTATTAAAAATTAAAACTTATCTCTTAACTTTTTATTTCACAAAACACTAACGTAAGGACTTATAAAATTCTAAATTTAACTTAGATAAAATACCTGGTTATTACACCCATGGCCCATTAAGTTAAACTAAGCCCATTAAACATTATTAAGACTTTTACGATTAATATAAAACTCTTTATATAACTTTCTATTTAATAGGACATTTATGGTCCTAACATGTTTGGATTCACAACTTGGCCTCCAAAATTAAAAAAGTTTGACCCGTCTTCAAATCCCAACGGAGGTTGTCGCGATTGTTTCCATACGAATGATACTTTATCCAACTCGAAAGAGTAAGAGATTAGAGTAACTTTAACGGGAATTGTTTGGGTTTGACCCGGAGCCTTGCGTGCTTGGATAATGGAAGAATCACCTTCGGGATCACCGTTCTTGACTTTTTGTGACAACGGTTTCTTTGGCTCGAGAATGTCTTCCATTTTCTTGCTTTCGATTTCTTTGACCGTGTACCCGAAATATGTTGCTGACTTTTTAGGATCGATACAGGTCTCGTGTTGTGATCGGCGGGTTTACACCCCCCTAAATCTAACCGCAAGTGTACGGGTCGAAATCAAGTAATGGTACAAAAGTACGAGTATCGAACACAGGGAACTAGGAACTAAGTATCACAATGACTATAAGATCTATTAACTGAACGGTCGCAATTTTGAGTTGTTGGTCTAAAACTAATTAATTGCAAGAAAACAAATCACAAACGGGACAGTAAACTACTTAGGAACTTTTGATAGAGAAAACAGTTGAGGGTTGGAAATCCTAAGGTTTTCACGTACAAACACTTGACTTAAAACAATTACCAGTTATTCCGTATAATGAATACCCAATCTCTAAGAATCACCGTTGTTCTTTCTCAAGCAACAACGGGTTTTATCTTGAAACACATAGTTTTATCACTCGACCTCAACCTATGGGGTTCAAAACACATTAAACTCAAGATTTCAACAGGACTAAGGCTTACTTGGTATATCTCTATCCAATTTCTCACCTTAGGCATGCAATTTCTAGTTCTAGTTAACAATTAATTCTCTCGAACTTAATTGAAAAACAAACAAAACAATTGAAATCTGGCCAAACTCACAAAAGCATTAAATATTAAATCACATGCTTCATTAAAATAGGAAAAACTGATAAAAGGTTCAAATCAAATGCCTATAAGCTTAAACCAAATCCATTCCAACCCCCAACATCTAAAGATTAGTTCATATTGGTGGTGGATAAAAACATAAGAAAAGGAAGGAAACTAGTGTGTGCAAACAAAATTATTGTGGACGTGATGAGTGTAATGGTGAACTCCCTTCTCTCGGCTCTAATCCGATTCGCGTGGTGAACGTCTCCTCAATCGATCCTCTATCGTGGCTCCAAAGTGTGTGAAAAACCTCTGAAAATCGCCCCAAAGTCGTCTCCCGTCGTCGTGTGAGAAGTGATGACCTAAAATCACAAAAACACCAAGTATAGCAACCAAACAGAGACTTACGTGGTTTGTCCCGCCACTTGCAAACCGCGGGACAAACCACGCGGTTTTGCTGAGGTGTCCGGATCTGATTCGTTTCGCGGATCTGGGTCATGGTTTGGGCACGGGTCTTGGGCTTGGATCTTGGGCTTCCGTTGGCTTCGTTTTGGACCCTTTTTAGGCTCTTTTCCGCTTCTTTTCTCGATGTTTGTCTTCCTTCTAGATTACCTGCACATTTCACTCGATAAACCATAAAATTCCGCCTTTTTGCTAGAACACAAGCCAATCTCATTGGTTTGAGAACTGAAAATAACGCCAAAAAGTGGCGTTATCAACAACTCCAAACCGAGCGTTGCTTGTCCTCAAGCAAATTAGCGATAAAATAGAATAAAAGCAAATATCGGAGAAATAATAACTGCACAACTCCCAATTGGTACCACGTAATGCACTGGTGATTTCCCATACCCGTGAATGCTTATCTCACTCTCGCCTCATCCTTATTTTGTTTGATCTATGGCCTTCCATTGTGAGTTGAACTCGTGACTGCTCCGATTACATTAAGGTTGTACTAGGTCCAAACATACTAGGGAAAACATTTCGCCTCGACCCTACCTCACGGAATACTCTCATTTCACTCGAACCTAGGCGGTCGCACATGTTGTCATGTATAAGGAATTTATGTACAAGAATACTCGAAAATTACATGACAACTCTAATGAAAGACGCACAAATGTCCAAAAAGTCGATCTCAGAAAGGAATCAAGTAGCAAGACAGGGAATATTGGTAAAGGTGGTCGTATACCATAATCACATTTTCCTGAAGATCCTCCAGGTCTTTACAAGGGTTGTAACGTGGCTAGGGTTATGGCTGAGAAACGAAGGGTAAACGGATCAAAATCCTCGGTGTGTCAATCATTAGCAGTTATGGACTTATTTACTTCACTTTCTATCACCTGGCCCTATTTGTCACTACTGGAGTCGCTTTGACTCTTTAATTATTTTGCTGTAAAGCTATCTAAGCTACTTTTTTTTGGGACATCATTGGTCCTCTTTATTTGATTGGGGCTGCATTGGCCCTCTTTTCTATCTATTATTTATTTTCATGGCTGGCCTGTACTCTTTCTTTTCCGCTCTATCTCTCGCTGTTCGTTACCGCCTGTAATTGACACACTTTCGAATAAGGGTTGTCTAAGGCTTTTGGTTAGGGTTTTAATGGTGGGTCTGGAATGAACAAGTGGTGAGTGTTTGGCTACAAAGGTGGTTTTGGGTACACACATAATGGGTCAAAAGGTACGTTAGACAAAAACGGGTTAAACATACACACAATGCCTGGAATCATCTCTTAAGGTCCACACGATATGGTCTACTATACCGTTACCCAATATCCCGATGGTTGTCTTTCCTACTCAATGCAATATTATAGCGAGATCATTCTATAATCACGACAAGGAATTCGAAGAAAGTGTATACGAGTTAGGTGTTTGAATCCCTCGAAATGAAAGGCGTCATTTAGGCTCAATTCTCGATGTCGGGTGGTCTCCACTAATGTCCCTAGTCATGTCTTTTCCCGGTCCTTCCCTAATGGTCACGTCACTATCACAAGATTCTTCCCACAACGGTCGGTCTAAGTCATTCAAAACAAAAACTCAGCTACTATGATCTACGCATTCAGAAGTGCAGGAAGTCTACGTGCATAAACGTAGGCCCGATTGGGCAACCCCAAACCTCACCCACACATTGTCCCCAATGTGCAAGTGTCGGTGCAGGCGATACACAGGTGTGACACGTATCATTGTGCAGTTATTACAGTCATCAAACAGGAAGGATAAACATTAACATATTATATCAAAAAGCGGGTCCAAAGTTTTTCAAATATGGCCACCCCAAACCTAGGCCGTGGCCTAGGTTTGCCAACTAAAGCCAACCCCAAACCTCGGTGAAACCGAGGTTTGCACAGGATTAAAAGTGAGTGTGTAAATTTGGAAAGGTGAGGCATCCCAAACCTAAGTGAAACTTAGGTTTGTTGCATCTCGTTTAACTGATAAGGAAACACAACATCATACACCACTCGTTAACAGACAAAGTTAGAGCATACTTGTTTGCCCGGACGGAGGAGATTCTTTTGCGACATTGAGGAGAATGGTTGGGAGACATCGGAGAAGATGAAGAGGGAACACATAAACAAAAGAAAAGAATGAAAAAAGGAAAGCAAAGAAACGAAACGACTCAAAGAAAGAAAAAGGAACACACCGCACGAGAACAGGGAACCGCGCGGTTTGTGTCGCGGTTTGCAAACCGCGCAACATATCGCGTAACTCTCTGTTTCGCAAAGTATTCAGAGAACCCCGCAACTTGGCGCGCGGCATGTAGCCGCGGCCAAAACCGCGTAAGTCTCTGTTCCAAATTTTATTTATTTTATTTTTTTGTAAATAAAATCACTTAAAAACCTAAATTAAAAAAATAACGCAAACCTCGGTGGGTTGCCTCCCACCTAGCGCCTTGGTTTCGGCCGTGGCTCGACCTTCCTTCTGATTACTCCTTCGGCTCTCCTTGATTACCGGGTTCCTCTTCGCTTCTTCCTCTTTCGCTCTCGAACATCTTGAACACTGCCTTTTCACCGCCGACCCTTAAAGTCATCTCGCCTTCTTCCATGTCGATCAGTGCTTTGCTCGTTGCCAGAAATGGTCTTCCCAATATCAGCGGGATTTCTATATCTTCATCAATATCCAGCACCACGAAATCCACCGGAAAGTAGAACTTGTCAACCTTGATGAGAACATCCTCTATCACCCCATATGGATACACTATCGATCTATCCGCGAGCAGAAGTGTCATGTATGTTGGCTTCACTTCACCCAAGCCAAGTTTCCTGAAAACAGATAAAGGCATTAGATTAATACTGGCTCCTAAATCACATAACACCTTATCAACATTAAGATTCCCAATTTGAATAGAGATCGAAAAACTCCCTGGATCCTTAAGCTTCGGGGGAAGCTTGTTCTGAATGATCGCACTGCACTCTTCAGTAAGTGCAATGGTAGCTTGGTGTTCGACTGCCCTCTTCTTGGATAAGATCTCTTTCATGAATTTGAGATATGTTGGCATTTGGGCAAGTGCTTCTGCAAATGGGATGTTGATGTGCAGCTTCTTGAAGATGTCGAGGAATTTCTTGAATTGTTCCTCGTCGTCACGTGCCTTCACTCGATTAGGGAATGGTAGCGGTGGTATAAACGGTTTGACTACCGGCTTCGATGGAGGTGTCGCTTCTTTTTCCTTTGGCTTTTCCTGATCAACCATACCACTAGAATGATCATTTTTCCGCCTAACATTCGCCTCCTTGATCATCTCCTTTCCACTCCTCAGATGAATGGCATTACACTCTTCTCTTGGTTTCCTTTCAGTCTGACTCGAAAATGTTTCTGGGGCTCGGTTTTGTAAGACTTTAGAAATTTGTCCCACTTATCTTTCAAGGATCTTGATGGATGCGGTGTTCTGATCAGTTGCAGCTTTCACTGTACTCACCGTACTTGCCAAACCTTCAACCGTGCTATCCATCTTTGTCATAAACTTCATCATCATATCTTCCAGCCCCGGTTTCTTCTCTACGGATGGTCCTTCATCGAATTTCCTTTGGTTGAAACCTGGAGGACGGTAAACATTGTTAGCATTAGAAGAATTAGAAAAGTTTGGATGATTACCTTGTTGTAGTTGGCCGGGTTGACTCCATGAAAAGTTAGGGTGTTTCTTCCATCCTTCATTATATGTGTTCGAGAAAGGGTCGTTCCTCGGCTGGTTGTTCCGGTTTTGTAAAAACTGAACTTGCTCGGGTTCTTGCGAAGTGGGAAACACTTCCGGACTACCTCCCTTCAAGTGGTTTGTGATAGCAGCTAGTTGAGCTTTTATCACCTTCAACTCATCCGATTCTTGAACACTAGCTACCCGTTTGATAGAAGATCGTGGAGTGGCATAGCTATGCTCGGCTAAGTTCTCGATCAACTCGACTGCTTCTTCATATGTCTTATTCATGAGAGCTCCACCCGCTGCAACAGTGATGTCATTCTTGAACTGCGGGTGAAGGCCTCCAAAGAACGTTTGGATAATTACCCAGTCGTGTAACCCATGATGCGGACACTTTTTCAACATGTCTTTATATCGCTCCCATGCCTCGTATAGAGTATCTTGGTCCCATTGAGCGAAGTGGGTAATGTCGGCCATCAGTTGAGCGGTTCTTCCCGGCGGGAAGAATTTCTGGAGGAACGCAGCTTTCAGGGCTGCCCATGTAGTGATCTGATTTGATGGTAGGCCCTCTATCCATATTTCAGCTCTACCCTTGAGAGAAAAACTGAACAGTCTTAGCTTGATGGCATCCTCGTTCACCCCATTGATCTTGAACGTGTTGCAAATTCGTTCAAATGCACGAAGGTGTGCATGTGGATCTTCAGTTGGCGCTCCCCCAAACTGATTCTGTTGTACCATCACGATGGTACTTAGTTTGATCTCAAAGTAGTTCGCCCCAGTAGTGGGCGCTTGGATGCCTATGCGTGCGGCTGCCACGTTCGGATCGGCAAACGACCGCATAGGGCGTCTCTCAGGAGGAGCTTCGTCACCCATCTTCAATTGTCTTTGATCTTTGGATGCTTTTCGTATCTGACGGACGGTTCTTTTAATTTCTGGATCGATCGGTTCGATTCCTTCCCCTAGGGTTTTCCTTGGCATAAACCAATTAGTACCTGAAACGGAAAGTAGACAGAATTAGCAATCCAAAAACTGAAAGTGATGAAATAAAATAACAAAATTAAAAAAAATGTTCAATATAATAGCGCTTATAGCTGGTAGTGCTATCAGTTGCAACTAGTTCACCGGAAACGGCGCCAAAATCTTGATAGGCGGGTTTACACCCCCCCTAAATCTAACCGCAAGTGTACGGGTCGAAATCAAGTAATAGTACAAAAGTACGAGTATCGAACACAGGGAACTAGGAACTAAGTATCACAATGACTATAAGATCTATTAACTGAACGGTCGTAATTTTGAGTTGTTGGTCTAAAACTAATTAATTGCAAGAAAACAAATCACAAACGGGACAGTAAACTACTTAGGAACTTTTGATAGAGAAAACAGTTGAGGGTTGGAAATCCTAAGGTTTTCACGTACAAACACTTGACTTAAAACAATTACCAGTTATTCCGTATAATGAATACCCAATCTCTAAGAATCACCGTTGTTCTTTCTCAAGCAACAACGGGTTTTATCTTGAAACACATAGTTTTATCTCTCGACCTCAACCTATGGGGTTCAAAACACATTAAACTCAAGATTTCAACAGGACTAAGGCTTACTTGGTATATCTCTATCCAATTTCTCACCTTAGGCATGCAATTTCTAGTTCTAGTTAACAATTAATTCTCTCGAACTTAATTGAAAAACAAACAAAACAATTGAAATCTGGCCAAACTCACAAAAGCATTAAATATTAAATCACATGCTTCATTAAAACAGGAAAAACTGATAAAAGGTTCAAATCAAATGCCTATAAGCTTAAACCAAATCCATTCCAACCCCCAACATCTAAAGATTAGTTCATATTGGTGGTGGATAAAAACATAAGAAAAGGAAGGAAACTAGTGTGTGCAAACAAAATTATTGTGGACGTGATGAGTGTAATGGTGAACTCCCTTCTCTCGGCTCTAATCCGATTCGCGTGGTGAACGTCTCCTCAATCGATCCTCTATCGTGGCTCCAAAGTGTGTGAAAAACCTCTGAAAATCGCCCCAAAGTCGTCTCCCGTCGTCGTGTGAGAAGTGATGACCTAAAATCACAAAAACACCAAGTATAGCAACCAAACAGAGACTTACGTGGTTTGTCCCGCCACTTGCAAACCACGGGACAAACCGCGCAGTTTTGCTGAGGTGTCCGGATCTGATTCGTTTCGCGGATCTGGGTCATGGTTTGGGCACGGGTCTTGAGCTTGGATCTTGGGCTTCCGTTGGCTTCGTTTTGGACTCTTTTTAGGCTCTTTTCCGCTTCTTTTCTCGATGTTTGTCTTCCTTCTAGATTACCTGCACATTTCACTCGATAAACCATAAAATTCCGCTATTTTGCTAGAACACAAGCCAAACTCATTGGTTTTAGAACTGAAAATAACGCCAAAAAGTGGCGTTATCATGTTGTGATTCTATTTCAACGGTAACGTCTTGATCGTCAACCTTGTCCGACAAGACTGCCTCTTTTTCCGTTGGTCTTTCTAGAATGTGCGGCTGATTGACTAGGGAAGAAACCAAACCCATAATACGGCTATTGTTGTTGCTCTTCTTGTCGGTGCTTTCATCGAAGCTATTAACCGGTGTCATGTCGATCTTTCGGTCGCCCCAACGAAATAGTACGATGTTGTCTTAACTCTTGTAAGTTGCATTATTATCGAATTGCCACGGTTGACCTAATATAATGTGGCAAGCGTCCATATCAAGGACATCACATAGGACCTATTCTCGATATTGTTTTCCAATTGAGATAGGTACCCGACAAGTTTCCGTGACTCTAACTTGAAAACCGTTCTTGACCCACCCAAGAGAATAAGGAACTTCATGTGATTGAATAGGTAGGTTAAAGTAATCGACCAATTTTTGGGACACGAGGTTCACACAACTTCCATTATCGATAATTAAGTTACATACCTTTTTGTGCATCGAACAATGGGACCGGAAAATATCTTTGTGTTGGCTTTCTTTCTTTGACGAAAGGAGTATTCGTTGAAGTACGATATTGATCTTTTCTTGGGAGTCTTCCTCCTCCTCTTCAGATTCGGAACTCGAGGGATCGACCCGGTAAGGTTGCCATTAAATGGCGCCATAGTTGGTCCTTCAAACCTGTCTCTTCTCCGACGGTTGTCGTTGACGATGTTGGGTTGAAGCCTGTTAACAACCGCCGTCAAATCAGGGCGTGCCGCGGTATAGGCCGCGTTCATCTCGACTAGGTCTGCTTTGGTAGCGGGTTGTTGATCTGCCATTGATGGTAAAAGATAAGTGAATCCTCTGATACCACTTGACGCAGCGTAGGTTGCGAAAGGATCGACAAGCGTCTAAATCCTTTAATATACGAGAATTACGAAACTTAAACTCAAAGACCTAGAGAATCCTCTCTAAAAAGACGAATTTTATAAATTGATTAATTGATTAACAATGAAACCTAACAACCGTATTTATAATCTAAAATTGAAAATGATAATTGCTAACTTAATTATAAACTAAAGATAATTAAAGAATTAAAATAAATAATGGAATAAATCTTGACGTGGGATTGTAGAAATTGTAAACCAATTTGGACGGTGGTGCAAAGTGGGACTGTCGGGTGGTTTGGTTCGTCCAAGAAAAGGCACGAAAAGGCAGCGGCAATATTTGAAGGCTATAATCAGTGTCTTGCGGGGAGGGTGGCGCGCCTTAGGCCGCGCGGTTTCTGCACCGTTTCTTTTTTTGACTCTTCCAACTTGACTTTCTCTATATTCGATGCTTTTTGTTTGTCTCTTTTTCCCTTTAATATCCGTTGCAACTTTCTCTATATTCGATGCTTTTTGTTTGTCTCTTTTTCGATGCCAAATTTCGAGTCTCTTTTGAGCTCGTCTTTTTCTTCGATCTCGTTTTCCTCTTTTTCAATTATTCTCGAAAATCTTTATTAACTCTCGAATTCTTCGTGTATCAGGTGATCCATCAAGAGATATGCTCATATGATCCTAAACTCATAAGTAGTTGTAGAAGTAATTCCTAGAGTTCCATTTTAGTTTTTAGTTCTATTAGTTGTAATTTATATTTCTTACAATTTATGTTTTTAGTTTCCTATACTTCTTTTTGTTCTTACATTTAGAGTCTTAATTTCTTTCAAATGCTTTATGTTCTATTATTATTTAATATGTTCCAAGGACCAAGGCCTTGCGGATGATCGGCTAAAAGCCTTAACTTAATTAGGTGTTTGGGTGAATGTGTTAATTAATCAAATAACAAGTCTCTCAAACCGCTAATTATTAATTAAAGGCATCTATGAACAAGTTGCTTACTTGATAAATGTGTTAAAGTGAGTTGGACTTAGATAAGCCAACATGCATACATCAACATGAATGGTATGCATGGCAGATGAACATGCGATCATGTGAGGTCAAAGAAAAACACCGCTTAATAAGACGCGCATTCAATCTAACCGAACTTAGTATTCATTTTAGTGATCCAATATTTGATGTTACATTTTATCGTGGTCTTGTAGGTGATCTTATGTATTTGACTTTCACCCGACCTAACACTACTAGAAAATTGACTTTTATCGACGAAATATTTCGGACGGAAATAATTTCCATTGATGACCAATACCAAAATTATCAGTTATAAAAATTAAAAATTAAGAAAAAATTATCTGTTGGTAAGCCGAAGGTAGTTACCGTCGATTACAGATTTCCAACGAACTGAGAAATTATCAATTAAAAGTTAAAATATGTGTCGGAAATTACCAACATATATTTTATTTTTAATTTTATTCTTTTAATTTGGGAGTCTTTAAAAAATAAAAAAATAAAAATATCCGACGGTATTTCCAACGGTATATTCGAGAGATATTTTAATTTTTTAATTAGGATTTCTGAACAATTAAAATTAAAATATCCGTAGGTAATCAACGAGAGACTACTGACTAATATTTTAATCCTTTTTTGGAATTATTTTAATGTATAAATGCATGTATTATTTATACAATTTAGTATGAATGAATGCATTTCAATGTTAGTGTATGAAATTGTGTGTGCATATATACAGTGTGTTAATGGATTGCATATACCAGTGGATGTATATATTAGTATGTATATAATTTAGAGGATTTAATCGAGAACTAGATAAATTGTGGTAATCGTGATATTCAATGTGAGTCAAATCAATTTATTATATTAATTTTATTTATTTAATTAATAAGTAAGGATATATTAGTAATTTGACTAATTACAATTTAAATACTAATATTTTTGTTATGATAATTATCAATTAAAGATTGTGTTTCATTATTTTTCTCAACAAATTTGTTCAAGTTTGGAAGAAAAATCAACCAAATTAATGAAATGGAGATTTCACGAACTCATCCAAACTGTTATAGTATGACTTTATTGAATAGACTATATCCCTGGAATATCTTCATTCACAGTAGCAAACTTTCCTAGGATATTTCATGGTGGGATCTTTAAAGACTCAATACTAGATGTTTTCGATGTAACACAAAAAGCAAATTCTCTCCTATTATCCACCATTTACGGCTTAGAATCCGAAGCCCTCATATCCAGAATACAAATACCCATCTTCACATTTTTGGACCTAACATACCATCGTCGTCCCAAATCAACCCCATTAAACCTTAGCCCATTTACATAAATTGGTTAGGCTCCAAACATCCAAAAACAAGCTTGTATGTTTCTCGAAGTTTGAGCATCAATGGCTGACTCGACATGAAGGCGGTAGGAAGACAAGAAGGCACACGTTCTTAGCATTGATGGTGGTGGTACTTGTAACACCCGTAAATTTCGGTACGTTTAGCCCATATCTCCATGGTACATTCTAGTTTTATCGGGATTATGATCTTATGAATCTAGCTAAAGTGAAGTAAATGTCCTCGAGGAGTAATGGGTCAGGCCTGCGAAGAAAAGATTGCAAAATCGACTCTCGGGGAAGGAGTGCGACTATGTCAGGTGGGAGGCGGTGCACGATACCAGTTCGGCGACATTGCCATGGGCATAGTCGTCGTGTCAATGTCGCCCGAAGAGGACAGAACACGGTACTGGTGGGGCGAGAATACCCGCGACTATGCCCTTGGCATTGTCGCCAGGGCAATGTCGCACGGTGATCTGGACGAGTTTAAAATACCCACATCTAATTTTAAGCAAGGTTATCTCATTTATTTCAGTCTTTTGCGATTTTTGCTCCATTAGGTGCGATTTATTCATTCCTTCACCTCCTCCCTCATAAATTCTACCCTAATTCCTCACATCAACTAGTAGTTGGCGATCATTAAAGAGTTTGGAGTAAGATTATGGAATCAAATTAGAATTCCTATTTTGATCATTTATTTTTTTATTGTATCGAATCTGTTTTATATTTTAGAGTGAACAGTAATCTTATAAAACTTTTACTTTCATTTTAACTAATTAGATTCGGTAACAGGTTCACTCATATAATATCTTGAATGAATGAGAACAAAAAGTTCTCACATGAGCACTAAAAAAAATAGGTGTTTTGGTTCAACTATGTTCTAAAACTAGCCATTTCTATTATCTTTTGATTGGTGAACCGGCAGATCCGTTTGCAACTCCTTTGGAAATATTACCCGAATGGTATTTCTTTCCCGTATTTCAAATACTTCGTACAGTACCCAATAAATTATTGGGTGTTCTTTTAATGGTTTCTGTACATTATTAACAGTACTTTTTTTAGAGAATGTTAATAAATTCCAAAATCCATTTCGTCGTCCAGTAGTGACAACCTATTTACTCTTTCTACCCATCCTGTATATTGTCCTTTTTGTTCCGTATTGTAATAGAAACTTAAATTATTATTAGTTATTAGACGAGATTTTACGAAATAATTGTTCGTGCAGTTCTGTAGCTAACGCGTTAAGTATCCCGCCTGGTGAGTACGTTGGCAAGAATGAAACTCAACAGAATTGGCCGCACAAGCGGTGCTCTGTGGACGAACCTTGCGGAGGAACCCTTAAGTTTTTGGGGCATTGGATTCTCACCAATGTTTGCATTACTCAAGCCGACATTCTCGCTTCCGCTTCGTCCACTACCGCTCGCGCGGGTGCTTCACTCTAAGGCGGAACGCTCCCCTACCGAAGTATTTTTTACATCCCACAGCTTAGGCAGATCGCTTAGCCATGTTCATCTTCGGCGCAAGAGCGCTCGAGCAGTGAGCTATTACGCACACTTTCAACAGCCTTCGATGGTTATACGGGTATCCAAAATACAAACGAGATGGATGTTTGTTGTCCCAACCATTCTTTTAGTCCCAAGCCTGTTAAGGGATAATTTATAACAAATTCTTTGGCCTTAAATCATGGTATTCAGGAAGAACATGTTGTTCTTCGTCAAGAATTCCTGACTATTGCATGGGAACAGGTTCATGTTCGAAGTATTTTTTCTGGTACAGTGTTTGAATCAATCGAGAACCTTTTCTTCTGTCTGAATCGATATTATTCCATTCCAAGGCAAACCCATGGAAATACCCCTTTATGAAAGAAAAAAGAAACTACGTAACTTTATTGCATTCGAAAAGACTATACTATAACTATGTTATGTACCCCCCCCCCCCCCCCCTCTTTAGTGGATTATTTCAACGCAAGGGTTCATATTTGTTCTCCTGGTCCTCTCGTACAAGGGAAAGGTCCTCTCAATGCTCTAACGCCCACATAAAAACATTCCTCCTATAGTAGCTGTTAATACGAAATAAGAGAAACTCTGTTGTAGCCATTTCTGTACATTCAATGTACTCTACGGATACAGGAATACATAGAGTTTAGCAAAAAAAGGCCATATACAGATAATGAAGAACCATAAGACTGAATTACCTGGGATACTCGTGCCCATAAGAAATCGCGGAGCCACCCATTAATAGTAATAGAACTCTGCGCAAAGTTTCCTTGTATTCCTCTATCCGTAGAGTACATTGAATGTACATAAATGGCTATAACAGAGTTTCTCTTATTATTAAAAATGGGAGCGTATGGAATTATTACCACATGCTCATTCTATATTTTCTCGTTGGTTGATGATAGTAGGCACAATACAACTAGAAGGGCTATTTCAATAGCAGCGTCCAAAATGCCTATACGAGCTCAATTCATCATTTTGGGATAAAAAAGAAATAGGCCTTGGGTAATAAAAATAGCGGGTGCAGGTTTTTTTTGGACAAACAATATTTCTTTTTTTCTTCGACCTTTGTATTGTAAAAAACAGATAGAAAAATGATATGATTCAACCTCAAACCCATACAAGCCTGTTACATGAAATGCACCAAAACCAAAGCAAGCCACACCTGCAAGAAATAAATGTATTCTAAAGATCTTGGGCAAATCCAAAGAAGGTTTTCATGTACGTTCATCACAAAATATTTCTAGATCCCAATACACCCAATGCCAGATAGCTGCCAAAAAGCACAACCTAGAAAACACAATATGCACTCCAGCCACACCTTCGTAACTCCAAATACCCGGATTCGTTA